>OV883983.1:7412884-8012884 GCA_930367275.1 Bombus pratorum | reverse complement strand
TCTATTTCAAATGCTACGTTTTCGAAGAAAGGGGGAGAGAAAAACAGATGTGGAATTGAAGTTGTATAGATAAAAACATTCGAGAACTATTCTTAAGATGCAGCTGCTAGTAATTTTTGCATCTCGGTTTTGTCTACTGCTGACACATGATCAGGTTTTTCGCCTCTCGCGAAACGTTCCCACATTTTTTTGTACAGCATTTCCATGCCTACTGCATATAGCTTGCAATTGAATAAAGGACTTTCAGATCTTGCTTTCCATACTTTGGCTCGTGTTGCTTTCAAGCTTAAAAAGAAACAGTTGGTTAATTCACGTCGAAACTAATGATAATAAAAACTAAAAACAAGAGATAGAAGGAAACGATTTACTTACTATTCCCTGTCAGTACCCAAACGAATAGCAATATCCTGGTATTCTTGTCGTGTTCGTGCAATCAATTCAGGGCATCCCAAAGTATTCAACTGGCTAGCAGCAACGCGAGACGCTAACGTTTCACCTGGTAGTGTAACCACCGGAGTTCCGGTCCATAAAACATCCATGCTAGTAGTGTGACCATTGCAAAGCGGTGTGTCCAAGCATACGTCGGCTAACTGCCCTCGTCTAACGTGCTCTTCCTTCGCAGCAACATTACTAAACAGGATCCTACCGGGAGCTAAGCCCAACTGTTGAGCTGTTGCTTGTAAGTTTGGTTCACCAACGGCCGGAAAGCGTAGCAGCCATAATACAGAGTTTGGCACATGTTTTAGGATCTGAAATTTAGTATCGGTTTATAAATATAAAATACGTAATAATTTTAATAAAATAAGTTCGTTACGAAAAAACGAATGAACTTACATGTGCCCACATATGAAGCGTGAGCGGATCAATTTTATACAACTGATTGAAATTGCAATAAACGACTGCATCTTCTGGTAGACCATACTGTTGCCTCGTTGTGATCATAATATTTTGAGGCACTTCTTCACCCGTAGCTGTTTTATTGTTCACTTGCGTAGTGGCCATACCATTTTGAACTACGACACCATTTACGGACATTTGGCATTGTCCAGAAGCAATCATTGTTTCGATAGGAGTAGTGGTTGGTAGTTCTGCAACTTTCAGCGAAATTTCTACTGGTTTGTTTTCAGCGTCCGGTACAACTACTTCGCGAATTTCTTTGACACATGTATTTTCAATCATTGGAGAAAGATCGGTGGCATTTATTACAGCTACGTTATCTGCTACCTTGCCCTTCATATTCAATTTGTCCGTTAGGATGAGACGTTCCTTTAAATGTGGGAACATTTGCCTGGAGAAGAAAATTATTAAGATAGAAAAAAATGTTAATTAAATTTCATGTATAGTACGTATTTTCTCCATAACTGATCGAAAGTCGGGACTACTCGGCTGTCCTCAGATGAATTTTCATGTATAAGAGTTGATTGAATGTAACAGATACGATCCACCATTTTACCCAACTTATAAAAAAAGGGGCGAATGAAAGAGGAAGAAGTCCGCGAGTGGACTTGATAAAAGAAAAACATATTGGTTAGACAATCGTAATGTAGCAATAACAACGGAACTTTTTTATTTTCAATCCTTATTGAATAAAGCTTTAACCAATGTAATTGTGAGGCTTCCCTGATTAAAACAAAACTAAGCACGAAATAATTTGAAATATATTTACTTATTTAGTGACATTAACTTATTTTCTTTCTATTATATATACATGTAAATATGATTTGAACTATATCGTGTTTGGTCTTATTTTAATCAGAAAACTCTCACAAATACGTTAGTAAAATTTTAATTAAAAACAAATTAGAGATAAGAATGTTTCATCATTGAATAATTAGTATTGTTTTATAGAACTGGAATTGAATTCGATTAAGTTACATTACTCAGCTGTCGAACTTCGCGGTATGTCAAAGGGAACACTATAGTTTCTTGGGGAGAATTCACTCAAGTAGGAATGACGACTGATCAATTATGACAAACATAGTGGCAATCAATTATAGAGAAAATACTATATACAATCGCCTATCTTGTAGACTTACTTATGATCTCCAATAAAATACGTGTGTGGCATGTAAGCAAGTTTTTCGCTGTATTGATTAGCAAGTTCCAATGGTGATGTAACTTCATCCGTAATTAAATAATCCATGAAACTAGCTCCTGATGTTCCTGGATATCCAAGCCACATCACTTGAACAGGTGCTGGTCTCAGAGCGAATATTTCATTTCTCGCTCCTTTCGTGTATCCATTCATATTTACTAAAATATGAATTCCATCCGCGTTAATACGATCAGCTGCTTTTCCATTGCACGGAATCTGTGATAGATCTACGAAGTGTTCGGCTTCTCTGGCAATCTTTGCTCGGAACGTGGTTCCGTCATCCGCACTGAGGGCATAGCAAAAGATTTCAACATTCTGTCTCTCGTGCAGCCCTGGGATTGATTGCATAAGATGACTAGTAGGATGATTTCCAAAATCTGACGAGACATATCCAATCTTTAAGCGAGCACCAATCTCACGTGGATACTTGTATGGTTGTTTATGTAGAACATGAATCTGTAACAGATATAAAACCGTCGTGAAACAAACATATTTGCATTTTTATTGCTTCAGATAAACCGTGTACTTAAAAAATATCATTTACCTTCTCGATGCAAAGATTTGCATGCCTAGCAGCAATAGCCTTTCTAAATTCATGAGACAACGGATAGAGCATGGAATGGTGTGGATGTACGCTAGGCAACCTATTCTTATCCAGTTGTTCAGCAACGATCGAAACTAATTTCTTCATTCGAGCTTCATAATCAGTCCAGTCGCAAACGATCTGAAGGCAATGCGCTAAGTTACAATATGCATCAGGGAAGTCAGGCTTCAGCTTTAACGCAGTTCGGTATGATTGAATGGCCTCAGGAATGTTTCCAGAATCCTTATGAATCGAAGCTAAATTGGAATGGGCGTCAGCGAAAGCGGGATTAATTTGAATAGCTCTCGTATAGCATTGAAGAGCTCCTTGTATATCTTGCATTTCTTTCAGAGTATTGCCCATGTTCGAGTACGCATCCGCGAAAGTTGGCTGAATACGAATAGCCTCCTTGTAATGCATTAGTGCTTCATTTAATTTTCCTTGTTGCTGTAATACGGAAGCCAGATTGCTATGAGCTGCGGCAAACTCAGGGAATACTTCAAGCGCTTTCAGATATAATCGAGTTGCTTCTTCGATGTATCCTTGTTCACGTTTTATGTTGGCCTAGAATGTGGAATACATCGAATAACAAAGAGAAGAAACGTAATAATAATAAAAAGTGAAGACAGAAACGCGTTATACGTTATTGTCTTGTTCATTAAACTTCCCCACGGAATTTCAATATAAATATAAGTACCAGATTATTAAGGGAATCGGCATGTGAGGGGCAGAGGCGGAGAGCCGTATTATAGCAATCCTCAGCCTCGACCACTTGTCCCTTTTCCTTGAGCGCGTTCGCCAAATTGCAGTAAGCATCTGGGAAATTTGGTTGTAGTTCAATAGCACGACGGTATGTATCAATTGCCAAATCGATAAGCCTGTAAAACAAAATAAGTTAACGCACGATAAAAAATAAACAAAGTAAATTCCCTCTGATGCTTACCCTTGTTCATAGTAGACACACGCCAGATTTCCATGTACGACTGCATTGTTAGGACTGAGATTCAAAGCACGCAGATAAGCAGCTACAGCTCTGTTACAAACAGAAAATTCGTATGTCGTTAAAATTCATCACACAACGAAAGAAAACATTTAGGTCGTTTTCTGAACGAACGGACGATGAATCACAATTTAATCGATTCCAATTGAATCAATAGAGTCGCATCAAAGTATACGTGGAATTGCGTAGAAAGTTCTTTGTTGGTTTCGGTTTTGGTAACAATGGTTGATGATACCACACCCGACGACACACGGTCTTTGGATAAATTGCACACGTGCCGCGCACACCGCTATACGGTGACGTGTCACGCCGGTAACGCTATACAGAAAATAGTTATAAATTAACCTTTTCACGTTATATTTAATCCACGAGATACATCCACGGGTTGAGGATCGTGAGAGAGCTCGTTCTAATTGCACGCGTAACGAGGGTGCGATCGTGGTCGAGGGCGAGATCACTGTATACACGACAACACACTGGTAGTCCATTCCTTCTCCATTTCCATATCTCAATAAATTAATTTGTCTGTGTGTGTGTGCGTATGTGTGTGCGTGTATGTATTTTTTAAATATCAATAAACAAAATCAACAACTTCCTCGACAGATAGTAGACACGATACCACGAGCAGCTTTCCGCCGTCAAACTCGCCACGAGCTACGCGTTTTTGGCATATCCGTTAAGAACTTATGCACCCTCCCACGGAGAATAAAAGGGGTTCTCTCTCCATCGTAGGGGCGGAGCGATCCTTGAAATCGATAGTTGCCCTCCAGTTTCTCTCGCTATTGTGCGTAACTGGAATTTAGATTCCAAGGATTCCGAACACTCGTAAATAAGAAAATCCAGCTCGTATTCCAGTGGTAATTTCGCATCTGTTGCCAAGCAAGCCCCATTCTCTTTCCGTTAAAAGGCTGTGTGGATACGTACGTATGACAAAGAAGGTCGAGATTCTCGGAAGGCGAACAGGACATGAATTCGCGACATGTGTAAATCATCTTTATGCTTGTTTATATATCGATTTTACGTATTATCGTTATTTCTTTTTCATTAAATTTTTAAATGTAAATATCTTTCGGTAAGAACCGATGATATCTCAAATATCGTAATAAATACCGAAAATCCAGAATAAACGGATCGTTTTCAAATTTACACATGCTGCATAACATTACCAAAATAATAGAAAATAATGAAAGCCGCTAACACACCTAAGAAATTAGGAATTCACGTAATGCACGAGTGAAGGTTGCCAGCGGACATCGCTCTGGAGAAACAAAGGACGATGAACTTCAAAGGACGCTGTATGAATATCGATTCGGTGTTTACACGTCGTCGGCTCATGCGCTTTGCTCGCGAATTCTTGGTAAACGTGTTTCAGAAACGGAAAACGTGTGAAATCTTCCGACCTCGTTCGTCTCTTTTCGCGCGGCAAATGTAAAAATAGAGCACATTTCGTTCGAACACGAAACATTTTCGCACCGAAAATACAGCAAAGAACTCTCGTAAAAACAGTCCCTTATATTGGCACAAAAACATATTGTTTGACTTGTGACTCTCCGATTAATGTAACAGTATTGAACATTAATGGTATAACTGTAAGTCAGATTTTTTTAGCACAGACTTTATAAACCGTCGTCTATGAGAAATTGAAGAGACGACGATCGATCATACTGTGCATTTTAAATTTATTGTAGGAGCCGATGAAAAACGAGAAAGAAGGTTTCACGAGAATCGAACCTAGGGCCTCCGGCTGGTAAGTCGGGACTCTATCCCTATCGCCAAGGCGTATTCTCATGTTTCTCTTTATTATTATACATCTTACTGTGAAGTTTTGTATTGTCATATTATAACAATAAAAGAAGAAAATTTTTATATAATTTTTATATAAATAAAAAATTATTTTCTTGCCGAACATTGGCCGTTTCAAGTACTATCGACCGAGAAGTTAAACGTTTCAATTACAAGTTTTGAAAATACTAGTATTTTAAAGAAATATCAAAAATTATAAAATTATTGTTACTAACGCAGAATTATGAACAAATATTCTAACTCTATGTATTGTCAACAGTTGTTGCATTATTTTGTCGTTTAAACTAGTTCTATCTAGTATCACGCGTTAGTTCTAAATTCTATCTAATCAACAAATTGTTGTGAAAAATGTCGTGTGTTAATATCCTATTTGAACATGCAAGTATCTACCTTATTTCAAATAAAATGCCAATTCAAACGTTCTAACGAAATGTACGAATATAGAGCCGTTAGAAATCAATGATGTAATCTCACCTATCAAAGATTCTAGCCTCTTTGAGTACATTGCCAAGATTGATGTAGGCGTCCAGGAAATTTGGGTCCAAAGCTACGGCCTTCTCGAAGTGATGGATCGCCAACCAAATCTCGCCTTGAGCGTTGAATACACAGCCAAGATTACTCCATGCGACTGCAAAGTCTGGACGCGTTTCAATCGCCTTTAGATAGCAAGCCTATAGACATAAACAGAGGATCAGAGAAGATGTTCCCGTACTGTCAGAGACGCGCCGCGCGCTTTGCCCGACCTCTCCTCGCCGCGCCGCAGCTTTCACACATTTCACCACCTTCGAGAAATTTCAGAGGATAAAATTATCTCTTCATACCTTCGTCCTCTCTGTCTTGCTTCGTTGCCTCCTTTTTCCTTGTTCTACATCCCTTTACTTCGAACAATTAATGCAAATCATCCGCGCCAAGTATTTTGTTCGTAACAGAGTTGATATAAATACCTTTAAGAACCAATTGTATTCAATTTTACGTGATAAATTTTATCACGTTTATCGATTGCGCGATTATTTCTTTATTACATTCTCAATATTCATTATTAGCGATCGATATTCGATGAAAGAATAGAAACTTCGTTCGTGATAAAGAAAAATTTGATAAATGCTTAGACATTCGATAATTTTACGCGATTTTGTATCTTGGTGCATTCAATGTCATGTAAAATGCTAACGCGAGAGCGATCGATCGATCGAAAGTTAATTAAAAAGAGCCTTTCGATTTCTAAGATTTGCTTTAGCTTGGGATATGACTTCTTTCGAAGAAAAACGAGAAAGAATCAGAAACAGAGAGAACGAGACCCATTTTGCAAATCATACAATGTGTAGTGGATTGGAATCTAGTGTGAAAACAGGAGAAAAGGATTTAGGTGCGCGCTAGAAACGTCATCGTAGAAAATAAGCGATACGGGTGTCCTGTCTCGTGTCTATCGATTCTCCGGAATGCGTCCGGTGGACTCGACAGCACGTAGTACGCCCCTCGCCATTGTTACTTCAGTTCTGCTCAATTCACTTGGCCAATTCACCTCCAACATTGTCCATTCTCAGTCGACGAGCTTAAACAAACATTGTTCTTCATTACCCATATGTTCCCTTGATCAACATTTACTATCAATTAAATTTATATCATCGTTTATCCCTAGGAAAATATTTGTCGAAAATCTTCTTTATATGACGACGCTCCTAAGGGTCAAGCAGGGATGTGCATCGCGCGTGCCGAGAGGCGGGCTGCATTGTTATAAAAAACAGAGTAATCCGTACCTAAACAATAAGTAAAAAGGGCATTTACAGTCGGCCGATCTCTATGGGAAGCGGTAAAGAGAGGCTGGATGATAGAAACGAATAGGATTCGTAGCATCGGGATAACTGGATATGGATAGAAACGTTGAAGTTGGATGAGCTTTAACAGAGGATTCTCGTTTCAATGGAGAAACAGAAATGAGTCGTTCATAAGATCTTCATCCGTATTTCGGTGCTTCCGTATCTGCAATCGCATACGAACGTCGTAAACACAGATGCTGCTAAACCTTTCTATCCCGAGTTAAAATGATCCAACTTTCAATCTCTTTCGAAACAGCGGAGCCAATTGGTCTGATGGAATGTTCAGAGATCGGCCTTGGGAATTACTTTACCTGCAGTGTACCCTTTGGTAGGTTGACGGTAGGTACGGCTCGCAAGTTCTCATAATAAACTTAGACCGAGAGACAGTGTGTTACTGAATAACCAGATTCAGATTCACCCTTTGACGAAGGAACCCATGGTAACCGACCAATCACATTGCTCCGACTTCCCCTCCTAGAGTTGATCATCCCATCCACAACAACAATACAGCTGCGTTAATGTCTCTTCACTGATACTCTTCGCCTCAACTTTGTCTTTTTAATTTTTTTTATCTTTTTTTTATATTTTCTTTTCTTTTTTAAATACGTATACAGAGGTACCTAGTTATGCGTGCCGCTGAAAGACACGCTTCGCTGAGCTCGTCAGCCACCATATTATAATCGTGCAAATCTTATCCCAGTTCCTCAATATCGATCGTTAACAATTACGTTGAAAATAGATTCCCCAATTAACAAGAAAGAAAGAACAAATTAAATCACCTTATATAAAGTACAACAAACGTCTTAATCTCGACCCCAATACATTAACGATGTTTTAAAAAATTATAAAGACCACGAATGAATGTGTACGTCGCTTTTTATAGGTATGAGCAAGAAAGATAAATTTGAAAAACCATTTTCCTGTTAAAATCAACTTTCATTTTATAGTCCCATAGACCAGTAGTTCGAACCGATATCATTCTGTAAATGTAACATTATTGGTGGCAAAACGTACTAAGCGAAAAACGAACAAGTGAACTAGAGAGCGCTTAAGAACGACAGGAAATTCAACGGAAGGCTTTTCTCTTTGCTGCAGTAAGTTCTGTCGATGAGTTTGATTGCAGAAAGTACAAAATATTAAATAAAGACACCAATGGGTAATCAATGTAGATAAAGCAAAATTGTCAGCAATTTATACTGTCTGCAATTATTTCTACTCGTCGACTATCGCCGCGCCGCGCTGCTATTATGAAGTAGACCACTTGACTTGTTTGTTTTTCTATGTACCATTGGAACAAATGAAACTTGTGGGAGTCGGAAAAGTCCCGTGAGTTTCCAAATTAAAAAATATTTTGATGCACAAACGGCTTACATAGATTCATAAAAAATTATCAATTTTTTATATTAGACATTACGATAGGTGTAGAACTGGTCAAGTGATCTCGCGCAATTATCATTGTACACACAACTTGTTTACTTTTAAAATTGGAAAGAGTAGAGATAGTGGAAAAGAAAGGTCGCATTTGTCCACGTATATGTAACGGATCAGTATACCTAAAGTAAATACACATTCAGAATGAGCTGAATCAAATGAGATGAGCTTAAATGCTACATTCGCGCGCTGCTGATCCTATTGTAGCTTGTAAGAAAAAAATTAATATCTTTTACTTAATCAATAATAAAAAAAGATACTGCTGTAATAGGACCGGCAAGTTAAACTTTGCAATAACACCAAGTAAAGAAATTTTGTTGTTACTCTTATCAGTGTTATTCCAAAACGCGCAATGCGAAGAGGGATTCTATATAGTTTTCAGCTAATTTTAAACTTAAACCCTCATGCTGCGTTTGATGTCTTGAAAAGAACATTATTTTGCTCCGAGCACATTTGTTGATTCTCAATAAAAGGGCAAATAAAAACAAAGACACCAAACGCAGTGATTAGTTAATTAAATGGAAAAACACGCACAATGGGCAATCTACTACCAAAACTTAAATTTTCTGTTCATGCCTTTTTAAAAGCTAATTCTGATAGTAGGCCACCATGCGTCGCGCACATATCTTTTTTTTACCGCAAAGAGAAAGAGCTTTCCGCCTCTAGTATATGGATACCAGTTGTTCCTGGTTATTCTATAGAGCTGCCAACTAGTACTTGCGCACATTTTACGAAATGCATCTGTACCTTGTCAAAAAAAATCGTCAAAATGAGACTGCAAAAGTCAATATCCTAGTATTTGATTGTGGTATTGATGCATCCGAATATGTGCATGTCACGTTAAATTAAATTATTTTACAACAATGTGTAGCAGATAAAGAAAACCTACCTTGGCTTCATCAAGTCTTGCTAATGCTTTCAAAAGATTACCAAGATCGCTTCTCACACAGTAAAGATCCTGTAACATATAAAAACGTAAAATGTATATTGAATAACCCTATAAACAAGCAGTAAACAAGCAATCTTTAGAAAATAAGTCAAAACTACATTTGACATAATGTAGTAGCGTTTAAACTATATGTAAAGGACTAGAAAGAAATATGTATTAATAACAGAGTGGATTTCTCACAGGGTTATATTGTAGAGCAGTTACATATGCTTGAACTGCTTGTTCCATATCTCCTGCAGCTACTAATGCAGCTGCTAGATTGATGTAACCATCAATGAAATCTGGTTTCAATCTAACAGCATGTCGATAGTTTTCCAAAGCTTCCTGTAGTTGGCCACGTTCCTTGTAAACATTTCCAAGATTGCTGTAAGCCTCTGCCAATAACGGATTCTGCTTTATTGCTAAGCTACTGTAATGTGCAGATCTGAAATGCAGGAACAGAAATTTATTAGTATTGTATTTTATTTAAAAGTTACATAATAAGTGGAACAGGTCGCTTACTTTTCTAGCCTTCTACATTGAAAATGAATAGAAGACAATAATAGAAGAACTCCTGTGTTATTTGTTTCCTGCCTCCAGAGTTGCATACAATGTCTTTCCGCATTCTCATAATCTCCTGCCTGATATTCTCTATGAGCAAGTTCCAGTAGCCCTGAAAAAAATTAACTTATGGATATCTAAGCAATCTTAAAAATTATATAAAAATAAAATTTGTCAATATTCACGTAAATATAAAATGCAATAATGTGTAAAATAATACTTTTTACAGAATATAATATTTATCAATTTTTCATGTAAATTTAGTTATTTTTGCACATATTTAAATATATATATATATATATGTATGTATATATTGAACTACAAGTGCTGCTAGTATATCACTACACCAATAAGAAATATGCATATTGTAGATGATTTACATGGAATATTCCTGTTTGAAAAACGTCTGGGTACTTAATACGATCTACTGTATATAAAAAAATAAACTAATTCCTATTAATTTAAGTGTTTTTATGACACTATCTTAATTTCAAAGTGCTTACTTCATATCGTAAACTTTACAAAAGTTTACATAAATAAAATATACCTATACACGCGCACAGAATAAAATATATCAATTTGTTTAGCCGATTTTTTGGAAACTTAAAATAGCATGAGAAAAGAAAGTAGGAATTAAAAAATACGAACAATAGGAGTCAACTGCAACGTTAATGGTTTGATTATCAGTGATTGCAATTAGCTCTTTGCCTTGCGTATCTTGTGTAACAACTAGAAGATTCTGTCCATTTTGCCACTCGACGGTTCCATTACAAACGTCATCCGAACTATTGACCACGTTTCCAATTATGCCGGTCGAATTTTTTATTACGTTTTCTTTCTTCTCTGCCAGTCTTATACTCATTTTGTCCACGAAATTATTCTAAACGCGTTATTCTCTTCTTCACAATTCCGATACGCACGCTGTTTTCACACAATCACCTCTGATTCAAATTCGAGACTTTTCCACGTTTCAATATTAGTAACTCAATTTTTTTCTTCGGTAGTGTCTGCTAGCTGATTCTAAATTAATTTTATCCTTCAGATTCACTTTCTTTATGTGTACTATTCCTTCATTATTTCAAACCGTGCAACGGTACTTATTATTTCCCCGTTTCTGTACACACCGTGGCCTCTGTGTTTCTATACAAATTACGCTTTGGCCAGGTTATCCCCGGTCCCCGATAGACCAAGAAGCAACCTGATTGGTCAACTCGATGACTATGGCGGACTCCTGCATCGCTGGGTAAAATCAGGAGATGGGGGTAAGGAAGACACCCGGCTCAACACCGTAGATATTATGCTCGGTGCCCCATAATTTTCACCTTCTACATTTTGTCTCTTGCGTTTGGTAATTTTGCTTTTTTATCATTGCTGATATAACTAATAGACATTTATAGAGTCAATGTTAAATTATTTTTAGTAACGAAAACGTAAACTATCTGATCTAACTAATAAATCTATGTTATCGTTGTTTTGCTAATTTTATCCTTGTTACAATCTTTCTATTAATGAAAAAATGTATCGAATATATACGAAAGTATGGTTACATATAATATACAAAACCTAATAAAAAAAACATGTAATACGTTTCAACTTAAAACATCTTCCTTATCAATAATAACAACTAATAATCAGGAAATCAACGCAAAATCTAATAAAGAGCAGAAAATTTGTATTTTCAATTTATGAACGAAGCCAAACATCTTCTTCACATGCAATCAACTTTTACTAAAAATTAATTTCAAAGTGAAAATTATTTTTATAATGTCAAGGATATAGCCGAATATAAAAACGTAAAAAATTCGGTAACTCCTAAGGCGCGTGTACATAGTACGTGGCTGGGGGCACACAAAGAAATTACAATAGTGGTTCTCAATCTGTATAAATAAAACTGACTTTTAAAATCGGTTGCCTATTTTTAATATCAAAATTTACATCTCAAAGGTCGAAGTAACTTTTGTAGTATTGCAATATTGATTCTTGAAACTTCATATAGAAAATTCAACAAAAAGTATAACATATGTTTGTTGAAGTCGAAACATATTATCGCCTAATTTAAGATTTAAAATAATATTGATTCTAGAGAGAGAAAGAAAATAGAGATCATGAAATATTGATATATGAATTGATACAGCAACCAAACGTTTAATTGCAAAATTATTATACTAACTAGCAAAAAAGAACCACTGGCGCTATACGAAGGGACGGTCATCCCCACTCTTTCGAACGGAAAGCAGATGGTATAGGTACCGATACCGAGTGGAATATTCCACCGTCACTTTGATGAAGCGGAAACAGCGACTGAAGAGTAAGAGGGAAGACTAGGTAGCTTAAGAAAGAATAGGCTTCTAAACGGGAGAAAACCACACACAAACAACGACAAAATAATAATGCTTCGATTCGTAAAGAAAGTAAAATGAATTCTAAAATTACCGAATAATGTTAAAGACAGCAATAATATATACATACATATATCATAATAAATTTCTGATAGATTTGTAGAAAAGGAGAATATATACCTGCCATAGATTTATTAGGTTCCCGCTTATATGACGTTTTCTATTTTTTATTATATACCTATAAATATCATTTGCACATAGTTATGTATATACCTCTGTTTTATGTTATTACGGCACATTGCGATAAATTAAATGATGTATAAAATACATATATCATGCACATAAATTAAACGAAATATTGATGATGATTGTTTCTCTACTAATGTACAATTTTATTCGGTAATATATTTTTTTAAATTAAAATTTAATTCCGGTCAGATTATTAAGATTAACCAAATCACGGACATATCGTGGAAAAGCTTACAAATCATATCAACACATTAAATAAATGGATAAATAAAATACATATCAATAAATAAATCTGTATAATCTTTACTTGCCGATATTAATATTTAGCAGAAATTTGTATGATATACTTTTAGTAACACGAATCAGAACATTTCAAAATCAATATCTGCAAACTCATTATCCATCTGATCGGACACCTCGCGAATACAATTTTGATTGTGAAAATGGAATGGTACGTAGTTAAAATCATTTGACTACGTACCAACTGTCGAAAGCTGTTGTATCTCGTTCATCTTGAGAATGACACTGGTGCCTGCGATTTGTTGATGATTCTGCTGCTGTTGCTGCTGTGGCTGCTGCTGTGCTTGCATGATGACGACCACCATAAAAAATGATACATGAACAAGAACGGCGTAAGAAGTTGGTAATCAAGGGCCACTGTTCTTGCCAAAATCCAGTATCAAAATCGAAAGTTGTATGTAAATCAAATCTGAAAAGGACTTTTTACTTTCCGAAAAACGGAAACAAAAACGTGCGGCACTTACATTGGTATACACTAGCGCGATCTTGTAGCGTGCGCCATTATGGATTTTCAAGCACTTTACTTAAACCGAGAATTACTAGACAATATGCAAATCACATAAGACACAAATTATATAATGGTAAATTATTTTGTTATTCAAAAGTATTTTTTTTATAAGTTTTTATCACGATAGCCGAGTTCTTCACAAACGACGGCTTGTCAATGCTATAATAACTCGAACCACGAACGTAATACAGTCTGATACGAAAAACCAATCGATGAACGTATTCCGAGTCTCTAACTCGTTCCGTTCTACGCGCGGGAAATACGTCATATTAATATAACCGATAATCAACTTGTGCACACGCGGCTATTGTATTTCACGAACCCTGCAAATTCTTAATGTAAAAATCGTTTTTGATTGATGAAACTATTATAATATATGCCTTAAATGTCATATAACGTAAGAAAATTTGATGTATAGCTCAAATTAGGATTAATTAATAATTGCGTGAAATTTTTTAGCATAATAACAGTTCAAATTAAAAATTCTTGTTCGAAAATATAATCAATGAAACAAAATATCGAATATATTTCTTGATTGCATCGATTCTTTTTTCTATCTTTGTGTAACTATTACAATATTTAATCAGATTATCGTTTTAAATTACATCCTATTTCACTAATTATAGTATAGTTTAAAATAAAAATATTTGAAGCTAGAAATAATATGTTTATTTTACAGAAATATTATAAAAGATTAAGGGGAACTAAAACATTGAGCAGAAATTACTGTTACCACTCCTGAACGATGATACACGAGCGCCGTACGCTAAGAGTTCGAGAATGGCTTCCCCACCACATTGAAAGAATTCGAATAACCGAAGACCTGATCCTCTCCTTCGTTCTCATTCTTCCGGTGCTGGTGCCGGCGTCATATGGTTTTGTGCTCTGTATTAGTTTTACTTCGTTTATTTTGTAGATTAATAATGGCAGGAAATAAGGAACGTACCTTCCTTATGGTTAAACCCGATGGTGTTCAACGCGGACTCATTGGTAAAATAATTCAACGTTTTGAAGACAGAGGTTTTAAACTTGTAGCGATGAAAATGATACAGGTAAGTTCCTCCACATATGCTTACGTATCCGATTCACTCCAGAAAAAATATGCATTTTTTACTTTCTAACAACCACGTGATTAAAAATTTTCATTTCGTAAGTACTTATCGTATTTTATCGATTGTACAATAAATGATAATTGTCGTGACCTTCATTACTAATCTCTGTGACATTATATTATCTTGTGTCAAGATAATTAGCAGAAATACTAGTTTACGAGTCATGTATTATATTTGTTTTATATACCATTGATGTGCAATAGATTTCGTTATTTGCATTAAAATTATGTTATTATTAAAGTTTCTTTTTTTTTTAGCCAAATGAGGATTTATTAAAGAAACATTATGCAGATTTGGCAACCAAACCATTTTTCCCAGGTTTAATTAAATACATGAGCTCAGGACCAGTTGTGCCAATGGTATATAGTTGTTTTTTATATAATACAATTAAAAGATATTATTTGTATGTTAATTAAATTTAACAATTGTTTTTCAGGTATGGGAAGGTTTAAACATAGTAAAAACTGGCCGTGTTATGTTAGGACAAACAAATCCAGCGGATTCTGCACCTGGAACAATTCGTGGTGATTATTGTATCCACGTTGGACGCAATATTATTCATGGCTCCGACTCTGTTGAATCTGCCAATAGAGAGATCAAACTCTGGTTTGGAGAAGAAAAGGAAGTTATTGATTGGGCATCTTGGTCAGAAAGTTTGGTATATGAATAAAACATGTGAAATCTTCAATAAAAATATTTATTGGAATACCTATTCTTTCATGTGCTTCAATCTGACTATAACATCAAAGATTTTTTATACATAAGATTGATTGAGAAACAATAAATCAGATTTATACATAAATGTATGTAATTAAATAATAAAAAGATTTCAGTACATTAATACAAAACTTATTATTGATGGTAGTAGTATAGTCATTTTTAATTTACAATTCTAGATCTTACATCTAAAAAAATTTTCATAAAAATTTATAATATAAATTTTAGAATATTAGTTTATATACAGGGTGGTTGGTAACTGGTGGTACAAGCGAAAAGGGGGTGATTCTACGCGAAAAAAGAAGTCGAAAATATAGAATAAAAATTTTTCGTTTGAGACTGTTTTCGAGAAAATCGACTTTGAATTTTCGCTCGGTACGCGTGCGGTACGTTATAACGGATCTCACTGTAGATCGTTGTCTCGATGGAAAAATTTAAAAAAAGAAAAAAATTTTTATTCTATATTTTCGACTTCTTTTTTCGAGTAGAATCACCCCCTTTCCGCTTGTATCACCAGTTACCAACCACCCTATATATAATATATATAATATATGTATAATATTAAAA
This sequence comes from Bombus pratorum, assembly GCA_930367275.1. Classification (NCBI taxonomy): domain Eukaryota; kingdom Metazoa; phylum Arthropoda; class Insecta; order Hymenoptera; family Apidae; genus Bombus; species Bombus pratorum. Next base: position 7,996,874 of record OV883983.1, on the reverse strand, counting down.
TGAACATCTGTACTTGTTTAGCAGTCATATTTAAAATAGTGTTTAAATTTACAATTGAGTGCTAAGAAGTATAAAACGAGATGTTAATACAATTACAGAATTGATTTAAAAGTTACCTTTCTATAAATTATATCGACAACTTCAAATTTTTGATCATTAAAATTAAGTTAATTAACCAATTAACTTAAGTTGGAATAAGCATCTACAACCTTATGTAAAAAATTTATATTTTTTGATCATATTTTCAAGATTATGAACACTTTAAAAAAAAGTAATTGTATAAAATAAATGCGCAAAATATTGTTTATGCCTTATAAAAAGTCAGAATAATATATATTATATTTTATACACATATATATATAAAGAAATGGTTTTGATAATGTTACCATAGAATTAATTATCACTTTGTCCTAAATATGATCTACAACTAGGACAATAATGTTTCGTTACCAAACAACTATCCATGCAGTAAGGGCAAGGAACACAACACCAGCATCTAGAAATAATTATAAATATAATTAAATCTTGTTCTTTTCAAAAATCAATGATAAATCATAATTTATAATTACCCTAAAAGACATAGTCCTAATGCGAAGAGATGAGTTTTCATGTTTGCTTCTCTTTCAATTACTGTGAGCACATTTGCATGACAAGAAGGACATATTATATGCTGTTGTTCAGGACCAAAATTTAAATTCCTTATGATAATGGGACCTGTAAAATTATATTCTTGAAAAACAATATTCTTTTTAAACAATATTCAATAATAATCACTAACATTTATGTAACAATCAAGATTTATTTTATAATAACAAAACGTATATAGGTGGAAAATATTAATAAATATCAGAATAACTTTTTATATATCTTAATATTTAATAAATGCTTCAAGAAGCAAACAGCATGGTCTGTAGTACTTTGTATGTATTAGAAATCTATTATATATGGTTGGGGTTTAACTGTACTGCATATCGAGCTTTTACTTTAGATTGACTTTGTTTATGAAAATAATCTCTCTAGATTCCATTTTCAGAGCAGATGTGCATCGCAATTTGCAATGTACACAACATGGAAAAATATTATTCTGGAATTATTACAAAATGCAGCTACCTATTTGGGAAGCAGCTTGCTTAGCAGTATCCAAGTTGTAAAGCAACTAGCAAATTGTCCTAATAAATTTTGTTACATTTTATTACTGGTAAATCGCAATTTTCATATCAGGGTGGTAGTTGCAGCGGTATTAACGTATACATAAATAGTCAAACACTTCTAAATTTTAGTCATTAAATCACTTTATACATATTTTTATTTTCTTGGCTTCCAGGCTACCTACTGATGCTATCTAATAATGAAAGTTATTGCATGATCTTATCATTTCAGTACTTATATATTTTTACGTACTAGCTTGTGGTTGCTCATACGACGGTGGTGGGACAGAATGAGATGGTGGTGGTGGGATAAAACCAGGTGGTGGTGGTGGTGGTGGTGGCGACATTGTTATACCTTTTTCCATGACAATATTTTAATTCTTATCTGAAAAACATTGTATCAATCATAAAAATCCATTTTCTTTTAGTTGTTATTCAAGAAATTGATGTGAATTGACTAGAACTGTTTCTTTAATAGAATATATTATAGTTAACTTTATTAATTATAAAAAACACTATCAGTTATCCTCATAGCCAATCAGATTGAGAATTTTTATAAGAAATCAGATATGTCGAATGAGAACATTTGATATTTTGACATTATGTTTCGTATATATCATACCGTATTGATGTTGGAGGAACTAATATAATATAATATAATAATTTAAAATTAGATATCTAATATAAAATTAAATATATACTTAATATAATATAACGTGCCTGATAAACAGAAAAATATTTACTATATAGTGGCTTTTTATTTTCTAGTTGGAATTACTTAAAACTTCTAAGAATTATTTAATGACACAACAATTTATATTGTAATAGTTCTACAGCAAATACAAAAAGTTTCGTAACCATAATCTAATGTTGCGCAAGTTATTACCGAATGAGTTACAGTGACTAGAATGCGAGTATTCAAGTTATTTTATGTCATTGCATACGTGTCATATTAACAAAAAAAAAAAAAAAAAAGATTGGATTATCAAACTTGAAGAAATTTCTAAATACCGAAATCGATTAAATCAACTGGGAAAACATATTAAACACGATTTCTAGCAATTTATTTGTAGAACTGCTATACAAATTACATGCCATAAGGCACTGATAAAATAATTAATTATGAAAACGAGTTCCTATATAAACATCCTCACTATATGTTACAAAAAAATGTAATAAAATTGAACCAATGTATTGGTTGATTAAATCACCAAAAAATTAAACTACCGACCGATCGATATTATATATTTAGTGTAATAAAATTACGCTAAATCATACATCACGATAAAACGATCACTCCAATGTTTTGTAAATATTCATAGTCTTAAGATATTGATTTTTTCGTGACGAAATGTTTTACTTCTCGCTAAACTAAGAGCGTATAGTTATGCTAATTCATTTCTAATTACGTACACACGTACTTACCTCTTGCAACTATTGATATACGCCCAATTTATCACTAATCGATGATCGATATATAACGTTGACACCCAACTACTGAGGTTCAAGTTGGCATTCATAGCCATTAAATTGACATATATATTACCTATCAGAACAGTAAAGGTGGGAGATTCTACGAAAAACGTCAAGAGATACGTAAGTTATCTATAGTTTTATCAGAATGATAAGTGAGATACTTTAATTAACGTGGTAAAAAAAGATATACTGCTTTCCGGTTTACTAATTTGTATTTTTATTTCGTAAAAAAAACGAAAAAGATTGTAGAAAAAATCGGGTAGTGAAAAAATACACAAGAAAATATATCTTTGCAGTTAATCCATTAAACAGATAATCCTTAAAATTTTTCTATTTTGGTTTCATATTTATTTAACATATAATCGTTTTTGGTTAACAAACAACTTTATCTATCGTTGGTAAAAATTCAAACATGGTCAAATCGATTAAAATCATTGATTTGTTAGTTGATGCGAAAATTTTAAGAATTTGTGATAAACAGTAAAACTTTAAACTGGCTATAAATATCTTCCTGAAAAGCACTGATTCATCTATTGTTTTTCCATTGAATTAGCATTTTTTAATTTGTCATAAACTTCAACGATTTTTGCATTAACTCAGATAACTAATCTTACTTATTCGGTGAATTCATAAAAAAATTATAAATTGAAATTCATAAATAGCATATAGAAAATATATACAGAATATATGATAACTTCATACAAGCAAAATTTAGAAAGAAATTCAGTAATAGTTGCTATTAAATTATTCGTTTAATAACTAAAATGAAATTTCTAAGAGAAATTTGTTGTTACCCTGAATACGAAGTTGTTACGTGTTTCATAATTGATTATTAATGATATATTATCGGATGCATTTACGTATTATCGATTCCAATCTAATTCATTCAAATGTTCCTATCATGTATACGTTACACAATAGCCCGTAAAAGAAACTCGTTATCCAAGCGAACATTGCCTTTTTGGTTTTGATGTATTATTGTATACAAAAACATATTTAATTTCACAAGTGATGTTTTGCTACAAACATCTTGAAAATTTCATTGGATACTAAAGTGAGTTGCAGATTTGAACATCTGTAATTCTACGAGCTAACAAATAAAATTGCGACCGATCGATTTGGATATACGTATGTTATGCATACATATATTTATATACATATATGTCTACGATATATACGTTCTTTGACTAGCAGAACAACAATCGCCCTAACAATAACAATGTAAGGATGATAAAACGTTAACGATAATAACGTTATTTTACTCACAATCCAATAAAAAACAAAATGCCTAGAAATTTCAGACCCAACTCCAATAATCGTAAACAGAGTTCTTTTGTCTAATATCGTACGCTTTAGTTGAATTTGATCGATCGTTCGCAATAATAACCGTTGAAATTTCAATTCCTACATAGTGTGACGAGTATTAACAGCCGAAACTTCAGCCAAGGTATATTAGATATGAGAAAGTGAACTACTAGTAAAATGACCGTAACGATCATTTGCGAGGATAAGTTTCTATATCGATATAATTCGAAATTTGTGGTCTTTAATTCGATGTTATTACTAGGAAGAAATCCAGGATTGTATTACTATCAATATGCTGGCAGTATCGAATTGTTTCTTTACTAGTAAACAAATTCGTTTGGAATGTTTTACCGATCAGCGAACAATCTCGATAGATCAATGACGGAGCTGAAAAAGGGAGGGAGCACTAAATTTCACGGTGATTTCGCACTACGTGTTCGAAGCACGACAACGTGCTTCTCAGTCTTGGCCTTTTCACGAGGAACGGTCAGGCGTGGGCTTGGTCTTTGGTTTTCGTCCAAGTAACTTGCGAAACGAGGAGGTCCACCTCGATCGACTAAATCCTGTCGTGCTCTGTTCGTCCGGTTCGCTGCAACTAAGCGACTCGCTAATTTTCCTGCTTTTGCCACTGCTACTGCTGGTGCTACTACCTCCATTTTCATAACATCGTGATCTTCGATCTCCGATTTCCGAAGAAAACCTGAACAACGTGAAAATTTATTGCGAATAATGTTTCGCTATTTCTTACGTAACTAGAAGGTACACGAACTTGGTGAAATATCAAGACGAACCCTGAATCGGATGAAAAGGCTCTAGCCGTAGCTGGAGCGCTCGAGTTAGCCGATGAAAGCGATATTTCAGCAACAGGAGTACTCGGATATGCTTCATCGTCGGACGCGCTGTTACTACTTGTGGTACTGCTGCTGCTAGCATTGCTTCCACCGGGGCTACTGTCGACGCTCGAATCGTCGATGAAACTTATTTCTCGATCGGCCAACGGTGAACTGGTCCTCTGTCCACGCGACATCGATGTCGTGGACGTTGTGCTAGGTCGCAACCAGCTACGTAGATCCTGCAGCGGCGCTTGAAGGCACTTGAAAAGATTTCCACTGAAACGTTTGGAAATTTGATAAGTGTAAAGATAAAAGCCCTTTCTTCGTTATCGACTATCGGGCTGGTCTGTTTATCGATACTCGTGTTTCTTCTAGGTTCGTTCCACTTACTCGTCGCGATAATCATCGATCTCGGCAAAAGTGCGCCTCGCGTATAAACAAACGGAACACCGTCGTCGACGGCGGCAAGACGTAGCGTGTAGAGTCGCTGCACGAAGATGTCTCGCGGCGTGTCTCAACGTAATCGTTTCTCGAGTCAGCGCTGCGACACCTTCCTCTCGTCTACGCCTTTCCTCTCCCAATTCTCCCTGTTCTATACGCAGCTTCTCTTTTAAAACTTCATTCTAAAAACGCAGAATATACACAATATGACATTATAGCATAGATCGTCTTCATCGAAACAGATGCTGTTGCTCGAATTATCATTACCTCTCTTTCAAGAGCATCACGTTCAGCACGAATAACAGTAGCCTGTTTGACAACGTCCTGGCGAGCTCGTTCAAGAGTTTGCCTAGTAATCTCGTTTTGCGCCAGTTGCATCTGCAGACGGCGCAAAGCTACTTCCCGTTGCCTCTCCAGCCGATCCTTAGCAGCTATGCAACTGTCGCGTTCAGTTTTAGCTCTCTCCACCTCTTCCTCCAGACGAAGGCTTCGTTCCAGTTGCAGGAACAGCTCGTCCTCCTTGCCTCGGAGTTCTGCTTCGCAACCCTCCAGTCGCTTCTCCAACGACCGTCGAGTCTCCTCTAACTTGTCCCTTTCAGCCTGAAACAACCGGACAATTTTGTATTACACGAGTTTCTATCGTAATCCGATCTTTCCAATTCGTTTCAACAGCAACTCGAATTCAACTTCCTTTGATTAAGGTCGACTCGTTCAAGAAATTCGTTGATATTTACTCGATAAGTCATCTCGGTAATTCTTATCTTTCGAGTTATATCTTTTTATCGACTGAGTCACGATTGTTTTCAAGTCTGTACAACTAACGTAGATAGATTGGAGAACAATACCAACGAGGTACATTCGTGTAGCAGTGGTTGTCAACCGATAAGGCGAACGAGTCCGCAGGCAAGCGTTAACGGAGATAATAATTCTAATTAAAAAAGAGAATGCAACCGAATGCTTCCAGCACTGCATCTGATTTCACGGTCGCCGCTTTTGGATGCCTCTGTTGCGCCTGCAAACGGCTACATGCAAACATCATCGGTATTTATTACGGAACCAATTTTGCAGCTCCAGATTCGAATCTACCGTGCTCGGGGTAGGATGTACGGATATTGAAAGCGTACATTAGTTCGATAAGACGTGTTTACCTCTAAAATACGACCGAAATGACGTTCGTGTATCAAGGGTACCATCGAGAGAAACGCTATTTATAGATCGAACACGGTACTTAGACTATGCGTTACGTTGCGTTGCTACGCGTGGCAAATCTATTCTCGCCGTTTGGCCGATTGCGTAAGTGCGACTAAATCGTAAATCATCGATCCTCCGTATTGCTTCGCATACGAACGACCAGTTCGTCATTGAACGTTTCGACGTTGCTGGTCGAGCCGAGTGGAAGATCGGTAACTGAGCCGGCGGTATGACGTGATCCGGCCGATAACGCCGCCTCGGCCGCACCTCCCTCCTACGGCTGAGTCGCATCTAGCATCGCGCTAGATGCCACATTGTAGGTCAGCTTAGGCGGCCAAACTAGACTGTCGATGGTACGAGGTTGATGAACGGTAGTACGAGCCAGCTCAGCTCGGGGCAGGCCGTTTCGCGGCTTCTACTGCAACGAAACTAAACGAGGAAAGGTACGAAAAGAGAGGCTACGGAAAAAACTGGCTGGAAAGAAAGCGAAGAAAGTCAAGAGGAAGGAAGACGAGGGGCGCTGCAGGAACGAGTTGAAAGACAAGATACGAAACCGCAGAGGGAAAAGCGGAGTAACGAAATGTAACCGTTTCTTCTCCACGGTGAACTTTTTGCCATTCGCTCGTCGTTGCTCGGCTTTGTCTCTGCGGTTTTGCCACTGTACGGTTTACCACGGTCAATTTTCTCTGGCGGCCAGTGCATAAGCAGACGTACAAGTTGACGCGCATCCACTAGAAGGCCAAGGGGAAACCAGTGCCCACGGGTGAAATCGACCTAAGTACTACTTACACGGCCTTCCTCCGGCTATCCTGCTCTGCGTCTATAGACGCGACACGACGCCTCCGCTCTTTCCTAGACCTCTTTTCTCCAAAGGCTTCGCGGATTCGTCTCTTCCTTTTACTTTCTTTCCTATCTTTGTTTCCTGCCCGATATTACAGACTGGTTGGATTCTACAGCCGGTCACGGAAAAATCACGCTACGCTGGTTCAGTTTATCGTTTCTTCGTAACTTCTTCTAGAAACGATTTAATCGCAGGTACATATTTAGTCGGACGAAGCCTACATTCCGCTTATTTTTCCTTCGATCGAGGTCAAATCTCGACAGTCGAATTAAACCTTGGCGTGCCAATTAAAGTTGTAGGCGACGGTTAATTGCATGTCGATATTTCGAGGAACGCGAATCCGGAGCACGTGATTAGATAAAACACTGTACGCACGAAGATGGAACGCCCCCCCTTCCGTTTCCCGATTGTTCCCGCGAGAAGGTTTCGTCACAGAGCTGCCGTCAAATTTCTTCGAAAAGTTCAAAGAGCGTGCGAGAGCCATAAACGAACGCCAAACGGACACTCGACATGGGAAATCCTGTCTGTCAATGTCTACGGTTACAGTGACTGCCTGACTGGCATCGGCTATTCAAACAGGATTGAGAACGTGTAAAGAATGGAACGCGTCGAGCTGTACCGCGTACGGTTTTTTCAGATCACGACAATCACACGCAAGAACTTTTTTGTCAGGAATATTCGACCGTTCCAAAGACAGGAAAAAGAAGAAAAAAAAGAGAAAGAAAAGGAGCCTGGACAGTCATCGCGGACCAAGATATTCATTGGGAAGTAGAATTTTTATGAACGCAGAAACTTGCGAGAGGAACAGGAAACGAGTCGTTTCTCGCTCGAAATGTTTCTCATCCGGCGAACGACGGCAGTGACATCTATCGATACATTTTTGCAAATACTAAATAAGCTGCGTAGTACAAGACCGTTTTCTCTCGCGCATTTTTACGGATAATATTGCAACAGGCGAGAGCAAGTTGATTTCACTCGCGGTACAAGCTGCCTGGGGCCACAGATACCATCGAGCACAGACTAACAAGATCGCGGAAGGACTCTGATCTTTGTTGCAACCGTCTCGAGAATTAATTATACGTACGCGTTGCTTATGCCAGAGGCTCTCAAAGCTCGAGTCGCGATAGCAGCCCGCTATCGTGCGAAACCATTTTTATTCTCATCGAGATATAGATTGCTACAGAATTAGGAAAAAACGAAGGTTACAGTAGATTTTTCTCGAATTCCGTAATTGTCGAGATTAAGATAAGTAACGCGAGCTCGAATCGAATCTACGAAACTCTGACGTATATTATACTGCGTACGTTCTTTACGCGATAGGGAAAACGATCGACGGCGTTTCTTTGGCTTCGTTACGTTTCATTGGTTACCAGTTCCGCGTATCCGATATTTAATGTGCTACTCGTTATATTTTTGTTAGATTCGCCGACTACTCCAATAAACCGACCTAGATATATATCGTTTTCCGTTACATCCATCTACGATCGTACCGTGTGGAACAGTAAATTTGTCTATTTTTCGAATTACAATAACACCAACGATTCCAACCGTTTATCATCGGCTGAATCTGCATTCGACAAGATTCGATTAATTAAAAACGCTTATTCGACGTACCTTCACCTCGTGATAACGTTCTTCCAAGTAGTAGGCGATACCTTTGGCTTCCTCATATTTCGCCGCCAAAGCAACATATTTATCATAGTGACGCTTGAACAGCACGAACCTGAAAGCAGATAAAATATTTACTATCTCGAGTACCTGATTTTTCATCATTTTCCGAGAACAATGATGCGAGTGAAAGTAAGTTTAAAGAAATGGAAGAAGACAGAAAAATTTCGTGGAAAAATGCTAGTCGTATGATACAATCGCGTGATATCTGTCCGCGATTTTATTCCCATTTATTCGTATCAAACGAAACTCTACATTTCAGACGTTTCACCCAGCAAGTCTGATTCTATCATTGTCGTGGACGAAGATTCGAATGGCGATTAAAAGCCGACATAATTCACAGGCGGAACAATGATTCTGAGACAGACAGCCTCGTTTCAGTATCACCGAATGCGCAACAATCTTATTGGCCTATCAACCGCAGCGGATTGAGTTCGTCGTCGACGAGATCTCTCGTTAGAGATCTGCCGTTTGGAAACCGGAAGCGTGCTCAGGTCCCACGCGAAGGCTGCACGTATAACGAGCGATATTCGCGGCGACATCGAGAAGCTAGCGAGCAGGAAGCCGACCTTTCGGTCATGGCGTGGCCCGGTCGGGTCTGATGCGACCCGATGCGCTCGTCGGCTGCAAGTTGCTCGCAGTTGCTTCGCCGATCGATTTCTCTCTCTCTCTCTCTCTCTCTCTCTCTCTCGTTCCCTCTTCTTATTGATCGCTGCGAATCTGTTGCCCTCCACCAAAACTTCCTCTCTCCGGTTCTTTTTATCTTCGACTGGTTCACTCACTGACACTCGCACTGCCGTGTAACGGCTCGTCCATTCTCTCCGAGACTTTCGCTTTCACGATTGCTCGAGACGCGCGGTGCTCCCGCTTCGAGATCCAACAACGATCTTTGCCTGTCTTCCGGGTTGTCTGCCAACCAGCCCGCAGCCAGTCTCTACTCTGCTCTGCTCTTCAAGAATCCGCCCGTCACGCCTTTCCGGACCGAATCTCCAGCGTCGTGTGAAACTGAAATATCGCAATGTAATTCTAGCCAGGTGTCGAAGGTACCGATCGCAATACGAGCCACCGATTATCTTCGGTTCTGCCTTTCCAACTCACACACCTTCAAAGGATATACCGAGCGGAGGACAAAAGTTCAGATTCAGCTGCTGAACCGAGTCAGATTCAGTTCAGCAGCTGAACTATACGTCAGTTTCCAGGATATTCGGCAAGACGATTCGATTGTTGACGGTAGTCGTCCATTCGGTCGGAAGTCCGAATATCAAATATCAAAGATAACACACACTGAGGGAACATTGTTTTCGATGATTCTTGGTTTCGTCGGTAGAATCGTGGAACGGTCGTTCGTTTCTCTTTGTTAAGTCAGAACCAACAAAATTCGCGGATGTGGCTAAGTAACAGCAAGTAACGATTAAGCTACTGTAAGAGAATTCTGAAAAATGTTCGTGGTAGAAATGATTTTAGAGAAAGTGACTATTGGTGAACCTTTGTCCGATCGCAAAATAGTCCACGATGGCCGCAGAAATATTGTTACGCCGTGCGACCCTCTACCTAGACCAGGCCATACACCGCGAGCCAGACGGACCCCAGATGTCCGCTCATCCTTACGGAGTACCCTCAATAAACCTCAGGCCCCATCATAAACAGAGTCTTATTAGCTTGCAGGAACCTTTAATCCTGCAAGTATTTTCCGCTTATAGCTGGTACTTAAGACAGTCCTAGGTCTATTGCACGTTCTTACAAATTACGGAGAAAGCAGGTAGTTATCTAACGGAAAAGCTGGGTTTTCCCATAAACAATGTTGCCCATGAGCCACGTCGGTAAGAGGCTTCTTCCTCCTATCTTCATTCCTAACGTTGGTCATAACCAATCGGCATCACGGATCGTTACCCTCACCTTTCTTTTTTTTTTATTTTGTTTATTGAAATTACAATCAATTCTCGCATTGAGAATTATCCTCACCTTGCCGAGGAAAAGTGTGAGCACCGAATCCACGTTCTTCGTTCAAAGGGCACATCCTTACCGAGCTTTCCTCCGTAATCACATAAGAACGAACTTCACTTCTTCTACACCGCTAGAAAATTCAACTTCTCCTACGACTTCAGGAGGGTCAAGTCAACTACTTTTTCCACACTGCTGGAAAAGTCCACTTCTTCTAGAAAGGTCATCAACAAGTACAAAATCTACTTTTATCTACAAGTACAACTACTTTTTCCACACCGCTGGAAAAGTCCACTTCTTCTAGAAAGGTCATCAACAAGTACAAAATCTAACGCCTAACATACTAAATTCAATTATAAGAGCCTTGCTCTAGTGTGCATATCTATCTTACCTTCGTGCGACAAGTTGTTATCTGCGATTTATATCTACTCAACAGTGTAACTTAAGCGTTGAAAATATACAACTTATAATTCTGTGAACCACAGTGCTATACCAATTCAATCACCCCTACTATCTCAACGGAAATCAGGGGATCGCGATTGGTCGAAAATACAAATATAGTAGCAGTAATAATAGTAGTAAATAGTAGTCTAGTCGAATGCATATTTTTTCAGAGACAAATTGATAGTAGACGTGGTATGTTACCAACGAAACAATCCATCGCGACCTCAAGATACCCACAGTCAAAGAGGAAATAGCAAAACACAGCGATAGATATAGCAAAAGAGTCAACAAACACCGAAATCCCCTAATCACTGGACTACTTGATACATCGGACCAGATCCGCAGACTGAAGAGACACTACCCGCTAGACCTAAATGCTAGATTTATTTAGTTATCAAAATTAAGCAATATTTACTTATTTAAAATACTTATAAATTACACTTATCTATAATAAGTATTAACTTATTATAAATAATCAGCTATGTCACTGCGCCACGCCAGAAAAATTACTGAAAATTCTCAATGCGAGAATTGATTGTAATTTCAATAAACAAAATAAAAAAAAAAATTGATAGTAGAAATGTTTTTGTATCATATGATTGAGAACGATACGCAGTACAAAATAAGCGACATTTTTCATAAACGAAAAATACACCAGTCTTTCTTACATTTCGTTTTATATCTTGGAAACTATTTGTCATAGGTGAAAAAGTTTCGGTGGAGAGTTAATAAAATTTATTATCTGTAAAATGCGACCTGCTACGTTATTATAAGTTCAATCGTTAGGTTGCAAATTAGTACAAAACGCGAAGAAATCCATTTTTTCTCAGTCGTAAAGCTCCGGTTAGAATTGTAGTACAATGATGCAATCAATCCAAACAAGGCAAGTCAAATACCTAGGACTCCACTTACATACACGACTCACATGGAAACAGCATATTAAATCAATAATAGACAAAATACAGATAGCAAGGAGACAAATGTATTGGCTAACAAGTCGAAAATCCAAACTAAGCATAGAAAATAAACTAAGAATATATAAAACGATCATAAAACCAATCTGGACGTACGGAATACCACTATGGGGAACAGCGGCAATGAGCCATATAACCAAAATAGAGACAATGCAAGCTAAAATTCTTAGAACAGTAGTAAATGCACCATGGTACGTTAGAAACGAGGACATTAGGAAAGACCTGAGAATACCGACGGTCAAGGAGGAAATTAGCAGACATGCAAGAAGGTACAGAGAAAGAATAGCAACACACCCGAACCGGCTGGCAGCGGATACGGTCAACAGGTATAGAAAGAAGATTAAAAAGGAAACACCCAACAGATCTCACAAAGGACACAACCTAACAAACACGATGATGGTACCCCAATGGGGGGTAACCATCCACATGTTATATTACTATACCGCTATAACATTTTACCAAATGTCCTACTGGACAAATTGTAAAATCTAAATAAATAAATAATGAAAAAAAAAAAAATTGATGCAATCGTACAGTCGCACAAACCGTCGAGGCTCTGTGACAAACGAGTACTACTCATACTAAGACAAACGGAAAATTTTTTATTTGCAATAAGAAGCTTATTTCTCCGAGCTTACACGCTATATAGGAAGACCTATATTTTGATATATAAGTAAACAAAAATATTGTCACTCAAATGCTAAAATACAACTCTTGCATTTTTCACTATATCGTAGTGGAACTTGTTCTACCGATTGTTGCAGTCATTTTACTTAATTTAAAAAAAAGCGTTTCTCTAAACTATTAAACATCAAGAAATGAAATAGGTCTGTTTACAGTTTATTGTTTGCGTTACACGTGGGTCTTTTTTGATCGGATGCCCATAAAGGGCAGAAAAACATTTACGAAACTAAAAATTGTAACTTACGGAGAAAGTATAAAAATAAAGGAAACGATTGGTAACATCTGTTTCATTGTTGAACATTATTTAAAGTGTGAGATCGTACGATCATACCATTTTGATTAATTTTGATTAAAGTTGTAAACGAACGAGGAAAAAAAGATTTCTTCACGTTTGTTACTAATTTACAAGCTAACGATTATGCTTATCATAACGTAACAGGACTCATTTTACAGATAATAAACTTTATTAGCCATAACTTTCTACTGAAACTTCTGCAGTCTTACAGATAATTTCTGGGACGTAAAACGAAATGTAAGAAAAAGTTGTGTTTTTTCGTCTAGTCGATATTTTGTTTATGAAACATCGAAGGAAAATTCTTTCCAAGTTGTTTACTTTCTTTCAAATATCGTTCCGAATCGCATTATGCAAAACCATTTGTATCGTCAATATGTTCCCGGATTTAACCCTCTCTGAGCTTAAGTCGCGTGGACCGTAGTATTAACCGGTTAGCCATCTTTGACGAGTATACTCGTCACGAAGAAATGACAATATTTCGTGTTGATGACGAGCTTCGTCGATAATAAAATGAAAAAATAAAACAGTCATTTCGTTACAACTTAATTCCATATTATAACAGCCACACTGTGTTCGACGAATATACTCGTCATCGCTTACTTTTCCCCATACATTTTAGGTACACTACTTACTTATAAATTATACTTATCTATAATAAGTATTAACTTATTATAAATAATTAGCCATGTCACTGCGCCACGCCAGAAAAATTACTGGAAATTCTCAATGCGAGAATTGATTGTAATTTCAATAAACAAAATAAAAAAAAAAAAAAAATTTTAGATACACACTTTTCAAAGAGGTCGCAACAGCTAACTGGTTAAAGGCCAAGGATCAGTTGGCACACAATTCAAGACACCTTAGCGCTTGTAACGACCATAGGCGTAAAAATTAAATAAAATTCTCCTGAAATATACCGATCGTGATAAGTTTTTCTGTGAACCTTACGATGACGGATGTTTAACACGTTGAATGTCACGCCAGTTTTACAAGGTTTGACCGTGGCGCCACGATGAATTTTTTATTATGCGACACATATGAAATATGTTGAAATATTACCTACAAGAGATATATTATGGTAATCATCATTATAACCATCATTAATGAATTTATCTCACTGAGATCACCGGTGACCCTCGTGCCATTCGACGTGTTAACTTGAAATGCCAACAGGTTGCAAAAATATTTTCCCGTGTACCTCCGCATACTCGATTAGCAGAATTTTTATAGATTTCAGGTTTTGATCCGCACGCTCTACGCATTAATTACTGCAAATGTCGTAACCGTCTATTTAATGCCTTAACACATTGTTGACCGGCAATTTTACTGAGAATTTATCTGTCTGTTATTTCGTAATTGGATGTGGAAGTGAAACAATCTAAATTTTATTTATTATTCAACTTTTAATATTTCTTTTTCGCATGACAAACAGTGTAACAATCGCGTACGTGTAATGGTACATAACAGCTTTTGCAAATATATCTAGTTTCGCTGCGTTTTCAATTTGAAGAGCATACTCTACACGCTATAGTCGGATTTGTTTTTCTGCCAGTGACTATTTTTTCTAAGACGTGGTCTGACGCTGATGCGAAAAAAAAGCGCATCACGAGTTTACGCTCGGCCATGAAACATAACGTTTGGCCGTGAAAGCACGAGTTAACTCGTGACCGGTCAACGATGTGTTAATATTAAGGGAATATTAGAAACGAGCAACCCATGAAATATGTGGCGACTTTTCTACGAATACCAACACAGAGATACACGTGGAAAAACATAATTCTGGAAAGCATTCGCTTAGCTGTTCCGGACGAAACGCACTTTCCCTTCCTTTTCTATTCTTCTCTCTTTTCCTTCTCTCGTCGCGGTGACATAGCAAATCTTGGTTCAGTTCTTATCGAAAAGATCAGTGGCCATTACAAAGAACACTGCTTGCTGTACGAGTCTCTGTCTCGTCCATCCATGGATATTACACGAAATTTTAATTTAGGATCTCGATACGTCTTGCAACCAGAGGCTGCCATACAATTGCAAATTTGGCTCACAGCCCAATGTGCCACACGTCTATTCAAATGGAAACTTTCGTCGATACGCAGCTCACAAAAAGAAGCGAGAAATCTGAACGCGTATTCGCGTGGCGACATTCGGCGCGTTTCGCCGACAAGGGAAACTGCGCGTATTGTTGGCGAGTATACGCGTGTTGCATAACACGAGAGTAAGCGAAGCGACCCGGTAAAGCTGGGACAACAAACAATTTTCGACTTGCGTCGCTCGTAAATCGGGTCATTCGTCGATGGAGAAATTGGCGTACGAATTAGGCTACCGTTTATCACGAGCAGCGCTTCGAACAGTTTGCATAATAACGATTTTCCAGCGACTTTCTAAGCCAAGTATTCCAGTGAAAGGGTTAACGACGATGTGTATCGTCGCGACCAAAAATGGCGCAGTAACCACAAAAGGGCGTGTTATGCTCGTTTCTTCTCTTTTTTTGCCCCGAGCGGTGTGTGTTTTTTGCTAGCAGATCGAATATCTACTCTACTTCGCGATGTGCGTTAGCGAAAGAAAGCGAAGAAACGCGTCTTTTCGGAAACTCTGGTGAAATTTGTTTACGAAGCAAGCGGAACGAAACATCGTACCATCGTCACGACATTGGTAAAAAGATTTGTCGAAGGATTTGTTCTCGAGTAATTCGTACTTCCCGTTTATCGATAAAAATAAAATATAAAAATGGAATTAATAAATAAATGATAAACCATGGAACACGGCATTAAATGTTAACGCAGCTCTGTAACGAACTACATTCGTGCCGTTTAATTTCCAACGATTTGTTAATTGCAACTATTCCAATCGTCTATGTGGAACGATTAACTTAACCGGTTAACTGCGTTCGACGTGTATACGCGTCGATCCAGAACTTCGTTTCGTTGCGGTTGACGTGTATACTCGTCGTGTGAAAGAAAAAATTACCACTTACTGTAAGAACTGAAAATTTCGATGAAAAGTAATACAAAGGACATTTAGTGGTATGTTTGCTTTATGTATTTTACAGATGAAAAATCGTTTGATTATTCTCTTTGGTATATCGGTTATGCTGTGTACAATGTATCGCTTTTTCTAAATTGAGTTGATTATTTTCCCCAATGTATCCCCATTCGTGTACTTTACTTTATTATTTTTTGGCAATTTTTAAGTTCTTAATAGCGATGCCTTTTTCAACAATGGATCGTTTCTTCGCAAAAATTGACGATAGGAACATTTTCCCTACGTTCCATGTGTGTACTCGTCCTTGCTTGATTTTAACTACGCAACGCGAAAGGGATTTTTGAGATTAAACTCCGCGGTTTAACAGCTTAACTACGCACGGTTAATTATTTAACCGTAGAAATGTGTATGGAATTGGTATTAACGCTAGCCAACTCAGCGAGAGAAACACAACAGCAAGGCGGAATTATTTTCCGACCGTTACCCGCTAAGACCTAGAAGCTAGCCTCGTTCCTTTAAAATACACTAAACTCTAAATGGTACAGTATATTTTCACGGTATGTACCTATTCTGCAACGAATTAAATAACCACGTACATAGTAGTTAGCTAGCCACGTTTTTTTTTCACGAATAAACAAGTAAATACCGCGATATCAATAAATCTTGCAAAAAAAAAGAAAAAAGAAGAAACCGGATTCCAATGCTTCTTTTCGTTAATCTCGAAGTTAACGAGCAAAGTTTCCAAGCAATTCGCCTGTATATAACGATCGCCGTCGGATATCTCGAAAATCTAAATAAAGACAGCCTCACACCGCGTTTCTTTATTTCGCAAGTGACAAGGTTACCCCTTTGCAGACCACAGACTAATTTCTTAAATTGGTCGCTGTGACTTATATATCTTAATTGGTACATTTACAATATAATGACGCAATCGTTTCATCGATGGGAAATTGAAGGGATGGAGAAAAATCGGTTTGCAAAAGCTCGAGGAAAATGGAATTAGAAAGCGAATGCTTTTACTTTATTCGCTTCTCCGGGACTCGATCCTATTTTTATTGTAATACGTATGTATGTACGTATGTATTTCGGTTGACGTGGATGATACACAATGGAAGAATAACGAAGACGGAGAAACTGCTCTCAAATATATCGCTATCTTTAGCTCTGTTCTTTTCTGCACAATGCCTGAAGAGCCAACCGATGGCGCTCGACATCGGAGGGGCACGAGTCAACGGTTACGCATCGGAGAACTCGTTGATCGTCGATTCCGATACCTACATATATTTAGCTGATCGAAACGATACCGGTAGAGCTGGAACTCGTGCTTTTTCCTTCAATGTTGTCAACTCGATGAGGAAGCCTCTCTAATAAAAATACGTGTGAATTTTATGCGATATTACACGTTCATATCGCTATTAAAATTGTATCGTTATTTGAGAGGTTAGGTCATCGACCAGATATCGATGACACATGCCAAAGTTTAAAACCATAATGGCTGACAGCTCTCTATTAAAAATACGTGTGAATTTTATGCGATATTACACGTTAATATCACTATTAAAATTGTATCGTTGTTTAAGAGATTAGATCATCGACCAGATATCGATGAGACATGCCAAAGTTTAAAATCACAATGGCTGACAGTACTGTTTTAGTACGTATGCGAATCGTTTAACGCGTGAATATATATTCTGTAGCATATACAAATGACGACTGTGATAGGAGGTTAGCATGGGGCGTCGTGTTGCCAAAAATGAAAGTTATTTTTAACCTATTCACGATTCGTATTTTTACCATTGAACGTGCATTGCGCGTGAAATATTCGGTATCTGTTTCCAAGCATCTTTCGAGAGAATAAATTTCTTTCCGAGCGATAAAAAAAGAAATACCTAACGGAAAAGAAAAAAAGAATTCGTGCTCGCGCTTATGATTAATCATCGCAGTTTGTCTTATAAGTAACGAGGGTAAAAGAAGCGCAGCTATCTTTCTAATTACAGACAAAATTACTGAAGTTGTTGAAACCGAGGCGAGCTGATTAATTGCATTGATTAAATCGCGTTTTAAGTGGACGCCCGCTGGCTCCACTCCGGAGTCGTTCGTAATTTCCTTCGAAGCCGTTTTCATTGAGACCGTCTCGCGCTATTCTACGGAAGCCGCTCCTTCTTCATTAAAAATGAAACGCTCCTCGCTTTCCGTTTTTAAACACGTTGCGTGTCTGCTGCGTGCGCGCGTCTACGAATCAGATAGCTCGAATAGTTTGTCAATGATTCGACGTCATCGACTAAATCGAACTACATGCGACATAACGCGACGCGACGCGACGCGACGATGCGAACCGGAAACGATCTTTCCTCTTCCGCGCGCATTTACGTGTACGCGTTCCGATCAACGATTTAAGATTTATGCTGTTCGTGATAAATCGAACAAATTCGTCGTCGCTGCCTTTCGTAAAAGCACGTTCGCAAAATTCTCGAGAACGTTTCTAAGTATTTTGATTATTCGCGAAGAGATACGCTTTAATCGTTTCTGTCGTAAAAACATCTAACCGCTTTAACTCGTCTTAATCTTACCTTAACTAATTCTTCCAAATCGCGTAGATTGAAATCGAAAATATTCAATCAAATTAAATCGGTAATCCCGTGTTTCGAGAATTCGACAAAAGCGTATTAATTACGGGTAGTGGAAAATTACTAACGATGTAGAAATCTGTGCGATTAATTATCGAAAAAGAAATTGAATCGCGCAGCTACATATCTTTTTTCAAGTTTTAAACTCTCTCTTGTCTACCGATAAACAGAGCAATAATTTTATAGTCTGCTGGGGTCGAACATCGGCGTTAACAAGAATACGGATGTTACGCGTTTAATGTTTTAGGCATCGTTGCGAAGCATAGGAAATCTCGTAAAGCTCGTCTACGTTTATAGTTAACATACATATCCCGTAGTCCCGGATCTCGCGCCCGCGGCACTTGCAAATCTAGTAATATCAGCTTCGAAACGAGCTCCTCGGGTCGTAAATTATCGAGAAGCCGGTACACGAGTATTTCATTGGAATTCTTGGTTTCTTCCATTTCGATCGCTTTTATCGGTGCGCTTATTATACGGTTCGAGTATTCGCTCGTACACGACCTCTATCTTTCGGTCGAGGAAAGTAGGAATCGAAGCGACTCGTTTGAGGAAAAGATAGCAAGCTAAAAACATGCGTCCGATATCGGACCGTTTATTTACGACTTTCGACAAAAACCAATAGCTTAAAGATAAAAATCGGTGATATCATTGACTTAAATATACAGCGTGCTACGTCAATAGGTAAAGTCGAGATCGATGTTCACGAAACGTATCAATACGTGCGGCATAAAAGAATCGACTGACGAAAAATAAAAGAAAAAAAAAAGAAAAAAATATGCAAACACCGCACCGACGAGAAAAGCGATATCAAAATACAGAAAGTGTTCAAAGAAAAATTTGCTTGGGAAGGAACCTCGGAAAGAAGTTGCCTCGTCGACTATCGATCGAATCATTCTGAAACGTTTCTTTTTATTTTAAGTTACGTAAACGAAACAAAGAATGTTCTAGCAGGAAGCTAGCTCTGCATTAATATAAATTGTCACGCACGATAGCGACCAGCAACCTTACCCGATCTAATTGCACAGAATAAAGGATCGAAGAAAGAAAATGAGAAACGTGTACGAACCTGTAGAGATCGTTTTCAGTGACGATGTCTCGGATGGAATCCTCTGGATCGATACGATCCGCTGGAAAACCCGCCGGTCCGGCAACCCTCGAGGACAACAAGGGACACGGTGGTTTTATGGTGGAGTCAGTGGCCTCGTGGAGGGCGCTGGCCGCGATAAGGTCGTCCTCGGAGGCGGTACTAGGCAGAGGCACGTTTGGACTCGGAGATCGCGAGCCGGAGATCACACCGAGTAAATCCTCGCTCCTGGAATGTCTCATTTCCATAGCACCGTATCTTCCGGTGGTTGTCGTCATTCTTCCACCGAATCACCGTAGCACGCTCGATTTTTCCACGACCGCGACCCGGTTAGACGCGGTCGTCCTCTTTTCCTTCGTTCTCGTTGCCACGACGACCTAGACAGCCCGAAGGAACCGACCACGATCTAGTCCTCGCTACTCCCATCCGGACTGGCCTCCTCTTACTACCTTTTAGTCGACTCCCTAGAGAACCGCGATCCACCGATTTTCATCTCCGAGATATTTTCTCTCTTTCGCTCCTGTTTCGCCACCGTTGCTCCGTTGCTCCTTCCACTTGGCGCGCTTCTCTTCCACTTCCACGAGAGCGCACGTCCTCCGATTCCTTCTTCGTTCGCGGCCAACCAGAATTCCTATCGCCTTCTTTGCGTTCTAGTTCATCGCTCGATCTTTCACACCAAGTGATTTCTCTTCGACGTTTCGTTTTACAATCTTTTCACAAGAGGATATCATAATCGTCGAAACAAACGATAACGCTTGTCTAACGTTAAATCGCCGCTACACACTTTCTCGATCTCCAGTATGAACACGCGCACGTCGGCCAAGCATCAAATACCACTGAGGGTAACGGACTTTTGCGTCAACTATCCGTTACGTATATTCGCACGTTGGTACGCGTATTACCGAACATATCACCGATCGCGCCACTTTTTCGGTTTCTTCTCTTCCTTCGATCGACTTTCATTCAAACGTGTTTCTACGAGTTGCCAGGTATCACGTCGAGATACCATTAACAGGATCAACAGGACGTATCCTCGTCATGGACGAATCCACGTTTTGACGATCGCGCAAAGATCTGTCGGTCACGAAACAATCCACGAATCTAATCGCCGATCAGATTCAAGCCGCCATTTTTACTCGATTCTATGAATATTGTTGTACCGTATCTTTTAAAAAAAACACCAGACACGCAGCACACGACGATTATTCTGCTCTTTGTAATTAAAGTAATTAGAAAAAGAAGGGTGGTTCTTCTGGACGGACCATGCGCGGTAAACACGATGCACACAAGTACCTGGGAGCGTCCACTTTGCACAATAACAATTTTACTTCACAAGATCCTTCCGCACACTGTGTGCTCGTTCGTAGATTTTTCTGCCGTTCCGCCTTTCTTTCACGAGCTACGACCAAAGTCTGCCGTAACGGGAACCGACGAAGCCGCTTTGTCCTTTCGCAAAGAAGGGGCATACGAGAAAGGATATACCTGCGCTCTTGCGCGTTCGTCAGGGATATAAGCTGGCATTGACCAATAAACGTCCCTCTGATGAAAACGGGTCACATGACGGGTCACAGGTACAAAATCCTTCAACCTTCTCCCTTTAATTTTCTTCCAGGTAGATAATTTTTCAAAAATGACGCGCAATTTCGTTAAAGCCATTGAAATGATCACGACATGACGTCTAGTGTTCTCAATCGTTTTATACGTTCTATTTCTTCGTTTCTCCGCAATTTTGCATATAATGTGGCCTTAACGAAAGGGAGGTTAGTCTCTGTTTAAATATTGCGTATGCTTTGCATTGTCTCGTGAAAAAAAATATGTATGTTACACTGCGATGAAAATAAAGCATGAGATTGTTGAATCGTTCAATCATTTGTACAAACTGTAACAAATACTGTAACAATATAATACTATGAATGTTCATCATGATTGCGATTATCAAACTTATTAAAAGTTATACAGGTTACAATACTTCGGTCAACGTCCAAAATTTTGATGCTGCTTTACCGACTTCCATGGTTGGCAAAGTTATGCATACAATTTCCCTATATATGTATTTCCTAGAATAAGCGTTAGCAATTGGTACTTACAGAGAGGAAATCTCTGGTACTTGCACGGGCAGAAGAATCCCCACCGTAAACAGTGGTTTCATGGTAGGGCGATCTATGAACGTAGAAACTCGTAAAAACTACATCAAATACAAAATATCGTACAAATATCGAAATAATCTAAAGGTGGAGTAAACATTGCTATCTGTTTGTGCTTTTACGAGATCAATACCGTTAAAACAAAAAATATTACATAAAGTACAATACGGTTTTACTTACCTACTTACAAGTTGACAAGTTGATACTAAATTCGAAATTTATGAAAATTCGAAGAGTGAAAAATTCATTCAGGATGTGTGATGGAATATTTCGGTGGTAGATAATCGCAAAAATTCTAACTTAATCAAACGATAGTATACATATAAGACTATCATTTTCTTACTATGATTAACAGATATTATTTGCCTACGCCTACACATGTTCTAGATTTTGGAACATTGATTGTATTGTTGCTTATAGCATAGATGGCACCTCGGTGGTGTTTTCAGGTATTATCTTATTCCCGCTATTTCTCGATGAAATAAAGAATAACTTGTGCTGTTATTTTTGTTTTTAATTATCTTATATCTCACTAACGCTTTCACATTATGACGAGTTCTGTCAGTACAAATCCATCAACATTATTGCCTTTAGGTAAGATGCGCCTTGTTTACAAATTTATATTTAACCTCACTTTTTTGTTTTGGTTATCATATTATTAATAATTAATTTTCATTAATTTTCAGAATTAGTTGACAAATGTATCGGTTCTCGGATACATATTATTATGAAAAACGATAAAGAAATTGTCGGCACCTTGTTAGGTTTTGATGATTTTGTAAATATGCTGCTCGAAGATGTGACAGAAAGCGAAGCAACACCCGAGGGACGAAGAGTCACCAAGCTTGATCAAATACTGCTTAACGGAAGCAATATCACAATGGTTAATTTATTTTTGTACTTTTAACGATTTAAAATACCTTCTTGAATACAATTATTATTAAAACTATTTATCAGTTTGCTAGTTTTATATAACAAACCGTTTTTTTTGCAGCTTGTACCTGGTGGAGAAATGCCTGACACGTAAAAAATTAACTTTCTCTGGTATATTTTGTACAATAAAAATCTGATCTGTAATTTACGCGTATCTACTACAGAATATTAAAAATATCTGTCGATTAAGAATAATAATTCAAATAAATATTAAGAACAAAGTAGCATATCGATCTTGCTTATTACTTCGTTGGTTGTAATTCTATCAGTAGCATTTTGTGACCACATTTGTCTATACAATGTTTTATAGACACCTTGAAATTCATCATCGATATTATCATCTGCTGGGCGATGTCCCTTCACAGAAAGATAAATAATCGTATGACTGTGTAATCCAGCAAATGGCAGTTTCCTAAATAACATTTGCCAAGCTACAATTCCTAAAGAGTAAATATCTGCTGCAGGAGTCAGTTTATTTTCTTTTATTACTTCTGGAGCAGCATATCCTGGTGTACCCTAAGAAAAAAGATCTTTTTCTTAATAAACGATATAAATGATTATATAGTAAAAACATACGTGAAATTTATTAATTCCATTTGACTCTTCTATTAATACGGAACTACCAAAATCTGTAAGTTTTGGTTGACCGTCTGCAGAGAGTAATATATTTTTAGGCTTGACATCTGCATGAATGACACCAGCATTATGACAAAATTGCAAAGCACAAGTTATGTCCTTTAATATACAAATTCTCTTGGTTTTAGTTAAGACCGTTTCCTCTATATATTCTTGTAAAGTAGTACCGCATAACTCCATTGTTATTAAAGATAGAGAAGCACCTTGTTCTATCATTAGCACTTTCACGATATTAGAATGTCTTAACAAAGAAGCATGTTCTTCACCCTTCAATGTATTGAAACATTTTTCTGTTTGCATCACTTTAGCTGCAACTTGATCACCTATCAAGCATTTAGTATTCAAGTGTGTTTAGTTCTGATAATAATTAATTAGAGAAAAATACTAATGACATTTTACCTTTATACAATGCTTTATACACAGTACCAAATCCTCCACTTCCTAGACATGTACCAGTTTTAGCGGGTAGACCATTTTTCAATATTTTTTGTCTATTGGGAGTATCGATATTAAAAGGAGACAGTTGATTTCTCTTCTCAATACCTTTTCTATATGTCTCTTTTATAGGAGTCTTTGGACTTAGCAAAGTTCTATGATAATACAACATGAAATGTTTTCTTTAAACAATTGAATTATTTAAACAAGTGCTGCAAACAAGTGTTGCTTTAGTATTGTACTACCTTCCATCCACGTTTTTTAATATCTGGGGTGATATGTTACAAAATTTCGTTGCCAATTTTTGAGGTGAAGCCATTTTGTACATGAGAATAACATATAGTTGCCTAGTTTCTTGATACTTGATAATACAGTAACAAAAGTATATATTTTTTGTTTCCAATGTGTCATGAACTTTAAGTAAACATTAAGAGAATAAACAACAATCAAGTAACAATGAATAAGCATGGAAGTATAGAAATAATGTAGTATCATAACGATTCCAAACTTGAATTTGAAATGCAAGGACGTAATTTTAAAAGGCTACAAAATGGAGGGGAAATAAGATGTTTTATTTGTTTGTTTTCTAATATAAGGCATAACCATCTAATAGGAGCCTATTGCTAATTATTACTTTTTAATACTGTATGACAACTAGATTATTTACAATTCTTTTATGAATTCATAACAATTCATACTTATCATGATAATCTTTCAATATAGGTAATATCAGTAGTATGTATATAATAACATGTTAATGTCTAGACATATCTAATGAAATTCTGTGTTATTTCATGCTAATAGTACATGCTCGTAAGTACTACTACCGTGTGTTTTTACAATTCTGGCCCTCTATCACAATTATGCAGCGCAATGTTATTGTTGATTCGTAGCTTTCGTACTTTTGTATAAACAAATAATAAGTAATGCGATTATATATATTTTTTCTTTATGGAAATATTAAGATTAGGTCTGAGTGTTATTTAATAAAGTACTTCAGCGGATTAGCAAAATATTTTAACCGATTAAAATAGAATGTCTTTCTTTTTTTTATAACAGCATCTAAAATATTAATTTTAGTGATTTCTTTTTATTGCATGTATTCAACATACGATGACATTATTATTATTATCATTATTATTATTATTATAGCTTGGTCTTGTTTAAAGTTTAGAGAAATTATACATTTGCAACATCAACTATTATTGCAAAATTAACAATCACCACAATATAATTGCCAATACTGATCAGTTATGAAATAAAGTATATAAGTAAAGACGAACGTTTAAAGACTTCACCACTGGCGCAGTTAGGTCTCGTCAATGTTAATTTTGCTTATATATTATTTTTAAATAAATATACGACGACAAATTTAAATAAACTCTGTTTGAAATATGTAAAAATGGCTTAAAGTCGATCTAAGCTGTTTCAGAAATATGTAGAGCTCTTTTAACCCTACTCTACTAATCAAAATATTCTTTTCCTGAATCTAACAATGTTACACGATGCTTCTCTAGATGTGTGTTTGGAGTAGTTCTTTGTTTGCTTAAATAAATTTATGCTATTTTTAGAATCAGATATATTCAGCGAACAAGGAATATGAAAAAGATATTAAAAATTTTCAATGTCGTACGACATTATCACTCAAAAATATAGTAAAAAAGAATTATAATAGAACTAATCATGCAATACAGACAAATGTATAAATATTTTTTATTGCGTAAAAATCTACTGCCGCATTTTTACTCTTATTTATAATACGAGGGATTGACTTAAAGTGTTGCCAATGGCATACGAATATAACTTCTACTGTCTAAGAAACTACATATTTATGGAAAGATTTTCACGAAAGAAGAAAATTTTCCATGGGAAAAGAATCGATTTGTAATTGGCAGAACAATAAATTTGACGTTTAAGTACATATAGTCGAAATATAATGAAATCTGTCGTTATTTACGTTTGTAACATTCAAGTTCGTTTTCAAGTTATTTATAAAATATTATTTTCATCTAGGAATAGTGATTAATATCGGAGCACATATTTAACGGATATTGCTAAATGATTGTAATTCTTCGCACGTCGTGCTAACGAGATACGGTCCTAAACAAATTGTAATGTAAGACTTTTAATATCGGTCGATGAGAGCAACTAATGACAACTATTCGAACATTTCCTTATAAAAGATTTAGTTTTCATTCGTCTACGTTAGCTCTGCATAGACGGACCAGCACCATTTTGTAATTTATGACCTTTTGATTTGGCACTCTCGCATCTCGTGCCTTTACGCCTAAATTTTCCTGAGCAACGTGTCGTTCATCACCGTCCTGTAGAGGCATTCAGAGGCACCTTTTTTCCCACCAAGTCGAAAAGAAGATGAAACGAATCTTGAAGTTTTCACTACGATTATGTTAGATAGTATGTAGGTATCGAATATCGCTTGCATTTTATTTCCTACTCCATAATAAATGAACTTTCTTCGACAACAAACTATACCGATTCTAATTAGTTTGTATCCAACTGAAGCAATGACTCTCGATGGTTGTGATTTGATAAAATTTAGTTGTTCAAGTACCTACACATATCCGACGCAGGCGTGATAACACATCTTTTCGTTTCATCTTGTTCACATCATCCTCGATTATTTACAAATTTTGTAGTACAAAATAATCTTTACGAATTTAACGAGTTAACACCACCGTTGGGAATCAGAACCCTCTTATTTATCTCTTATCTACGTTCCCTCTTAATTCATTGGTATACATACATATTTGCTCTTTCACGAAAATAGACTCTTTTTTTTTCAAGAATTCGCGGTAGTATTCAGAGTCGCTCTGATACGTGACAGGAATTGGAAGTAACAGAAAGCACGAATACATCCTTTGGACAGAAGGGAGAAGAAGAAAACGATGCGGGCGTGGGGATAGAGGAGGAAAGAGGGGAAGTATTTGTTGGACAAGTCGAATAAGGCACTATCTAACCAGGTAACGGAGCTTCCTCGTAGAAATCTGGCTCGTCCTCGGTACTCTCGTGTTCCGATCCTTTGCTGTCGAGTGCCCTTAGCTCTGCGGCGGTAAAAAAATGCCTCATCTGAGCTCGTAGAGGTATCATGAGAATCAGGAAGAACGGAAGCGCCAAGGCCGCTCTGGTACTTTTCACGATCCACAGTATAGCCAGGCACAGAATTTGTACGAGGGTGAAGATGTGCATCTTGTACGTTTGTACGCGCCGAACGTAATTAGCCGTGCCATGGTGTTTCACCGGCATGAAAAACAATTTCACACGATCGAACAGTTGAACACCGTTCGTCGAGGAGATACCCATGTAGAGAAACACCCCCAGAAGGACGGACATTGGTACGCGTCGTAGAAGCGGCGCCATCAACACGCTTATGCCGATCAACACGGCGACTAATAGGGCGCTCACTCGTTGCTCCTTCACTTCGACGATGTGCGGTTTATCTCCGGGAGCGTGAGTGCGAGACATAACCGTCACCGCCGAGACGTGTGTCAGCGATCGAACCGAGGCAGCGCAACACCACGGGGCGCCCATTAAACCACAGCCGACGTTCATTAAGCACACTACCACTATATCCATGTGGTAGCCGTTACCTTTCCGTAATTTACGTTCTTTCTTGTCGATGATGAGTCTATAAAAAAGAAACAAGAGGGAATATTTAATAAGGCAAGGGGTTTATAACGGATTTGTTGGAAGAAGGCGAAGAGGAGGGAAAAGATGGTACTTACTCGGAGATTTGAGTCTCCATGAAAACAAGAATATAGACCAGCAATGCCGGCACGATGCAAGCCATAGCCATCCATAGAGGAATAGGTTTATGTATGCCAGCTGGTGACACGATCCAATCCCTATCGGGCATAGTCGGTGTTAAACCTTCCGGAACCAGTAGCTTCTCCGTCTTCACTTTGGCCAGATAATCGATCAACGCGAATACGACAATACTGATGGGCACGCCGAAATCACCGAAAGCTCTTCTAGCACTTCGTCCGAGGTAATGACTGTTGCGGAAGATACGCAGGTAATAAGCACCGAGGAAAGTACCGAGACACAAAATAGTGCACATCAAGGCCGTGTTTGGTTGGTTCATTAATAAACCAGCGGCGTTATGCGATGGTATCAGAGTTTGAGGTTTGTCCGATGAAATGCTAATTATTTCGCCGGTCTTTGGAGAAACGACCTTGATCTCTGTTACGTTCAGCTCTTCGTAAAACGTTTCGTTCGTCTCGGGGATGAAACTGTACTCGTCTAGCAGCGGATTCTTCACGAAGTAATTGTACAATTTGATAAACGTTTCAACGATATAAAGAATAGAGATTAAGCCCGTGAAGATCTCTTCGGTGAACCGGGTGAAGAGTCTGACCAGCACGGATCCCTCCACGCAGGCAATCGCCAAGGCTATGATGCCCATCCATACACCGACGTACACTCTCACGGTCAAGAATTCCAGTCCGTTCGCGAGACAGAAATTGTACAAGCTTTCGTCGAAGAGCAACAAGGGGCCGGTCGTGCCGATGATGACCAGTGGCTGAGTGGAGAACAAAGCCATCACCACCCCGGTCCACGAGCCAGAAATCAATGTCTCGGAGATGCCAATAACGTTGTGCGTCTTGTCGCTCATCAAGCCACCGAACGTGATGGCCGTGCACAGGGCCGCAAAGTACATGAAGATAGCCGCTGCGAGGCAAGACGAACTCAAGCCATCGGTGAAATCAGACAGATAGTAAGGATAGCGTCTCTTGATATCGTTGATGAGGCAACCGAACGGACGTCTGGTTCTTCGAAGCGGATCGTCGTCATCGGGAGGTTTCTTCTCTTCTTCGCCGGCAAGAAGAGCTGTGCAAACAAGACGCAGATAAATCACGCGTGCCTATTATTTTTCGCTGGATCTCGTTGATCGAACGTTAAAGTCGTCTTACCTTTCTTCACAGCCATCTCGTTCTGAATCTGTTTGGTCTTGTCCTCGAGCGCTTTGGCCTTCCGCTTCCTGATGGCTTCGCTCTTCGCCTTCAGCTCGTTAAAAGGTAACAACGCCTGTCTCTCCCAATCTCCAGGAGGCAGAACGATCGAGTCGTCTAGGAATTCATTGATCGCGGACAGAAGCTCGCGTCTCTCGTTTGCTTTGTACGCGACTTTATGGAACGACGTATTGGCCATCAGCGTGGCGATCGATCTACCGATTTCGTGATAATCTAGGTCAGCGTTCCTCGGCCCCAGCAACGTGAACATGAATCTTACTGGTATCGTGACTTCCGTGATCGATGGAATGAACACACCCTCGGCGAGCCTGACGAACGCGATCGTCGGTTGGTCCAGAAAGTCGACCGCGCCGACCAGCACGACCGTCGCCTCGGCGCCAGCCGGGATCCTCTTCAAGATGTAGTCGTTGTGACTCTTCTTCAAGTCCTCGTTGCTGCTCGTGTACGTCAGCTCCTCCTTCATATCGACCACCGTGTGGTTGCTGTCCAAGGCCAAGTTCGACGATACGATCTTTGGTTTCGTGTCGTTCAGGTTCTACATAGAACAGGAATACAAGTTACGATCGTACGAACAACGTCCCGGCCACTTGCAGTGTATGC
Source organism: Bombus pratorum (assembly GCA_930367275.1). NCBI lineage: Eukaryota > Metazoa > Arthropoda > Insecta > Hymenoptera > Apidae > Bombus > Bombus pratorum. Next base: position 7,967,204 of record OV883983.1, on the reverse strand, counting down.
ATACGATGCGTTTGGACCAGGCAGAGGTTTTCAAAAAAGGATTTCCGTCCCTAATCGGACAAGCGAGAGAGAATTTTCCTCGCGCAGAGGCGGATGACGTGTTCTACGCGATCGTCCTTTCCTTATCCAATTAACAAAACGATCTGTCGGATCGCGTACCGAGTTCCATTCCCTCCGCCTCTGTTTCAAGCTCGAGGAAAAATCGCAGACACCCTGACAGACAATCCGAGATACATACCGCAGGATAAAATGCTACTTAAAGTTCAACAGGTATATGTATTATACTAAGCGAGAATCCGTACAGAAACGAACAAAATCGTAAAAGGGACCATTAAACAGTTCTACGTAATGCAATAACGACACAAAGGAAACACATACCGAACGAAGAAGGCAAGAATTAAAAAAAAAAAAAAAAAAAAACAACAAATAAAGAAAAGATCACTAAAGAGGATGAGAACAGAATAAAGAGAAACAGCATCGATCTGAAAAGTGAAATGCCAATGAATGAAAGTGCAATCGGTACGTAACGACCAAGCGTACGATGGTTACACCGTCCTGGCTCTGTGTGTGTCAACAGTGTATCCACGTTTGGTATTCGAAATACCAAAAGAAGGATATTGAGAAAGCTCGTTGTGAACGACGAACGTAAGTGTGAAAAAAAAAAAAAAAAAGAAAGAATCGCAAGCCAATGGAGGGACGACATATATACCCATGGACTTACAGGTGTTGCGCTAAATACAAATCGCACGGAATAAGGTAGAGTTCTACGAGTTAAACGGCGAGATGCCATTCTCCTACGACATCCTCCCTAAAACTAATTGGCGTTACTGCTTATACGCTATTTACCGCGATCGATACTCTGCTATCTATGAAAATGGACATTGACACGATTTCTCCCGCGTAATGTACATGTGCATCCGCGTGTGAGACGTTTTCTCGATGCACATGATCAGACGGGAGAAGATAGGGAAGCGACGAGAAAAAATTGGGAAGACACACTCATTTCCCCTGTAAGTTCATGCCGAAAGATGTTAATGCGTAAATATCGGTACGTAGAATATAAAGTATAGTATATGTATGTATATATATATATATATTATATATATGATCGATGGTGGGCAAGCCGTAAACTAGCGATAAAGGTTGAAAATTCTGCGTTTGTAAGTCGGGAAACGAGAGATTTACATGTTGGGTTACATGGTTCTCAGAGGCTTCCCGTTCAGCGTCCTCTTCCTCCAGACAGACGGACTGTGGAAACAACATTAGGGCACACGGTCAGTCAGGCCTGCCGCTTCTACGAATTTCTATTGATTATTTCTCACGATATAAAGTTTCTTTAGCAACGTTCAATTATTTATATAGCGGAAACTTTAGTAATATCACAGCTTAAAGTTCATCGAGCGAGCACGTTAATATTGCAGCTAGAAGCAATCTATGGCTTTGAAACGTTAGAACACGCGTTCGTACGGTAACGTTGCGATTAGCATCTTCTCTTTTTCCTAATAGCTACGATCGTTCGGGTCTCGATCAAGGAACGAAACGAACGTCGAGAACCGTACACGATATTCGATACTAGAGACACGGCGCACGGTTATTGTTACGTATCGTTCAAGAGCGACCGTGTTCGAGCAGCTCGCACGAGTACAACGTGAAAAGGAGATTCTGGTGGCAAGAACAATTACCTGTAGACTGGTGTAGCTGGAATAGTTGCGTTTGCCGCCAAATCGGAAGCCACGATCGTGATCGTGAACGTGCCTGTGCCTGAGAAGCAGAGCTCTCATCACTACCGGCCTATCCTCCGCTAGAATCAGCTCCTCGATTACCATTTGCTCGACTACCCTATACGCCAGACCGGGCAGATCCTTCTCCTCGAGATCCAGAAGGACCACGCCGGTCTCCAGGCATCTACGTAGATTCAACAGAGAGTGGAAGCTCAAGGAGGCTACGTGGGGCCTGCCCCATCTGTCCGCGCCTTCCTCGACGTCTTCCTCGTATTTGATCCACCGAGCTGTTTCTCTCCATTCTCTTTCCTCGCCCATTCCGTATAGTTCGTCCAGCTGAACGAACACCTCGTGAGGCGAATGGTCGTACATCTTCTTGAAAGTATCGTGAGGTATGCCGCCTTCCTTTTTGCGGCCGATCTGCACCGTCGAATGGGCGGCCTTGTGCCGCCTCATTCCCCGCGGATCGTCGCTTCTGTGCGACTCCAGGTCGTCGATGTCCAATTCCTGCAGGGTACTCGCCTCTTCCGGTTGCACGCTCACTCTCCTGGTGAACACGCTCGAGCCATCCGGGAGGCCGGCTCCCGATCGCTTCCTCCATTGCGGGTCCTCTTGGAGCGAGTACTTGCGCGACTTGTGATGGTGTCTTCTGCAACGTACAATTCAACCAATTTGTTACGTTCTGCCACTATCGATGACGACTGCGTCGCATGTGCGCTGCTGTTATATCGCGATCGTCGGTCAGGGTTAGAGCAAATGTGATTTATGTTTCGTCAAGAGACGAGCGCAGCTACGAATAACGTCTATTTCGTTAACTCGGAGTGCGCGTGCCAGAACTGTTTTCGTGCTTTGTGCTGGCAGTTGGTCTATCTCGTCATCGACACAAATCAAGAGCAAGCGTTAGTTGCGGGACAAGTATTCATCACCTGATATTTAAAGAGTGGGTGCGTGATTGTGACACGTGTAAACTGCGTTTCTGCAGAGTATTCGAAACGCTGCAAATCTTTAATAGCGCTGCACTATATATATATACAAATATATATCGATGAGATCTGACCAGAAAATCGATGAGATGTGCCGAAGCGTTCGCACGCACGTCTATCGTATGTTAACGGAAACTCAAACAAGTACTTTTTCATTTGTTCCATATGACCGATGTGCAGGGTGTAGCGGTCCGGACGATAATCGAAACCCAAGGACATGACGGAAGAAAGAAGAGATCGTTACATACGTAGCACTGCGGTCACCGTGACACGGAGACGCGATCGGATTAATTAGAACAGCACGAAGACAGTGGCCTCAAGCAACAGACTGTTGTTGGGCGCTCGCAAAGTCTGCGTGAAACTCTGGCCGAAGGCCATGGCATTAGACAATAATTGCAAATTGGTTCGCGATTCCTTCCGCTAAATATTATGTCATAGAACCGTCTAACGCTGAAAGCGCGCCGAAATGTCCCCACCCTCGCTCGCTTCGCGTCCTCTCTTTCTCGGTACATTAATCAAAGAATCGAATATCCGCTCCTACCAATAGCATTTAACGTCCGGGTTTTTCTCTCGATTTGAAAGACACGTGCGGCACATAGATAGCGAATATATGCAGCAATTTGCACGCGCCTAGATAACTACGCAACTGTGCCGAAGAATACAGAAATAGGACGGTACGGACAGCGTTTGTTTGGTCGTTGACATCGAGTACATGACACATATGGTCGTTATTAACCGAATAATCCGAGCTTACAAATGCGATATGAAAATCGTCGCGTTTGCGTTCCGACTAATTTCTTTGGCGGTAACGCGGGACCATCGCGGTTCGTGCTTTCGTGTACGTAATTGCTGAAATACGATGTACACGACGACGTTGAACCGGCTTTCGTGCCGTATGAAAATTAGCCAAGAACGTCCGGATCGGTTGTTACGAGCAAATTATCGTCAATTCCTGCGACGTTTTAACGGATGATCCCTGTCGATTTTTCTCTGTTCGTCTTTCCACAAAATCCAGCCTTTTTACTTTCTACCAGCCTCTTTCACCTGTGTTACAATTGCCACGTTACAAATTCATCGATATTCCATGCTTACGACTTACTTGTGCTCGTGTTTCTGATGCCTCCGACACTTGCGATCTTCGTCGTGGTTCACGGCTACACCGACGCTCGGTACCTCGTCCCTTTTGAAGGTAGGCACCTCCTCTTCCTTGATTTTTTCGAATTGTACTCGCGGACTGCCAATGGTGGGACTGTCGCTGATACCGGAAGCAGCCCTCTCCGAGATCGGCGCCTCGCTCTCGCTGCTCGCTACGTTCTCCGTTTCTTCGGTCGTCTCTTCATCCACGTTGTGCACACTCGACGAGTACAATCCGTTGTCCATCGTGTCCGTTTCTTGTCCACCGCCATTTCCTGTCAACACCTGGCCGTTCTCTTCTTCCGGGCCAACCTCCGTCGTGGATCCTTCGCTGTAGACACGAAACACGCGCCATTTCCTTCACTATTTTACTTGGCCATTTAATTGCTATTTTAACTCAAAGTGAAATCGCGAAGCTCGCAATACGATTCGTACGTAAACGTAAGACGCCGTCGTTACCAACGAGGCATTTCGATTTCTCTTATCGGAGGATGACTTACGGTGAAAGGTGTCGTCGCATAGACCTGGAATGAAGGCTTTTCAAGGGCATGTGCGGATGGGGATAGCTTCTTTTCCGATGCTCTGCAATAAAACCATCGAACGAATACGCTTTTACGCGAGCAAAGGTGTTGGCAGTTTGGTTAAGCGATTGCCCTAACATCCCACTGTCGCGTAATCCCCGTAAAATATACGTACAACATCTTTGATTTACGACACACGTACGAATTAACCGGCAAATAAAATTGGAATAGAAAGACGCAAGAATCTCGTGGCAATATTATATAAAAGTGTAAATAATGTTGCGGTATAGCAGTATTGTTTTAACCTTGCACCGCGAGAAAAATTGATTTACGTAACTGTTTTCTGTGTGCCGGAATCGGAAACGATGAATTATTGCCATCGTGAGTTACGTGCAAAAGCTACAAAAGCTGCGTACGTTTCGCTGGTGAAATCGTGGCAGCGTAAAATATTCGCTTGGCAACTAAGTGATTGCGCATTTTGTCATTAGGTGGTATTGACAAAATCCGCAATCACTTAATTGCCAAGCCAATAAACGGAATTTCGACACGAACGAAGGTTTCAGAGGATGCGGGCTCACGTACGGTTGAAGTCGCGATCTCCATATCGCGACGATGGTCCTCGTTCTCGATCTCGATCGGATCCAGCCGATTCGGAGGGTGAACCGAGCAGGGCTACGTCGAACTTCTCTCCGGTGTCCATCGCGAAAACCTTCTCCATTTCCTCGTCGAGCTCCGGTCCCGTTTCCGCGCCATGGCCGTCGACCTGGTACAAAAACAACAACAATATTATTTCAAATCCAGCTGTTTCTAATAAATCGTCTCTTCGACTTTTCACCGTAGCCGAGAAAACACGACCGAGTTGCCGAGTTCGCTTCTATCCGATACAACGTCGAACGTGATTTCTATTTGAACGGGTAGACGATCGCATTTCGTCAAATTCCGATCAACTTTCTTTTTAACGAGTTCGCTACGTTCGACGAACGACCAGCCCATCGTTGCTTTCGTTACAGGTAGTTGCATGATATCGATCTATTCGGAAGGTGAGATCTCAACACCTTCCAGTAACGACGTTTACTCTCAACGAGCTAATACCGTGACGGCTTTGCAACGTTTTGCTCCGTTAAACGTCGTTACAACGTGTACGTACGAGGAAAGAAAGGGTCGATCGAAAGGGACGGAGATCGGCACGTTGGACGGATCCAGCCGGCAAAACGATTCCGAGCTTGCAAAAGGGAAACAAGAGAGAAAGAGACTGTGGTGTGTAGGAACGAGGTGAAAAAACGATCGATCAAGTTGAAAAACCGGTTTCAGGCGGAACCGTGAAAACTTTGTTTGACATTTTTCGAGCGAACGCTTCGATAAACGATGCACTCGAGTTCATCCCTCGTCACCGCCGTTACGAAATCGTTTTGTGTCAAAGACCCTGTGGCGCGAGCAAAATTTTGATCGTTTCCCATCAAAGCCATCGAACCTACGCGCGTCTAAGAAAAGAACCACGTTGACGATCGGATCGGTCCAACCTAATGTCATCGATCTCGTGTCTCGAAACAGGAATCACCCTTTTACTTTCGATGCATGTTCCTTAAAAAGAACACAAAAAAAAAAAAAAAGAAAAAAGACTCGGCTGTTTCTCGCGCGATTCTTCCAAAAACAACACAGCGTCACATTGTTGGAAAATGATAGTCGCGATTACGAAAAGTTTATTCCCGATTACCAGTGAGATACGGAGGAAACTGGCTGGCTGGCGACTCGCGTACCAAGCGATTTACTTTCAGGACGGAACCGAGATATTTGAATGGCAGAGCGAAATTCCCTTTCACTGGTGCACTTGGTTTCCACTCTTCCTCGTCTTCCTTTCGTTTGCTTTATGCTCGAACCCTTTTACGATAATGGGAATTAGAGTGCGAGGAATTAAAGCGGGGAAACGGCGGAATGGCTATTAACGGAGAAACGTGAAATTAATTCCGCCAGCGAGGCAGCGCTCAGCTGTCGTTAACGACCGCCAACATCGGCTAACGTATGGCGAAGAGCCGCAGCTGGCAACGACGTTCGATTCAATGCACGCGTTTCGTGCACTGCGTAAATCACGTAAGCGAAACGGTTGTTTCTGCCGAGGATGCTGCACCGTTTCTGTCCCAGCCTCTGCCCGGGTCTTGCTACGCTCGAATTACGTCGGATTACCTCCGATAATCCAGCAACGCGACATAAGAAAAGAAACTCGCCACTCGAGAGCACTAAAACATGGTCGGTGGCGGTTGATCGAGTCGTTGCAACACTCGGAACTATGTTCGTTAGAGGACAATTTGCAAGCAGCCCGACTGGTCGAGACACGTCACGGAACAGCTCGATCCGACGATTGCTACATGCTGCAACGATGTACGGCCAAGCATTGGCATCGGGTGGCTGAACGAGGAAAAAAGGTATCGGGCGAACGAGTGCACTTACGACGCGTCAATCTCGCGTTCTAACGAACACGTCTGAAAGGAGGGAACGCCGCGATCGAAAAGGCAAACGATTTCACCGACGAGATCTGGTGCACGCCGAGTGTCGGGGATCAGGTGCACCGGTTGGTTCGCGTCCACACGCAGACACTGGCACGACCGTGCCACAGATATCACCTGATGGCTGGTCCGCAGGGAGCGGCGTAACCAACGGAGAACTTTGCCCGATGCCCGTTGAAGGAACGACTTCCCGGAGGAATTAGCGGCGGCCTCGGGCATGGCATTCCGGGCCGAAGTGACACTCGCTCGCTCGGCTCGTGCTTACAGCTCGAAAATCCAAACTGACGGAGAGGGTAGCGCAACCACCGGCCGTCAGACAGAGAGCCGCACATCCTACGTGGAGGGGATGCCCGCGCTGTTAGGGGTGGGCAGCGGGGAGTATCTCCGCCGGTCGATATCTACCCCATACGTCGCGGCCAGACGACGGATCCTTCGAAAGGTTACCCTTCTCCCTGCGACTCGGATCGCGCGCTGCTCCCGGGACGGGACCACGGCGGCTACAACGATCTCGCGATCCTACGTGGAATTCCCGCACGCCACGCTGCGAGCCAGTGGCTGAGGGCTGGAAACGGTGTCGTTTCGATCGCCGCTCGAGAACGTTGCGTTAAGAAGGTCGTGGTTTCCGCGGTAAAATTGTCTCCGCTTGTTCGTTGCTTAGGGAAGCTACCGTGCGTCCTAAAGTTGCAGCGCTGGTCGGATGATGGACGTTTCGTCGTGCTGACCTTGGGAATGTAGAAACTATTGGCTTGGCAACTAAGCGATTGCGGATTTTGTCATTAGGTGGTACTGACAAATTCCGCAATCACTTAGTTGCCAACCCAATAGGTTCGCCACGTCCCCCGGGAGGCGGCGGATTTTTCGGCCAGCTTCGGAGAGGAGCGTACGGAAAAACGGCCGGCCATTGGTGGACGCTGTGGATGCAACAAGTGTCAGTCGGCCGTGAAATGTAGCCCTGAAGGGGCTCCTCCGCGAACCGACGAAAGTAGATGGCAAGAAGCAGGAAATGGCGAGAGGGAGGAAGATGGAGGGGTGGCCGAGGAGCGGAGAGCTTCAGCCGATCGGCCAGAGAAAGCAAGAGAGAGGGAGGTGAAGCTGTCAGCTGGCGGTGCAGCTGGCAGAGACGCGAACCGGACCAGCGCAACTTCGCCGAGGCCTAGGTCGTAGCGGCAGCTTATCGACCAACGGGGCATGTCAGCTCGATCTCGTCTGCCACGAGTTTGCCCGACAACCTGCTTCTGCGTGTCGATTCGAGTCGCCCGGAATGGCGCTTCAATTCAAAAGCGTCGTTCGTCGGTCGCGAACCATCCCAAGTATCGAACAAGTTACGAGTCGCAAAGAGACTCGACGTTCGTCAGGCGCGTCCATATCGACCACCGAAGCTAACGAAAAGCAGCGGCTGCATTATCGATCGATCTCATCGGCTACACAGCCACGGCCTGATAAATTATCAAGTCGACAGACATCGCGACGTGAATTACGACCGATCAAAGAATCTGCCTCGATGCTCCGCCTCGAAAGGTTTCCGTTATTTCCGGAACGAGCCCACGCTTTTGCAGAATCCGTGCATCGAGCGTCAGCGACGAGGAAACTACCGAGCAATAAATCAACATCGATTTCATCCAACAATTTATATTTAACCACAGAGAATGGCAAAGTGTTACGCGTACAATACGAATTCTCGTTTCGTATGTAGCGCGAAAAATTGCACGCCTCTACCACGAGGACGTAGCAAACGGTAGAAATAATCGGTTATCCAGTGTTCGTCTACGGAGCATTGGAAACGTTGGAATTATAGCGGCGGATCGGTCGTAACGCGGAGACGAGGCGCCGCGAAGCGAGAAAGGGGTGGCTGGCATGTGGCCGAGGTGGCGCTGCGCCATCGTCGTCGGGAAAAGTGGAAGGAAAGAGGTTTTCCAGCATCGACCGGGCTTCCTCCTCGTCCACCGCTCGCTACGGCCCGTACTCACGTTCGCACGCACACGTATCTTGGTTCCTGCTGCCGCGACCTTGAACCTGAACCTACAAACTCGCACCACTCTGTCTCCCTCTTCTCTGACCTCTCTCCAAGCACAGAGAAAAGCTGCGTGAAAATCGATGCGGCGTTTGTTATTTGTGGCTTCGGGGAACGCGTGTTTCTTCCCCTCCGAAAGACACGGTCGCTCTGCGAGTAGAAAGAATTCTTGCCATTTCGAGACAGTCGAGACCACTGAGAAAGCCAGAATCACATTCGACTCGACAGGATTCGGCGCGAGGATCCGATCGATGGAAAGTTTAACTCGCTCGGATGATCGAAGCTCGGCTAAGGCGAATTCAATTTCTCGCCGGACATCGAGCTGCGATCGATAGGTTGCCGTTATCGCGTTCCGATAGGTCAGGTCTGTCGACTGACGTCCTCGACCACGCACTCGATCGTCCACCAGGTTAACCGTGGACGTTACGAGTTACCGATCTTCCACGAGGTTAACCGTGGATAGTGCGAGTTACCGATCGTCAACGATTTAAGCCGCGTTAGCGTTAGCTTCGTGCAGGCGACAGTAGCCGGACGGAGGCGTTTCCTTCCTCGTGGGATGAACGCGAAGGTCGGCCAGAGCAAAGGTACGTTCGGTGGACGTCGATATTTAAAAATAACTAGCGACTCGATTCGAGAGCTCGTTGACCTATGTCACGCCTGCTTCGCGATTGAACGTTCGCTCGGCAACCGTGGCATTCCTTGTATTCCGATACGTGGACGAAAGCTCGCACAGTCAGCGTAACTCCATACGTTTGTTCGACCGATTCAGCGACCAACGTAACGCGTTAATAATTCTAAGCTGCGGCTAATCTCGCCGCTCAGCTTACTCTTGTTTCCTTTGCGGCGCCTTCCCGACTCTCCTCGTGGTCGTGGACTAGACGTTTCCTATCGGACACAAGGAGTACGAAAGAGCTGGCTGGAGCAGCAGTTAAAAATAACGTTTCTCCGGCCATCCGTGTTCTCATTTATCGACCTGACCTTCTTAACAATCTTTTGTGCTGCACCTTTATTACATACAGTCTGTGGCTCGATTATTGCAATCAGTTTCTCACCGATTTCACTGACGTAGTCGTAGCAGAACGTACGGAACCTCTTTGCGAGAAATTTCTTCCAAACTTCTGGTAAATAAAATAAAAATAAAATGTACATTTTTTTATTTTTCTCGTCTATCGACGGAACAGAGAAACATTCGTCGACTTCAAATTTCCATTGGAATATTCGATAGCAGGCGAGTATCGTGTTCGTTCGCTTAAGACGACGAGAGGGAAAATATCTGGTAACCGAGAACGTTCGCGGCTTAAAGCGGCGAGCCAGCGCAACGTATCGAGCTAACCCTTTAAACCGTGGCGATTGGTTAGCCGCAGGCAATTGTGGCGTTTTAAGATACGCCTTTGCGAACGGAATTTGGTCCACACACCTAAATCTATGTACGTAGCCTCTAGACCTTGGACTTTACCAAGGCCTGTGACGATAATAGAAGACCCGCGATGACACCAGGAAACCATTCGCAATCGCAAAGAAACATACTCGAGAAATTAAGCAGGATAAATAAATAAATAAACAAAGATGGAAATATCAAAAATATCAAGTGTCAGCGAAATTGACGACTAAAGTCCTTGGAGGACGCAGAAAGGGCAGGAGGCGCGAAAACAATAATACAAGAGACGAAGAAAACTGAACAGTTCGATAGAGATTAGCAGTAGAATCTACCGATAGTTAACACGAAGTTATTTCTACCAAAATTAACCAAAATGACTGGTCTTTAAAAAATACGTAATAATAGAATATTTTTATATTTATCGATTTATTACTTTTTTATAGAAGGAATTCCATGTTACGTAGTACATTTTTGGTATTATTAATCCATCTGGGACCATCATCCCTGAACGAGGGTTGACACATTTATAAAATTGTAGAACCAGTCATTTTTACCCGTGTGGTATTGCTAGTGTTAGCATCTAGCGATCTAGCGATCGATCCGGAATCTTCCTGACAACTGATATCAGCATATCGAATGATACGCAGTGAAAATTTGAAAAACGTGTGGCAAGTTGTACGAAACGAGGAAACTGTTTAATTGGGGTTCGATAAACAGATTGCAGGACCCTTTTACACTTTGACAGGTACCAGTCATTTTGACTTGTATTGGTATAAGTAGCCTTGATACAAAATTATTTTCGGTTTGAATACATAAAAAACAAAATAAAATTCATTACATCATTGGAGAAAAAAATATAACAAAGTAGGAATTTTAAAATAAAATTGTAGAACCAGTCAATTTGGCATGGTATTACTAGTGTTGCGATCTAGTGATACAGCGAACGATCCGGAATCTTCCTGACAACTGATATCAGTATATTGAACGATACGCAGTAAAAATGTTAAAAACGTATGGGAAGTTGTACAAAACCAGGAAACTGTTTAATTGGGGTTCGATAAACAGATTGCAGGACCTTTTTACACTTTGACAAGTGTCAGTCATTTTGACTGGTATTGGTATAAGTAGCCTCGATACAAAATTATTTTCGGTTTGAATACATAAAATACAAAATAAAATTCATTATATTATTTTTTTAATTATCGTTGCGAAAGTCATTATATTATTGGGGGGAAAAAATATAATATGAAATAGAAATTTTAAAATAAAATTGTAGAACCAGTCAATTTGACTGGTGTTGTAGTTCTAGTGATAGGATCTAGCGATCGATTCGGAATCTTCCTGACAACTGATATCAGCATATCGAATGATACGCAGTGGAAATTTGAAAAACGTGTGGCAAGTTGTACGAAACGAAGAAACTGGTTAATTGGGGTTCGATAAACAGATTGCAGGACTCTTACACTTTGACAAGTGTCAGTCATTTTGACTGGTATTGGTATAAGTAGCCTCGATACAAAATTATTTTCGGTTTGAATACATAAAAAACAAAATAAAATTCATTACATTATTGGAGAAAAAAATATAACAAAGTAGGAATTTTAAAATAAAATTGTAGAACCAGTCAATTTGATCGGTGTGGTAGTTCTAGTGTTAGGCAAAGCGCGAAACCTCGATACGTTTGCAAACCGTTTCGAATGGCAGGTAAAACGAAGAATAAAAGAGTAGTCACCTTGATGATTGCGGGAGCTGTTACCATCGAATGGATCTTCTTTCGGCAGACAGATACGCAGCAGCATACTGCCATAAAAGCTGACCACCGTTCCGAGGGACGTTGCCGCGTGATCGACCTTTATGACACTGCGCCCACGATTCACACCGGTCTTGTAATCGAATTTACGGCTTCTGGCCTTGCGTAAGTGCTCCTCGGCACCGATCTATCCATCGAGCAATGCGCCGCCTGAGACTTAAGAGGGAGGAAAGGGGACGACATGTAACTCGCTCGGTTTATCGTTTACCGCGTTAAAACGATTTTAACGTTCGATCGCCACACTGCTGCTTATGGAATTTCTTCAGTTTCATCGGCTTATCGGTTGTCCGTTTCTCAAACTTTACACGCGTTTAAATGTCGCGTTTCGGCAACGTTAAATTCTCTCCTCCCTCATCGATTTTCATTTTTCGCTGAAACTAAAAGCTCGCTCAGAAGCGAGCAAACCTTCGCCACTATTCAATTTTGACTTTCATCGGAAGTCGTTGTCGTACTTGTTACCGTAATTTAGGAATTATCAAAAAAAAAAAAAAAGAAAGAAAGAAAATAGAGTAGTGATTGCTCGCTTGCACGGACCAGTGTGTGCGATCAATCAATGTTTCGACCATTGCGTGAAAATACAGGCAAACGATGGTTGAACGACGCCTTCCACGCAATTTCAAACGAAATAAAATGTACATTTTTTTATTTTCCTCGTGTTTCGACGTAACGGACAAACACTCGTCGACTTCAAATTTCCATAGGAATATCACCAGACCAGATGATTAGCCAGACCATTAAGATGACGAGAGGGATGTTCGTTTGGGTTTGTTGATCGACTGCTGATAAATTCGACAGCTTAGTTGGTATATAATTGGAGACGGATCGCGTGAAATCGCTACCTGCCAGCGACCGTTAACACGAATATCGATTTGCGCCGATGGAATTCTAGCAGAAATTCCAAAGTCGACGTGTCGCATTTCGTTCTTTTTTTTCTTTTCCATCGCCGACGGGTGGCACGTCGCAGATGCAAAATAAACGTGCAGAAATGTTTATCTTAATGCGTAGCAAAACGTTTCTCGGTAGCTACTACGGCCGATCCCATGACTCGGAATTTACGTCCGTGAAACATGGAAATCATCAGCGGAGATGATGAACGCGCGTCTACATTTAAACTCGCCGGCTTACGCAACGCATCCAACGAACATGGTGTCTGTCGTTCGCGTCGAACAACACGTTCCAGAGAAATTAGAGATTTCGCATCGGGCGTGGTTGCGACAGCCAGCAGAGAACCGAGATAGGCGTTTTATTTTCCGAGAAACGACCAAATCGTTGATAACGGACGTCGACACATTCGATTGCGAATTCTCGCTTCGTAAGCTCCAACGCTTTCCATTCGAAGCAAAGAATAAAGTTCAAGAGTTTGACTTGCACACGATTTTCATAATTGCCAGTGTTTATCTGCACGGAACGAAGGCATTTCCTTTCGAAATACCATTGGACCGTTACAAACATACAAACGTACAATATACGAATTTAAACCGATTAGGTTCGCAATCGAAGAGATAGAAGCGCGCGGATTATCGTTTCACCGCGGTTTTACGTTGAACTTCGGCATCGATTGGAAAAGCGGGACAAGCTCGTGCCGGCTGATTGGCCTGATTGCTGACGGTCGCAGGTCAATAACCATTTAACATGAGACGTCGAGCAGTCCGTTGAATCGCACGACACTCGCCTCGAATCGCATGGAAAAACCAAATTTCTTCGTTACCAACCAAAAATTCGTTGCGTTCTTTTATTCCTTTTCTTGGCAAACGCAAAATGCGTGTTCGTGCAACGCTCGTCCACTTTGCGACCCGTGCTCGAAACACCATCGCATCGTCGGCTACGTTCCTCAAAGAGCCGCGCTACGTTTCAAGGACGACACTTATTGCTCTTTGAAATCGCGCATTTATTTCTGACGCGAGTCACAAGTGTCGTTTTGTTTTTCCTATTTGACTTGCTCGCTCTTCACGACGACCTGCTCGCTACGGACAGATGAGACTCGAGGAACGCAGACGACCGCGTGAACGAGCACGTGGAACGACGAAAGAAGTATTCCTCGACGATGATTTCAAGTTTTCGTTACCGTTGATCGCCTAAACGATAGACGAACAAGACGCGTTATGCTATCGTGGGAAATATTAGTCGCAGAGAATGAACAACACTTTGACTGCCACGTCGAAATCACATGTTTCGCACAGGACACCACGGGAGTATTTCTATTATTCAAAGCATATAATGGCAAAATAATAATAAACTGATGACGTAAGACAACATTCTTCCCAAATGGACCGCTTATCTTATTGGTGGTCACGGGTGACCACCGTGGCGACTTGGTAACAGTTTACAGCGACATATTGTAACAAGGCTTCGTTTATTTCAACAAACCATTTGCATTTGTTATTTGGTCGTAAGCAAAACTTCCAGAATATATCGTTGAAACATGTAGAAGATATTACTAAACGGTATTATGATTATTTTTATGATTTCGACGAAACATTCGGCTGAAATGGTAGAGGTCCGGAAAAAAGATTATGTTTCTGATAAAGCAATATAGTGGTAGATTACGATAGAGGAAATGTGCTGCAGATTTATCAAATCGAATGATAGCATATTCTACACCACATAGAAGAACCCTCGAGTGGTATATAAAATTAGCTTTAGGGTTATTGTTAAATGCATCAATTTCAAACGCGATGATACTCTATAAACAAGCAACAAAAACAAAAATCGGGGTATCAGATTTTAGAATGGCACTCGCAGCGCACCTTACACAGTGCCGTTCACCAGAGCCGTCAAATATATTTATTCGACAAAGATTGCGACGCGAAACGCAGAAGAAAGAAGGGCAAGCGTACCTGGTGCGAAAATTTTGCAGAGAGTGCTATAAAAAAATGTTAAACAATTAGAATGAAAAATTGCTAAGAATCGGAGCAAAAAGGTGACCACCTATCGTCCAGATTGTACTGATGAGCCACGTTTATGTTTGAAGTGTTGTAACACAGTGCACCCTTAAATGCAACATTTGTTCTCATTTTTTTTTATTAATGTTCTAATAAAAATGTTTAAATGTTCAATGGGGCACTTTTTATTTCAAAGTATCTTCTATTTATCGGTTATATTGAAAATGTCCTAACTATCAATTTTCATTCAATTTTTACAATCGTAAGAAGTTGAAGCGTTTCGGTCACCAATGACCACCATGGCGTCACAGGAGAAACCGTGGCCGGTCATAATACGACCAACGTGGCAGTCAAAGTGTTAATATCCGCGAGGAGCGAGACTCTAAGATCATGGTCTTTCTCTCGAATTAGTATCATCCATAAAATAATTTTCATGCCGAGAAAAGCTCTCTTGTAGCCGGTATAATTCATAGGCTTAATCTTATCAGCCTTGAAGCTTCAATCCACGGAACTTGGTTCTTTTCCATTGTTTTTCTCAAGAGTTTCCGGCTTATAGTCGTTCCTTTGATCCGAAAATACCGGGATAATACTAGCTGCATTTGACGAATGAAATCGCAGCGTTGTTCTATCGTCTCGTTCTCGGAACTATTTCTCGTTCGAAGATAGCCGAAGGGTAATTTTGTCTGAATCTAAGTTTAACCGGCTTAACGCTACACAACGCATCTTCTAAGGCGAAACGATTAATTTCGACCCACTCTGCACCAGGAAAGTAGTAATTTTCTATTCCGAATTTCGTCGCGTTGTTTTATCTCGAGCGACGTTAACGCGCGCGATAAAACGTTTAAAAGTCGCCTGTTTGAAAATTTGGACAACATTTGGCGGGAAATCGCGCGTCGTAACGCGCCACGTGCCTATCGGCAACGGTCGTACGCGATCGCACTAATTTTAGATGCTACGAGGAAAATGAAAATCCATCAGGTGTGGACGTGTATCGAGTGAGAGCCGGTTAAACGCGCGATCTCTGCGGCTCGATAACGACCAGTTTAACGACACCGTGAACTTGCACGGTAGGATACGGTGCACGAACGCGTGAGCAATCACGCGCGACGTGTTAATTAATTCCCTTGCGCACGTGGTACGTTGAGTCGCCAGCTTCGTAGCTGTCGTCGGCAACGGCAGACCGCGAGGCGATTGCACCGCGCGATCCTTCGCCAACTTGCGCGCTTCCGTCGCTAAACGCTTAATTCGGAACCTTGAAAAGTCAATTGAAAGTTTGTGATTCTTGCGAGGCAATTTCGCCGACGGCCGAACCAAGCGAACTGCCACCGCTGTACCGCGCACGCTGCAACGAGTGGAACGACGCGCGTCAAACTTTTTAATCCATCGAGCAACAACACTCGAAGGAGAGTGAAATCAGAGCTTAACTTTGCAACTGCCCCGCATGGGAATGAAAAGAACGGTCGAACAACTTTCATCGTTTCGACGAAGCGACGGTTGACGTTAAGCGCGACGAAGCAATCTCGTCGCACGTGCCCCGCCAATTTCCTATATTTTGCAGAAACACGTTCCACTTTCCTCTCGCTGGTCCTCGCCAATTTCGCCAAAATCCGCGTTCATCTCGCGCGTCGTAGCAACAACGAAGGGCGCGCAATTCCGCACGCAAAATTCGTGCGTCTGACGGATCCGACGTTCAGTTGTTCGCAAATGGAAAATTGAGCAGCTGTGACGCCAGCAACGAACAATTCGGGCGTCACGCAAAGGCAGGCCGAAGGCGTAGCAGCATCGCGCTTTCACGTCACTGAATTCGCGTTCGTCGAAACGACAGGAACAACCGAATGCAGCGATATTTTTACGGTTGCAACGTTCCATCGTAATCAGATCATGTCTCATTAGGGGAACGCATTTCAATTGATCGGTGTCAACGATCAACGCGACCAATCGCCATTAATTTAAATCGCAATAAACGTGGTGTAGCGCGTGCTTCAACACGTCGTTGGCACAAACGAGAGAGACGCGCCTCTTTTCACATCATTTTGTCCAACGAGGGAAAATTGGATAAAAGATGGAAACCGGTAATAAATTAACGAGAAACTACGGCGTGTCGGAAGAACGAGAAGCGGCACGACTTTAATCAATAGAAGAGTTGCTTAAGAGCGCAACAAATAATAATTGGATAAATACGGTAAGTGCGTTCCGTGGAACGTGCACAATACGTATATTGTCGAGGACGATATAGGTATATAAAAAAAAAAAAAAAAAAAGAAAAAGGAAAAAGAAAAGATGTATTGCAATATCAACGGATTCCACCAGCAATCTTTCACGTACGATACGATATTTTTTTACTCGTCGTTTAATAAAATCTACAGACTCGTCGCGCTCTCCGCTATAGCAGAAAAATGCTGTTACTTTCATCCGCTATCTATCATCTGCTATGTTTAGAACGTAGCGAGCTCGATGCTGCTATGTAGAACGACGCATAAAAATCCTAATCGCCGATTTTTTCCCACTGATAAACGCTTAGACGCGAAACTTAAATCAAAGGCAATATGTTGTATGGAATTAAAAAACGCGCTATCGGTAAGTCCGTATTGTTCCACGGCTATCTATCTATCTATCTGTTTTATCGTGGTCGTGGTTGTTGAACGCTTGTTATTTCCGTCGCGTAATCATCGAACGTGCAGAGAATTTGACAAGCGAGACAACGGCTCTGCTTTTCTCCGATAGTATAGATTTTCCATTCCGTTCGAGTATATAATAGCAGCTTGACGACGTCTAATCGACCATGAATTTGTAAAGGACGTAACACGATCCGATCGCATAGCAAGAACAGCCGTATCGCGTGAAGAAGAATGCAACACTTACCGATACCCTTTTACCGAAGCCAAGGAAAGACAGCTTTCTCTTGGTGTTGTCCATGTTTCACCGGTCGCGGTAGCTGCTGCGGCAGCTATCAGCTTAAGGTGTTGTCTTTTTCCTGGGTGCTCGGCCGATCCTGAGTCGGGACGGCGATGTCCACATGTGGAGGAGTCGCTGAGATGGCAGCTCCGTTCTGCTAGCTGTGCAAACACGAATATACCTTTAGCCAGAATTTTGCTAATTCCATGTCGGATTATCGGATATCTTTATGCTACATTCTAAATAAACGTCGTCGATCGATCATTACGTGCCACGCTACTCTAACTCATTCGGTCACGCCTTTTTTATAATTCCTACATCATTTAATATCGTCGGTTTATCGATCAGAAGGTGTCTTCTCTTTCGACCACCATGTCCAAGAGCGATCAAAACGGATTTATTTATACTATCTCCCTTCGTCACGGCGATAAAAATACGGAAATATAGCGACCGGCGAAATTACTACGCAGCGATGTCGGCGATACAAAGCAGCAAGGTGCGATTAAGGATACAAGGATTTTTAAGGATCTTGCTGAAATTCCACGTTTTCCGCTAAGATCCTCCTATCGAGAGAAAAAAAAAGAAATTGAAGAATCGAAGATGAAACGGCGAATGGAAATGTTTCAATTGAATTCCACGAGGGATGAGATTAACCGCTTTCTTGAATCGAGTTAAAACGCACGGCGAGGAGAATTTAGCGAAGAAGCAAGAAAATGGAAAGTTAATACGATGGCAGAGATTACACGGGCGAGAAGACGAAGGGAGAAGGAAACGGACGAAGAAGGCAGGAGGATCGTGTACACACCGAGCGAGACGACACGGTGTGGCGTCACGAGGACGGAGATCGCGACGATGATGAGAATCGCGAGCGAACTCGAGAACACTTGTTCGCAAACTAAGGATAGTGGAGATCAGTGCAGCGGACTGAACTACTATCGAGAAGGAGACGTGACTCGACGACAGTGACCGTCCGACTGACTGCCACTGCTACCAGCAACGCGACGACCATCCACAGGCAACGATTCTAATATAACTTGACAAATAAGGTGCCGGCATGGCGTAACCTTGCCGGCATAAACAACCAAATAAACCGAAATACGCCTTCTTCTCGATCGTTTAGCTGCTTCCATATCAACCCTGTTCGTCGTTGGAACATCTTCCGCAACGTGTATCGAACAACTTTTACGCTTTTCCTTGCTAGCTAATTTGTTCCGTACTCACCGAGTCGAGACACAGTCGGATAAAAGAAAAAAGAAACGTATAAGCGTGCGACCAACCGCGTTGAATCGATCTTCTTCCTCTCGACGACGATTTAAAGAGCGCAGATGGAATTGAAATACGAGGGGCCAGCGTCGCTCGTCTCTAATTACCGGCTCGCTTCCGATAGAATGACGCAACGAAATGCCTGTCGTCTGTTCGATTATCCGCGCGTGATACCTGGTGCCTAGGAAATTTAGTCGCGCGTTCCAACTATATTCCCGGCGTATTCTTCCGCCGAGGATTATCTTCCACGTCTACCATGGATAATGGAAAACTGGCATTAGCGGCGATTTTACCGGCCGATTCGTCGTGACCGAATTTTTTCTCTATGCCAACTATCCGACGAGTAAAGTAAAAAAAAGACGACTTGGCAAAATCGACTTCTTACGTTTGTATCGGATCGTCACCGAGTTAGCGATCCTCGGAGTTTCCTGCAACGTGCTGCATCGTATTTCAACGAATTTTCGTTTCTTCCGGTTAACGATATTACGAGGTATATGGAGAAAAAGAAAGGTTTCATTCGGACTTTCTCAACTACGCGAGTCGATTTACCACGCGATCCAGTGATTTACGACGCTCTTTAATGAACCGTCGATCCTACTCTTTATCTTTACGCTATTCTAATCCACGCTGTCTATCAGATAAATCTTCACCGGGCAATAAAGTGCCTGCATGCAGGGAACCAGCTTCCATCGCTTCTCGAATAAAACGGAGCATTTTTTCTCGTTGGCCGTGCAATTTTTCGTGACGGTCGTGCTATTGCGTCGCGCGTACACGTCTCCGAACGAGAGAAATGGCTGATCGCTGCGAAACGTTGCCAGATCGGAGAACGTAATTTTCGGCCCTTAGCGGTAACGTCAGCCGAGCGACGCGCTCGCGCGCAAGCAAAGCTTGAAAAACGAGTTGAACGGTTTCATTCGCCGTGTTTATCCGACTAAGCGAAGCGACTAGTTGCGACGAAACGTCGGGGAATGTTCTCTTATGACACGAGCAAGTACAGAATTCCTGTATGCCAGGATTACGAGGGAATTTCTAGAAATTGGAAACCAGCAAGTTGAGTAATATAAATACAGTTCGAAGGCAGATAACAGAGAAATCCGATATCGAATGATCGGCATGTTACGCGCACGTTTCGTTTACTTCGTAAGTCACCGATGTTTAAACGAACGAAATCTAAAACTACCAGTTGCCAAGGAGAACAGCGAACCAGTCACTCGGAGATTAATTGCCACGGAAACTTTCGATACCTGCTGTCCCATCCACGACTCCTGTTGCACT
Organism: Bombus pratorum; assembly: GCA_930367275.1. NCBI lineage: Eukaryota > Metazoa > Arthropoda > Insecta > Hymenoptera > Apidae > Bombus > Bombus pratorum. Next base: position 7,946,830 of record OV883983.1, on the reverse strand, counting down.
ATTTTAACGCGGTACTTTTCCGATCTTCCACGATCACCGACATACGCGTCTAATTGTTCTTTTGTCGAATAATCGTTGGCGAGAGACTGCGCGACCGCGGAAATATATAGCGCTGATGGTGCGACCGGATCGCACAAGGTAGGAGGAGGTTTCACAATGAAAATTCGTAGCTCGCGATTAAACTACTAGGAAAGAGACTAGCCGGCTAGTCGTTTATCGATCTATTCGACGAATACTTGTTCACGGACGAACGTCACGTCATCCGATAGGCAAGTATCTCGAAGCTGTCGGGATAAAAAGATCTCAGGCAAGTCTCCTCCAAGGCTTCGTTCGCGCCTGTTTCACTGTACGCCTGTCCTTTGTCATCGAACCATCTGTCGTCGGTAACAACGCGACAATTGGCCTTTTCAAATGCCGTGTTCTTACGTTACGGCTTGATAACGCGCGATTCTCGCTTCTGCCAACTCGTCGCAGCATCTCTCGCCACGTCGCCACGCATTCTTATCGTTCTTCAATTCGAAACAGTTTGAAATCAATCAACCAGACTTCTGCCGGCCACTGTGTCACGCGCTTTTTCCTTCAACCGCCATTGTTGCCTCTTTACGCGCCGGTAAAACCTCGCTATCTCTATCTTTCCATGGAAATACGCATCTGGAAATATTTTACGTATTAGGTTATCCGAAAAGTTTCTTTCCTTTTATAAGGAAATAATAGACGCACGATGTTTTCTGTTTTACATTAGTTTATTGAATTATGCACGAACGTAATAATAGAAATAGAACGAAATGGATCATACCTAATTCAATAAAATAATATAAAACAGAAATTCTTGTCCATCTATTATCACCTTATGAAACGAAAGAAACTTTTCAAACAATCTAATACAACACGCTTTACCGGCTAACAGAGATATTCGCGTATCACGCGCGTCGCTGCTTCTCCGATGCTCAAGTTTACGAACGTAGCAGTGAAAGTATCTCGCGAGCTGACTAGAGATACGAACCCGCTGCTGACATAATTTAACCTTGTTTACATAGCGTGACTCGTTGCGAATTGTCAAATCCTTATTTCACGCCACCAAACCTGTTTCCAGGCTATTCGTGTATACATACGACAGGTATAAAACATAACCTCTCTTCCGTTCGCAGTTACAAGAGAGGTGTAATTTGTTTGGAAAGCCTCGTACGCAAACGAGTCTCGAATCGATAATAAATTACGAGGATGATGTGGGAAACGTTAAAGGAAGGTAGGTTGTCAGAATTCACAGACTCTTGTACCTCACACGATCGGATATTCTTGTTTATTCTTTGTTCATTTTTTGGCAAGGTAAAAGACACGATAACCAGACTTTTTCTAACCTCTCCTCTCTTTTACGTAACGATATCCATTCCTTGAACTTTGTTTCGTGTGTGTTGCAGTTCTCGTGACAACGATTAAACGGTTAACGCGTGGATATAGCGTAATGCGGATCGACGTGCAACTTAATATCTAACGCGATATCTCGTTTAATTTCCTAATGGCGAGAATACGTAGCGTGGAGTTGCAGAGGGAAAGAAAAAGAAGAAAATTGGAAGGAACGACGCGTTACGAAGCAAGTTAAATGTTATACAGTGGATCGGGAGAAATTAGATTTCCATATAAACGAAGGAACACTGCGATTACCATTAGATATTAGGAGGAAATTAAAGCGAGCGTAGGACAATACAATATTCGTAAATAATTCAGCACGCGGATACATATGACCCAGTAAAGGACGATGAATAAGTAAATTCGTATTACGTAGCGACATGACAGTCGGAAGTACGTTTCGTGCGCACCGTCAACTTTCATAGTTCGACTTGTCTGAAATATTCAAATGTCGCGGAACGAGTCGTATAGACACGAGTATCAAAATCGAAGCAAAAGTCGTTTCTCTCTTATGGCGAATGTACTTGAAATTTTGTCCGCTAGAATCGCTTCGCGTCTCCTCCCTGTGTCCGGCAATCGACTTTCGTCTCATCGTGAACTGTTTATCATCGCTCGTTCTCTTCGCACGCGATACCGCCTTCTAATCTGAAGATCGAGCCGCTGCGAATAAGAAATGGCGCTGTTCTCGTTACGGAAGACGCGACGCGCGGTCTTGCCATCGAAGGAGCAAATAATTTCGGTGAACGTTTCTCGTTCATTCTGAGTCATTCGTCATTCGCGTGGTTACGGGCTGGCGCTACGAGATTCAACTTGAACGCGCCCACGAATCTCCGGTGCGCTATCGAACCGGCAGTTTGCTCACCAAACAAGGCAAGATAAATACCACGATGCTGTAGTATTACGAGGATTAAGCAAGTAATGGTAGTCACCTTTCACACGTTTCAGCGGAAGAAAGAGCGCAAATATTCCGCGTCTCGGAGAAGCGTGAGATTTTAAGATGACCGCTAAGCGTTTCGGTACAAAGGATGCGTCCGTGAATTTAGAGCTTATGGTGGTAACGGCTATGGAAAATTTTCGCGTGACTCACGATAAATCGTCGGCCAACAACGGAGAAACCTGTTTCTCTCCCTCTGTAGCGTAAAAGAAGGACAGGGAACAGGAGTCAGAAAGAAGGAGAGGCAAGAAAGAGAGAGAGAGAGAGAAAAAGAGAAAGAGAGAATAAAAAAGGTCGCCCGGAGCAGTACAGCACGTGTACGGAGAAGAAAGGACATACAGACACACACGTTTGCACGATGCGAGATATCGAAGATTTATAAAATCAGGTCGAAAACCTCGAATCTGCCTGCTTCTTGCATAACCTTGTGCCATAAAAGACACGCTAGAGGAGAAACCAACGTGCTCCTTTCTCTCTGGCCGACTCGAATAGTTTTCTTTCGACGAGACTTATCGATATCCTGGCGCGTCACGGCTCACCAGACATTGTACAAAATCGACCTAATCTTTTTCTAGAAGATAAGCGAGGCAGCTGCTTGTGCTTTAAGGGAATCTCAACTCGGACCCCCATCTATGCGATTACGTTCGACCAACGAACGCTGCAGGATCCGGCGTTTCGTCGTAGTTTGTAGTCGTGAAATTTACCAACCATCGTGCCCTTTTGACGAAACAGAGAACTAATTCTGAACATACCGTTCGCGTAAATAAACCGCTGCTGCTCCAGCATTTATGGGAAATATATTAACACTTAGCCAATGGAATAGGGAGATCCCCTTTTTTGACTTTAGTAACGCGTTTTCTTTTCTTTTGTTGTTGTTATTATCAGTTATTGTTTACCTGAAATTGTTCATTTTTTCTGTTTTTATAAAGTACGGTATATAATAAAATACAGCAATTCAGTAGTGTTAAAATTAATGAAAAAGTTACACTATCGGTTACGACTAGATAAAATTATAATCGAACGATAGCACACTGTAAAAAAATATTAAAATGCATTATGAATTTTTAATTTCACGTTCGAATCGTGTTATTTATCTTTAGCCATCTTTAATGTTCTTAATTTCACCTATATTTTTTCGTACTTTTAATATACACATTTAATCTGATGTTCCGTATAAACAATATGTGAAACCGTTAAATAAAATCATTACCGCAAAATATAATTGACCACTTGAATAATTTTTAGAATTCTTTGTTTTTTAAGTAGCGAATATCAGTACTCGATACTTGGAAAATTGCGCGGTGAAAAATATAGGAAATATACAGATATAAAGAAGAATATTAGTTTGTCTCAAGAGTTTCTTTCCTTTTATAATAATAGATGCACGACATTTTCTCTTTTATATTATTTCATTGTCTCATTACTATACTATACTACATTCCATTATGCCTGAATCCATTTTGTAATAGTAGAAAAGAATTATTTAACAATCTCAATAAAAGAATTATAAACAAATCTCTAGTTAGGTTCCGCTCCTTTAATCGTGTTGACAAGTATAGGAACCTGCACGATCACGTCAGCGACCTATTCGTAGGATTAAAAATACTGGAGAAAGAGCGAGTTAGTGTCTGGTCGATAGGAAAATAAGGGAAAATCCGCGCGGCGAACTTCCCACGAGTGCAAAGCGAACGGAAGATCTAATGAGGCTGAAATTTTCGTCGCAGCGAAGAATCGCTTCGACCGAAGCAACGTCAGAACACGAGACTTAATTGGTTCAATTAACCGTACAGCATGGGCGTGATCAACGTCGTTATTAAACCGAATGAATGCGTGTATTAGCCGCGGCGAGAAATTCCAGTCACGTGGCCACAAGTCTTTCGCGGTTTTCACCCTCAATTGTCGCGAGTGCACGTGCTGCTTCATCTTCGTCGCCGATGACGCTTAATCGTGTCACATGAGACCGCGTTGTCCTACGATCGAGGGCAAACGCGGTGCGTTGATGCACGCGCGTTAAACGGACAAACAGTGGGAACGTTTAAGACGCCAGACGACGTGACACGTCGCGTCGTAAACGGAACGCAACGATCGTTTATTGCACGCCTATTCGTCTAAAAATGTTGTCCGGTCGGTCCGCGACGGCACGTCTTACCACTCGACGATTACCTTGGGTTGGCAACTGATACCACCTAATGACAAAATCCGGATTGCCAACCCAATAGAAACTAAAACGTAGAGTATGGCTGTTTTTTTATGCGTACAAGAAGGAAAATGTCGAATATTTTACCTGCGGCGTACGATACGGTTTTCACGCCGACTTTCTTACCCCTTTTCCATTCTCTCGTTTATTGACATTTCGATTTTTTTTTTTTTTTTTGATTTAACAATTATGTTATATCCAGATAATAAACGTTCGTGCAACGGTGAAGTAAATAACCTTGCAGGAAATTTATGAACTCGTGCTTAACGGTTGCCTAAAAGATTCGGGGAAGTTTCATTTGCATAAGCGGTAAATCAGGTGTGTCACCGAGAAGTAAACGTTTACTGCGAAGAATAAACATCTTTGCTCGCAATCGTAACGTCATAAACAACGTAGTATCTCCGTGAAAATTGGATCGCCGGAGACGTGGCGCGTGCAATGCAAATGATAGCGCTTTTGTGTCTTCGATAACGTCCTTGACGCGTCGCGTGTATGCAGGTGTGCCAGCGCGCCGCTTCCAAGGGATCCAGGGACGCGACGCGGCGCGTAACGACGCGCGTAATATCGCGCTCCTACTCTCAACAATTTCCTATGTTTTCAGGTCACGAGCCCGACCTATAACCAGCCAGGCAGTAGAGCAGAAATTTCACGATAAAAATTTCATTCCTAGAACTTGACATTCGTATCGTTCTCTGCATCGTTCGCGTCCAACCTTCTTCTACCTACTCTCCTTTTTCCAATCGTTTCCCGATATAGCGTCCTCACGTTCTATCAGCTGTGTATATATACTTTCTCGTTGAACGTCATGCATTGCAGTTCTCACGACGTTGCCCGAGAGCCTAGTTATCCGGTAGAAAGTGTGAAAAAGTTGCGTCCATTGTTTTCCACCCTACCCTTCCATTTGTCGTACGTTACTACCCTAGCAGCGAGCCACTTGCGGCTTAAAACGCGTAAACAATTTGATGCAGACGGAGGAATTGTGCGTGGTAAAAATGTGGGAAACAAGGATTTACGCAAAAAGTATAAGATGAGAAAGAAGAAGGCGAGATGACGCAGGGATCGCAACGGCGACACAAATAACATCGAGGCACCTAGGTCAGGGCTAATCGGATGATCGTGCACGGTGACGCTTTGCGAACCAAACAATGCTAAGGGCGCTGACAATGCTAAGGCTACCATCGATCCAACGTTGTGCATACACCTTTACTTCCACCTGTCGCTACCCGACCGTTCAATCATTCCCTTCCGACATTGTCTCCACGAGCTTTTCTCTCTATTCTCAGAGACGTTTTCCAGCTAGAAGAGACGTTTCGAATGGAAGCAACGTTTCAGCGTGGTGTAGATTCCATCGAAGAACCGATGCACCTACCGATAGCGAATCACGCCTCGCTGTTAACGTCTCTTCGAAGATAACCTTGCCCTCCTCTCGTGGATCACCGATCATCGGCTACATAGAATTTTAAACGATCAGCTGATCGGCCGCACGCCATCGTAGGAAAAGCGCGTGATCCCGATCACAACGGAACTACTAAACTGTAACTTTTACGAAATGTCAGAACGTTCTGCCCCGAGGAGTCACGGTTAGACGTGGACGTCTAAAAATATCGACCATCTCTATTCAAGGTTGCTGTTCTCGATATTTAACAATAGCGTCAGCGAATAGGTGGATGAAATAGGAAGATAGGAAAACGAGCACGGTTCGATTCCTCCACCGTAATCCGTAAATATTTCTATGTTAAGAACGTAACGCATGCGCCAAGCTTTTCAACGAAACAACATCCACCGTGTTATCCGGATAATTTTGAACTTGTAGCAAGCGCGCTCTCAATCATCGACCCGCCTCACGTAGCCGATTCAAGTAGCCAAACACGACTAGCAGCTTTTTTTCAGCTTTTGCTTGGGCTCGAGCAAATATCGTAAAAAACTATTCAATTACCTTCTCTTTCCACTGGCATTTTCTTCGATCGACCTGACAACGACACGCACGACGATCCTCGCAGTTATTCCACTTCATCCACCGAAATTGTTCGTCGGATGGAACGATCGAGCAATGGCAGTCATCGGCAGACCGATAAATCTCCATTAACGCTTTATCGGAAATCGCTTATGGCAATCGGATCGCCACGATTGCACAACCAAGCAATGGCAGGAGCGACGTATATTTGCATTTTTCGTGCGTGCTGGCAGCGCGAGCGCTGGCTAAAAGAAATCTCGCACCGTTTAATAAATCACTGGAGATCCGCTCGGAGAAGTTGCCGTGACGATAAATGTAACCAAACTTTTGCACGCGACGAGAAGCGCCGGCGTTTTCATACATTGAAACGAGACGGTGCACGGGACCGTGATATCGATCGGTGTAATGGCCCCGTCGTGAACGTGAGTCGTGACACGAACAAATTTGCATAAGGCTTTCGCCCCGTGTTTCCTAAAAACGTATACGCGTACCTGTTTGCACGACTATCCGGTCTATTCGTTCTATCGGCTTGGCAACCAACTGATTGCGGATTTTCTCATTAGGTTGTAATAAAAACTGTAACAATAAAACTGCCCTCCCTTCCTTATCTTCGCTCGAATTCCTTGCGATCAAACGAGCCGAATATTTCGTCCATGAAAATCACTTACCACCTGTTTCAAAAATTTTTTCCTATTGCGACAGTTGCTCGAGAATCGTAAAAATAGTTTGATCGTCAATCAGGAAATACCTGGTACGTAAAAGAATTCATCGACGCTCAACGAACATGTGCTGTTTACCGAGCGAGTCTGCCTTCTATGTAATTTCAATGGGAAACTCAATGGAGAACATACCGGTAATTGCGGATTATAAAATCGTTTGTGCATTGTCGTCGATAGCCGCGCGACAAATAAAGTACATACAACGTCCGTTTAACGGCAGTCCGTACGAATCGAATATTGCGAAAAGCAATACGAACCACCATACTCGAAATAATAGCTGTTATCGACCGATCGGAGATTCGAATTGCAAATACGTTGCATTGCTAACGCTCGAATAACTGTCACGCGTAACGCTCGCGTCGCTTTTACAATTCCACTCTACTCTTTTCTCGTTCTTTGCATTATGCGTTCGAATGGTAAAAAGTTTGCCGTAAGATGAAACATCGTTCGGTTTGAAGATCCATCACGTTCCGCTTCGAATTCGGATATAAATAGCAGTGGACAATAATTCTCTTTCTTTCGCTACTCGCGCTCTGGTCCGCTTTAATCCAAAGCCAAACATTTATTTTCTTTGCAAGCAAACCATTTATCTCATATGGATGCTCTCATTCTTTGATACAAATACATTTGATAGATTAATCGGCTCGTGATAGGTTCGAAAATTTGTGAAATACGTAATAGACGAAGAAGCGCTGACAATTCGGCATCGTAACGATCTAATTTTAGCTATCTTTTCTGTTACATCACGCGCCTCTTTTAACGTTTAACGACGTTCGATTCTCATTCTATCGGTTATTTTTTTTCTTTTCGGTTGCCGTCTCTGGAAACCTATAATCGTTGCCAATGTTGATACACGCGTACACTCGCTCTTTTCGACGCAAAAAATAACACATAACTAAATATATACGTAATACGTATTATTGAATAAATTAGGAAATACGAAGAAAAGTGAAGCGTCTAGTGATACTTCGATACGACACGTAGCATGTGATGGTTGAAATAAAATTATTGTCGTGTATATACAGCCGAATAACACGTACAAGCAGGTGCCAGGTAATACGTTGTGAAAAAATAAGAACAAAACATGGAGTAAAATTGTTTCATTTAAGGCTCAGCTTACGAGAAAATCGAGTTTGAAAATTTATCGTGTATACTCGAACTGGACAGGACTAAATATAATAATCGACAGGAGGTCGTTCTAGGTGTGAAAATAAGCGGAATATTCGAAATAAAAATTGTTCTCAAGAAGCTTCGTTTCCGAGAAAAATAAATTTGAAAATTGATCCAAAAGTGTTCTAACTTTATTATCTTGGAAACGAAGCGGCGAACGAAAAAATTCTATTCTACACTTTCGACCTATCTTTACACGTAGAACAAACTCCTGTCAAGTATTTAGTATACTTGACAAATTTCCAAACTCGATTTTCTCGAAGACTGAACCTTAAATGAGAGAACTTGATCCCACGTTTCCCTCTTATTTCTTCATAAGGAATCACCTCGTACCCGCTTGTGCGTGTTATTCTGTCCTCTATATATCCTCTGTATATTCGAAAATAACAACTTCTCCCTAAATTAAAAGCTTCTAAGCTGCGAGTTACAATTTCAAGCTTCGTGGAGTTCGAGATTTCTGACCGATGACCCGAGCTGATCTCGCAGAATCTGGATCGACCTTTACCTGTCGAAGTACCATCTTCGAAGCATATTCGTGCGAGACACAGAAAAATCAAAAGTACGGAAGCAAAGAGCGAAAGATGGTGCAGCGAAGCGGACTCGAAGGGATTGTCTTTTCAGCGTAGCTCGAGACCGACCCTTGGCTACGTACCTGGGGAGACACGGCTCTCCGGGTGCGTTTCACTGCTTTTCTTCTGTTCACGGTTCGATGTGTAGACCTGCGCAGGAAGAACGCCAGCGCGTAGAGCGGCCAATCTATCGGACCTGATACACGACCTCTTCGTGGATCACACGTAGCCGACTACACGACCCGACTAACACAAGGAATGACAGCGCGCGTCAACGGCGATGCTTACGGCGACAGCGACGAAACGCGCGGTTGACTCGCGAGTAGAAAGTACTGTTCTCCCCTTCCTCGGATAGTAAATATGTACTTGGGCAGATACTCGGGCCCATTCTACTTTACGGCTGAATCGACTACCTGTGACCAGTCTGCCGATTATCAGTCGCTCGTACAACGATCGAACATCGCTACACCTTTGTGTTTATGCACCGGCCACACAGTGACTCTCAGCACTCGCCAGTGGTTCTTACCTAAAGCTCGAAGGTTTAGCAATTCCGCTAATGGCTAGGTTCTAGCCTCTGGTCGGCAGATCGATGGTCGAAGGGAAAAGAAGCTTACGGAACAGGGTACGTAATAGCGTTTATGCCGCAGGATTAATTTTAATCGAGTTTCAGTTGCGACGAGGGACGGAATCAATCAATGTCGTGACGATCAGCGATGTTCGTTATTTTGCAATTCGATGATAAGAACGTGCAACCGTCTTGTATACGTATGAAAGGAAGTTGGCGTTTTTGCACGGGCTTGTCCCTTGCGATGATGATAGAGCAGGATCGTTTAGCAAACGGCCGATGAAAGGTGGTTGAAAGGCACGTGCAATTTAAACGGGCTGCCGCCTGTGTATACTTACACCGACGTGTATTTGATTAATCGATGCGCTGCTTTCTACCGGCCAACTATTTCGCTGTACGTGGAAAATAGTTCGCCTAAATGAAAACTGTACAAGAATGCGATATCTTTGCCTTTTTCGTCCAGGCTAACATTAGTCAGTTGACGAAGGTTGTAGAGAACAAAGATGTCAAAGGCGACGTGGGTCTGCCCATAATCTTAGTTTACCTTTCTTAGGCCTTGGCAAGAACCGTAAGCAACAGTATAGCCGTGTTCCCGTTTCGAAGATAATTTTCACGAAGCTGTTTCTAAATGCACAACGGCCCACTCGCCTTTTACTTTTCGGCAAGCAGACTGACCTTGAAACACTGCATGTCACGCTTTGGTAATTCTCGTTGAAGGATCGGCGAGTCCTAGCTACAATGGAAATATACGCCGGCTTTGGGGCCACTGTAAACGTCAACAAACACGAGACCACTAAATCTTGGCGATCCGGACTTTTAACAACCTCGCGAATCAAACGCGTTGCCTCGGCGGTGATTTACTACGCGATTTCCTATTTAACATTAGAACTACCGATAGTTAATACGAAGTTATTTCTGACCAAAAACCAGTCAAAATAACTGGTCATTAAAAAATACGTAAAATAGAATATTCGTATATTTATTGATTTATCACTTTCTTACAGAAGGAATTCCATGTTACGTAGTACATTTTAATATTAATTCATCTGGGACTATGATCCCTAGAGGAGGGTTGGCACATTTGTAAAATTGTAAAACCAGTCATTTCGATTGGTGTGGTATTTCTAGCGTTGCGATTTAGCGATCGATCCGGAATCTTTCTGACGGCTGATATCAGTATATTGAATGATACGCGGTAAAAATTTGAAAAACGAGGAAACTGGTTAATTGGGGTTCGATAAACAGATTGCAGAATCTTTTTACACTTGTACACGTACCAGTCATTTCGACTGGTATTGGTATAAGTAGCCCTGATATAAAATTATTTTAAATTTGAATACATAAAAAACAAAATAATATGCATTATATTATTCTTTTAGTTATCGTTACGAAAGTCATTACATCATTGGAGAAAAAAATATAACAAAGTAGGAATTTTAAAATAAAATTGTAGAACCAGTCAATTTGGCGTGGTATTTCTAGTGTTGCGATCCAGTGATATAGCAAGCGATCCGGAATCTTCCTGATGACTGATATCAGTATATGGAACGATACGCAGTAAAAATCGTAAAAACTTGTGGCAAGTTGTACAAAACCAGGAAACTGGTTAATTGGAGTTCGATAAATAGGTTGCAGAATCTTTTTACACTTTGACAATTAGCAGTCATTTTGACTGGTATTGGTATAAGTAGCCTTGATATAAAATTGTTTTAAATTTGAATACATAAAAAACAAAATAAAATTCATTACATCATTGGAGAAAAAAATATAACAAAGTAGGAATTTTAAAATAAAATTGTAGAACCAGTCAATTTGGCGTGGTATTTCTAGTGTTGCGATCTAGTGATATAGCAAGCGATCCGGAATCTTCCTGACGACTGATATCAGTATATGGAACGATACGCAGTAAAAATCGTAAAAACGTATGGGAAGTTGTACAAAACCAGGAAACTGGTTAATTGGAGTTCGATGAACAGATTGCAGAATCTTTTTATACTTAGACACGCACCAGTCATTTTGACTGGTATTGGTATAAGTAGCCTTGATACAAAATTATTTTAAATTTGAATACATAAAAAACAAAATAAAATTCATTACATCATTGGAGAAAAAAATATAACAAAGTAGGAATTTTAAAATAAAATTGTAGAACCAGTCAATTTGGCGTGGTATTTCTAGTGTTGCGATCTAGTGATACAGCGAACGATCCGGAATGTTCCTGACGACTGATATCAGTATATTGAACGATACGCAGTAAAAATCGTAAAAACGTGTGGCAAGTTGTAGAAAACGAGGAATTTTAAAATAAAATTGTAGAACCAGTCAATTTGACTGGTGTGGTAGTCCTAGTGTTAGCATTTAGCGATATAACGAGCGATCCGGAATGTTCCTGACGACTAATATCAGTATATTGAATGATACGCAGTAAAAATCGTAAAAACGTGTGGCAAGTTGTAGAAAACGAGGAATTTTAAAATAAAATTGTAGAACCAGTCAATTTGACTGGTGTGGTAGTTCTAGTGTTAACAGTTGCCTGGTGCGCACCTTCGATCTGTCCGATATTCTACGAAATTCGATACAAAACAAACAGCCGAAGAAAGAAGCAACAGCATTGGTAATAAAATATCTCGTGGATTGACAATGCAGACATTCCAAGAATGAACTCTTATTCCATTCGTAGTCTTTTGTTATTCCACGCATGATAACGATCTGACAAGGTGGCCAAGTAAATACCATAATTAAACTGTGAATCAACGGAAACGGAAAAAAGCGTAATCGTTCGAAACGACGTGATTGTGCCGTACAAATATTTCGTAATCTTCGATGGGAAAACGAGGGTACGTTATTCGATGAAGTTCGTTCGGTCGATTGAAAAACAACACGCGCGTTTCGATTTACAAAGGAAATTTATGCGCGCAAGAATACACGCTGTCGAGTTTTATTAATACATCTTACGTGACAAGCATTGGCACCTGATTATACTCTGGGTACACGCGGCCATGTAAATCAGTACGTAAAGAAGAATTTGAAATCGGTTAAATAGAATAAAATTTCGATGTACGCGCTTGTATCACTCTTCATTTTCTCGAGTAGTAAGTTCGGCGAATAGATCCGCCGGCGAGATGATAATTACAAAAATAGAAACAACGAGAGCAAATGCCGATCGGTCAGTCCACCGAGACTGAGATTATCGCGAGAAGCCAAGCGCGACAATTTTTTCCCTCTGCGATTATTACGAAATTTGTACGATCGGCCGTGTATTATGATAATGATAGATACGCGTACGTAATATCGGCGGTGCAATAAATCCGCCCCGCTATCGGACAGATAAGCGCTCTCATTAAACGCACGGAAACTCCTATAATAACAGGATAAATCAAGTTCACACGTGGTAAAACATCGATCGTGCAAGAAATCAATCGATGTTTCACGAGTTTGAAACAACTCGATAACGCATTGATTTTTACGATACGTTTCAAGTTCAGCTCTATCATTACGTTACGGTTACCGTGTCGTTTGATTACCATGTTTACATTTCCAATCACATCTCACGTATATAAAAAGATACACACTGGGAGGTAGGTCGTTTAATTTACAATTCAACCGAACGGACGCAATGCTTCTCGACCAAAACGAATTCCGAAGATTCGCTGCGATGATTCATTCGAACGAGATGTCGCGTGTTGACCCGCTCGATTAAGCTCATTGAAAGCGAGTTCGTAACTCGTGACTACGGCCGACTACGCGAACCTATAAAACTCGAATCAAACAAATTATTGTCGATAATCATTCCCTTGACGCGAACGTTCGCTCCGCTCGTGCCTCGGTCGACAAATTGTCGAGAATCGTCGCGCCTCTTTCAACCGACTCCACCGGCTACTTAAGCGACAGCAAACATTGCGGGACAGCTTACGGTATACGTGTACATACAAGTATGTACAACTACACAGCCGAAATCGGTTCTCGAACTCGCGTGATTTATCGCTGCGTTCCGAGCTAACGAAATCGCATTAACCGTAGAAGCTTCTCCATCTTTCCACTCAGATCCGATTGAATTTTTCGGTTTCTGTAACCGATGGAAATCTAATTTACAGAGAAAAGATTGTCGTCGACGCTCGAAACGTATAATCATTTTTCCATTGATGATTTCGAGAATGCGCGCGAAAATATGAATTTGCTGGCGAAAAGAGAGTAGGATGTCGCTAACCGAAAAGCGATCGGGACGTTCTATTAGCCGTAGTAACTAGGAGAAAATAACGAAATTTCCGGCAATCCGAAGATAATCGAAGTCGTTCGAAGCACATCGATCGAATACTTCGTTTCGTTGGACGAGATTTGGTCGAAAGAGAAATTTGTATTTACGAACGCTGGCTGCCGTAAATTACTCGACGGTTTCAGGTTTCGCGTGCACGTTTGTATTATGGCCACGAATTCGGCGCTTCGCTGTAACTCAAACAAATTACGACGGATGTGTGTCAAAGAGTCGAGGACTCGACCGAATAAAATCATAATAGACATATGCGCAACAGTGCACCGCGTTCCGAATAACTTACACGGCATATCGAACGTTATGATTATACTTTGCCGAACAACGACGATTATAGTTGGTTTAATGTTTCGAGAGAAACGAGGGCTGCCCTTATACTTTTACTTCTACATTGTCATTAATAGATGTTAAACATAGTTCTGTTCTACATCTAACGAAAGCTTTTAAAAGCTTGCAGCAATCTAACATTCCTACGCTACTGCTTGGAAATTTCAATAGCACATCCTGCGCATAGACTTTTGTAAGGACATTCTTCGTTAATCATCTGGCTTACCCTTCCTTTAGCACAGGGAATCTCGGATTCATTGTCGAGAGCAGGTAGAGAACGCAATAAAAGACGGTGGCGGTAACGCTGCCACCAGCCAATTTGCCCACAAAAACATACTTAATTGTACGATGGCGTTAGGCCACGTGTACTATTTTGTTTGTGCTCGTGCGACGGAAGTAATCGTCTACCGGTGACTTCTTGATTTTTATATAAACAAGAGACAAAGCGTCTGTGATTAAGCGTCGTGCAATCGAGCAACGATTCGAACAATGTTTTTTCCCATTGCGAAAGTGCGAACCTTTAACGTTACTTTTTTAACTGCGAGTAACATTTACGCCAACGAATTTTTTCCCAAGGCCATTGGCCACATGGCCAATTTCACTGGCGAAGCATCGATCTAAATCTACCTTAACGCGCGTTCCGGGAATACCGAATGATTTGTCGCAATCGTTTCGTTGCGCGTATCGAATATTCGCCAATAAGCGTGTCATTTATTATTTTCCATTGCGCAGCATGCGAAATGAAAAGGGTACTTTATGGCAGTGGCAGAGATATATTTAGACTACCGATTATTCACTGCCTTTCCACGTGCATCAACCGCCGGGATAGAAAGGTCTCGACAATCGTAAAACTGGAAAACTGTATTTTAATGGATTTGCACACCTGTCGTAGCTAAACTTGTCTAGCGATTGAAGCTCCAAATATTTCAAATGTTTTTGAAGTCTATCAGTCTATGAAACTCGAATTTACCTCGTGTGTGAAGTTTGTATTTTGTATCTGGAGTTGTGAATTTTAAATGTCGAGGAACTTTTGTGCTTGAAAATTTCCAAAATATCAGACTGGGAAGATTCACAAGAGACCGGAACATTGACATTTTATCGATGGTTACTTGGTAACTGTGATAAAGAAGGAAATTTCAAATATTTACAATTGCTTCTAGCAGTTGGACGATATATTTTTAGAATTACCATATTGCTAGAAAAAAACATATGTGTGTCTAGATTGGGGTTAGGTTGGCGCACAGCCTCTAGGTTGGATCGTTAGATCACAATAATGCTTGTATTACTTTGTTTAATATTTGTTTGTTATACTACTTCTATTATGTAAATTCGATAAAAAAATTAGTCGGTATATTTGTCTAAATACCGTAAGTAGCTTGAATTTTAAGAGTAAAATGTAAAAATAGAAAACAAGAAATACTTGATTATACGATTCGTTACGAGACCAGTATACATTTCGATGTTTTCGCGCAGTTGGTGTAGTGTATCATATATAACTGGACGATTCAGCAAATAAAAGTCTTTCGCACAGTATTTTGTCCATACAAAGTCGATTTAATGATCAATTTTAAATCCTCATGTAAGATAAAACACGTAGATGGAATTTTTTAATATCGTAAGAATGCATTTTGTAACCTACGCGCGGATGAATGTTCAACAAATTTCTAGCAAACGTAAACGACGAATTCGGGATAAAATTTAGGTTTGTAAGCATGGAATATATATATATCTAAACGTGTACATATGTTTGTTCGATGTAATCGTCGCTGTACAGGTTAGTTTTTCACAGCGCAGGTCATTTTATTCATAACTGTTTAGTCTAGACGTATAAAAGTATAACGAACCAAACCACACATAGTCACATTCGATATACAGAATTGTAAACGTCGCAGAACGGGAAACGCCTGCCGTTTCAACGGTTAGCTTTAAAATACGTACATATTATTATGTAAATTTCAGTACAGTTACCGGCTCTGTCAACAATACGTTAAATCGACCATTCTGCTTATACTTTCTCGTATACATATTGCCGTAGTAAATATGTAATTTGGTGTATCGTTTAATTATGTGCGTATGTTTTTATATGAAAGTGCATATGTTCGCGTGGAAAATGAAAAAAGACGTAGCATAGAGATTGGATATAGCTGTAGTTATGCACATGTGCACGTCTACGTATATTACAGCGTCGGGTAGACATCAGCGCATGTCACGCTTCAAAGTTTGAAAAATAAGCAAAAGAGCGTCGTCTCTCGACGCTTTCCAACATAGCCTTTCGCAAAGAATATGTTTCATAAAGTGAACGCCACAAAAATCTGACTACAAACGCTCTTTCTTTTTTGAAAAGAAACAACGCGTACAACATCTGTATAACAGTCCTATAACCAACGGAATTAGAGATGCGACAATCAATGAAACCTCGGAAACTGTTAATCGTGCACCGGCATACACATGTTATGTATGTTCGTTCTTAACCGTATTTTCGACTAGTAATTTTAAGCAATTACACGATACGCTCTATAATACGAGATCCCAATCGACAGTTCCTAAAACTAAATAGGAAATGTTTCACAGTAATTAATGTCATCGTACAAATGCAACGAGGTTTGTCAACAGACGAAGCGTCGTTAATGATAAAAACTAAAATGGCCACAGAATTAGTCAGTCACCGATACGTATTATCAAATGAGATAAAACAACGTATTTTAATGAGATTTAAAAATTAGCGACGATGTCGCACGTGAACGGACGACTGCCACCGAAATTCAATGGAATTTTCGGAATTTGAAGGAACCCTATATCCGAGAAGCATACATAACGATCGATCGGGAAAAGAAAAATCGAAATGTTTACATACCCTTGCTCGAGATCGATACACGTCGAGCCGTTCCTAGAGGTAGTGTGGCCGTCTGGCCTCGATCAAGAAAAAAAGACGGTTCGAACGGTTGTCGGTAATTTGCTCGATACTTCTAACCACTGGAACGTGGAGTCATTGTCTTTAGGCGACACCGCGTTGCTAGGAGAGCCAGTAGAGGCTGCGTGTAACAACTTTTTTCAACCGGCGCGCACACGTTTACCAAGCGACTGGTACAATGATCGTGTTAGCGAAACCACCGTCACTGACAGACTGTTCGGAACTGCTCGGTTCGAGGCTCTCTGGACTGAAGTCGTTTACGACTTCCCTGGGGAAACGTTACTCGATCTTTCTTCAACGCGACGACCGGTGGACGCGGCGAAACCAGAAGAGGGATAGAGAGAAAGAAAGGGAAAGAACGAAACGGAATCAAATTTGTACGCCAACCAATCGCAGCGCTCCGTTGTTTATCGCGCGAAAACCTTACAAGTTGTGTAGTTTTAAACACTGCCATTCCTCCAGACTTTGTTACACGTGGTAATTCATACGATTCAGACTACATAGTCCAAATGTATGTCTTAATCGATGAAACACGACATAATTATTAGGAGATCGTTATCCGTAATTTTATTTCTGATTTACATTCGTCAGATTTCAGTTTACGATGCGTGTTATTTGTCCTTGCATGGATGGTCGAATGAATACGTAGTGGTAAATGTTATAGTTCAATCGTAAATACCGAAGCCATTCAATATCATAGTCAAGCAATATAATTGATGTTCAACTTGGAAATATCGTAAATCGTACACGAAATGAAACCTAAGTGACGTTAAAATTATGTACAAATTATGTAAATGCATTTGAATTACATAGTCATAATGCTGTTTGATGCACTGTTAATCTATGATTTTATGTCAGTTTCATGCTCACTGAAATGTGCGTTTATCTATATGCAACTGAACAGGTTGGTATGCACTTACCTTTCGCTCGTTAACATTTAACTCGAGAAGTCGATTATCATTAAGACAATGGTACACGGTGTTTCGATTTAATTTACGAGGTGAGATATTTGCAAGGATTTTCTTTCAATGGGTGAAATTAATGTATAAATAACGCGATAACGTTGTTCTCGAAAAATTTATACAGATGCGCTATTATGTAAGGCGACAGGTGATTATGCATACGTTAGAGTGCAAAAGACACTGAAGTAAAAAGCGTGCGAAAAAGTTTCACGCTGGTACGATTGATAACGAAAATGTAAATATATTCGTCATCGATAAAAACTTACTTAGGTAGTAAGATTTCAATTTTTACGTAAATACTTTTTATCTGGACGATTAAATTTAAATAAAATGTAAATAGAGAAAAAACGCAACAAAAATATAACTTTCAAACGTAATAGAATAGGAGTTCCGCTAGAGAATAATACGCGACACTTTTTTAATGTTTATTCTATATAACGAGGAGAGTAATAGGGGCAGCGTAAAACAGCGTGGCTCGTTGCAAAAAAATGTACATTACGTTTATTGATGGTAGCTCGCGAAGCTCCTCGTGAATATCGAATGGATTACAAAGAGGCGCTTGGTTTTAAAGGTTCGAGTAATTTACGATGCAACACGTGGTACGATACACGACCGATTGTGTTGCTTCATTGCTTCCTTTTGTTCCCTCCTTCTTTTCCTTCCTTTCTTCTCACTTGAAACAAGGAAAAAGTCCGCTACGGACCATAGAGAAATTGCTATGATGTTCCTATGATACCTGTGCTTCGATTTCTCGCGTTTATCCCGTTTTTATTTTCTCCTCTTTTCTGTATTTTTTATTTTTTTTTATCAATCCTTCCGCGTCTCGATCGAAGAGACGAGAAGGAATGAAAACGGGCTGGTACTTGGTACGAGGGGTGGATACACGAAATATTAATATTCTCGTCCGACTGATACAGGCAAAATGCTACGGCTTGGTAAGGACAGCGACCGTTTATATTATTACTCTGTGTGGTAATATTTATATATATATATAATATATATATACTTCAACGTACAAACTATATTGTACCTTAGTAACTTCTAAACGCAATGGGTACAAGGGTAGTATTTACACAGCCTAGGACCATTAAACCAGAGTCCAGGATTACGCGATACCGTTTCTCAGAGAGATCCTAAAGATTTCACAATCGATCGACCTATCTTTTTTTTTTTTTTTTTTGTTCTGAATCGAACGTGATAATACGCGATCGTTAACGGCGTGACAAGTATCTTCACGTTTCTATCAACTAGTTATCAACATTTATACATAATACAATCGGGTTGCTCGCACGCACGCACTCTCAGCCCCACTCGTAGGATTGCGTAACGTTTCTTCTCTTTTCGTTCGATCCTTCGATGACCCCATTTGCATGGTCCGTGGATTCGTGTGTATACGCATATCAAACAAATCGGCGCGCGAATCTAGCGCGGTACATACTCGTCAATGAAAATACTTTCTCGATAATGAAACTTTCGTGAAAAAACTCTCAATCGCTCTTTTCCTCTCACTCAGTTATAGCTCGGTAGAAACACTCTGAAGATGTACAGATCTGTACAGATCGTTGAATGGACATTACACAGTAAACGAACGAACCAGTCAAAAGTGAGAATACGATTTCGGTTTGTACTTGAAAATTAGACGAACACATTTTCTAAACAGATAGGATGATAACAGGAACGAAAAGCGAAAGTATAGCTTTACTGCTATGTAATAAATAAAAAGACGGGGTTCTTCTTTTTCTTCTTTCTTTTTTTTGTGTGTGTGTGTGTTTTTAGTCAAACTCGATAAAAATTTCCTGACGCTGCACATTCCTACCGTGATCGGGGTGCACCGCTGTGTTTCCGGATCTTTTACGCACGAAGAAGCAGTTTCCTCGTCTTCGTAAACACCACGCACGCTTCTACGTAACCTAACGTTCCGAGAATCTCGGCGTACAGCTACTATTTAAATAAAATACCGGTGAATTGATATACGATCCTGTAGAACGGCGACGCGCGATTCTTTATTCTTATCATCGGTGTCTCTTCGTGCGTAAAAGCGCGAAAGGACGTAAGATGACATGGCACGATACCTTAATCATTAAAAGAGAGAGAGAGAAAAAAAAAAGAAAAGGTAATAAAGAGAGGGTCTATAGAACCGTATTTAACACCCTTTACGCTTGAAACGTTTTACATTTTCCTACTGTTGTACGTATCCGATGATAGTCACTGTTTCGTTGCTGCCAACACAAAACAGATGAAACGAACAAGAACTCGCAATTCGATATTCTCGCGTACGTTGTATCGCAAACGAACATAAACATTGTGTCTAATACGATTACAGCGACCGTGAGAAATGTAAGACGCGTCGAAGAAAAGGAGCCTAACTCGTCTGTTTCTATACGTATTTACATTTTGGCGCCTGTAAATTGGCGCCCGGAATATGGGATAACTAATTATTATTATAACTTGCGAATTATGCATATCGCGTCAACGAGGCTATCGTCGATGATCGGAGTCGGTCCCCGATAGACTGTGGGCTTCTTCAATTACGAGGCTCGTATTTAACTCTACTACTTCGTATTTATTATAGACACGCCTTGTGCGATTACTTAGTCTACTCGTATTCATTTCACGTATAACGTAAATAGTTTACGTTCTTACACTTCAACGATTCAATATTCTGAATTAGATCAAGATATACGAGTGTTATTGTTGTCGGGAGAAACATTGCGCAAAATATTGTTCCGTTCAAAAATAGGCCTTGATATTCTTTTCTTTCGCGTGAAATTTCATTTTTCTGTAGAAATCGCCAATATTGTTAGCGTAGGCTACATTCCTGTTGTAAACATAACCAAGTTGTGGAACAGGTTGCACCGCACTACCTACGTTCTTACAGTGCGCGATACAAGAGAAAATTACAATATGTAAAGCGACGATAATACGCGCGTCTATTTTCGTACGAAGTTTAATACGAGCCTTCTAACGACGCAAAGAAAAAAGATGAAATTGACAAGTCCGCTTCGTTTAAATTGCAACACGTTTCTGGCAAGAGCCGATGCACGGTACCTCGAGGGTCGGTGCACGCCTCATAGTCGTATGCCATTATATTAAAATAAGAATATAAAATTATAAAACTATCAACAAATGTACACATCGATAGAAAACATCTCAAAAATAATAAAACTCCAATAAGAGGAGAAAGGACGCGATCGACCTTCGGGTTTTAATCGTAATTCTTCCCATTTACTTCTTTGCTCTTTTCTCTACTTCTCCGCGATTTTTGAGCAAAATGGCATAGACAGTATACGTACATACATGCATGAGTAGATCTTTGCGCTTGCAAATAATTATCGATAGGCCAACAATGATCTATACGTTGCCAATATCTCGCTCGTTGTCATTTGAACCTGTTATGGAAATCGATACAGTTTTCCAAGTAATCGAACTTTCAGTTACGACGCTCGATTGAAACTCTCGTCGGTTAACAAATAAAACTAAACGTAAATTTAATCGAATGTAAGAATAAGAAAGAAAATAACACGTGAACAAGTGATTTTAACCCGAAAGTCGATTATTGTCGTAGCGTTGTTGATATACGTAGATTGAGCTTTGATCAAAAAGACCAATTTCACGAAAAGAACGCATTTGTGCATAAAAAGGTAAGAAGAAAAGGAGAGGAAAGTTGGCGTATATTTAAATTTTTGGCGTATACGTTGACCGATATTTATAGTTCGAGGGTAACTTTTCCATATCGGCTAGAGAGATAAAAACTGCAGGGTCGGACGCATCGGCGCTACTTATTTCGACTACTTTCTTGCTTGAATTCTTTGTGCTATCATATTCCTTGTCTTCCTTTTTAAATAATGTCATCCAAAAACAGTTGTTCTAAATAGCTTCTTTTTTTTTATATCATATCATTTGTCATAAATGATCTAAAACCCTGAGATGCAAATTTGCGTTAACGTCGTCTTAGTCTTTCTTTTTTATGGAAAAATTGTCTAAGTGATTCGGCTGATTTTCAAAGTGTACCCTCTCAGCACGCAATAAATCATTTTCATTCAAACTTTACAAACTTAAGAATACATATACACTACTTTGTGTTCATTGTTTTCGTCGAAATTGGAAGAGAGTAAACTTTCAATGGACGTGAGTATAAAAAAAGTACACTTTCAGAACATATATAACACCGTATTCAGGGTTTACTGCGTGCTGTGAAATATAATATAAATACTTTAACGTATAAAAAGAGCGATGTTGTGCGCAACGCAGCTAAATGTAATGAAACCTTTATCGAATTGAAGCCAAGACCACTCGGTCATGTCTCCAAATCGATTCACCTAAAAATCGTTGTAAGACACCAACAACGTAGAAACTTCCCCGAACGAAAATTAGATAGTCAGAGCGATAGCGAACTATGTATATATGCCTTTCCAGCAACGATATATTAGAAAAAATGTAGACAGTTAAAACTTTTTACGTTACAATAGAGTGATTACGTTACCTAACCGTTACTTTATGTAGTAAAAAATTGTCAAGCTACACGAGTCTACGATAAAGTGTATCAAATTCTTTTACTTTTTCTAATAGACATCAGATAGTTGTATATACCTGTACCTAGTTCGCGGAACAATCGTCCATTTTTTTTAATAAAGTGCGATTTCTCAATGAAACTCACTCGTTAAAGTTACATCTTCGTTAAAATAACTTCTTCCATTTTCCTCTTATAAAAAAGCTCACTACCGTTCTGATGTCGTTGATAAATAATGACTGGTACTATTCGTCACTTTAATATTCAGGTAATACAATGTATAAAAGCATAATTTTAGCAAAAACAGCTGAGTCATGTCTGAGCTGTATATACTTGTCCGTGGCAGTCTCAAGTTCGAAGATGTTCAAGATTAATTTTGCATTTTTGCTTCTTCGCTGCGAGTTGAGAATCGTTGATGCTATACGAATGGTTACGTAAATCTCCTTAACTCTGTAAGCATTCATAATGCTTTCAGCATATCCTTCGACATTCTTCATCGTTTTAAGTAGAATTCTCGGTCGATTACTTTTTATAAAGTAATCGTTTGTCGACATTTCCTGTCTACAGCGGTTCTTTTATATTCTTCCTGTTTCTCCTTCTCTCCTAACGAGCGTTCACACTTGCTACTTACAACGCAGAAAGTAATGCTTCCTCTCATAAGTGATAAGTATCGATAACCAAGCGGTTGAAAATTTCAAAGTGTGACGAACTTTCTTACTCCTTTTAATACATCGACGAGATAAAAAATTTGAATACACACGTTATTCTTTCAAACGAAGGATATAAATTGTTTAGGGACGATGTTCGCTTTAAAAATACGTCGAGTCCTCGCAATATATTCCAACTTCTCCGTAGAGAGATCATCTCCTTTAACGAAGGACAAAAATTTGAAATGCAATTCGCGACTTCGAGTCGAGAATACCTGTGCGTCACCATGGTAGTAGGGACATGACTGGAAAGTACGATACCAGTCTCTTGTTGTTCGTTATGTAATGCATTTTCTGCGTTTTCTGATATCGCTCACATGTTATACGCTACGTAAATCGGATCGAGCTGGTCCGCTAGGAAACCATCACGCAAGTGCATTCGTTGCTTCTCGCCACGCGAATTTATTGGAACTACTCCGGGATCTACTACGACTACCACACCGACTACCAGATGGTGTTCTTCTAGTACAGCGCTGGTAACTAACGCCACGAGATCTAAAGCTTCGCTTTCACTTCCGTCGAGTTCCACCACTACTACTAGGAGGTTGGTCCATGTGAATACGGCACTGTGAATCGTACAAATAATTTTTATCATAACCGAAAAGAGAACTATGTTTGAAAATGCGATGTCTATTTTCACATTGTTATTCTGCTTACCATTCTGCTATTTTCTTGTGACACCTCATTACGCTGTTTTCGATATCGATCGGGTGATATCGCATTCCTCTAAGTAAAATGGCTTCGTCGAGGGCGCCAACCACGAACACAGCATCGTGTAACTCAGAATCACCAGGAACCAGATCCGCCTCGGTAGATGTGTCACCGGGAATGTCACTGATAACCGACTGTTGAACGCTTTCGGTACGTCTTAGGAAACCGAGATAACCAGTTCTGGCGTAAACTTCATTCGTGTTTCCTGTTACGAGGCGAGCGTTAAAATGATCCGCGTAGTCGCTCTCGTCGCCATATATCGTGAAATAGCCACTGGCATTGTGAGCAGACTGCACCCAAATTTCGCCTAAATGAGAATCTCCGCATTGTCCTTTCGTTTCTGGATTGGCAATGATTACTTTCACTCCTGGTAATAATTTGCCTGATTCCATCAGGCACAAAGAGTGCGGACTACCTCTTTCAACCAGAGATACTCGGTCGTTGCGCAATGCGCGGAGATCAACGTATACCGTAGAAGGTTCTGGGCTCGATGCACCCTGCGTGTCAATCGTATTATTTAACATCGAGTAACGAAAACCTTAGCAAAATGTTAAATAATCTTTGAAAATTTGGAAACGATCGAACCTGTAAGCAAATAGCGGTGTTTACTCTACATCCGAACGAGGTCGAGACCGCACGGGGACTCAGACCCAAAGCGGAGAAGAGTTTACTGAAGCTCGTAGTAAGTGCGATTCGCGGTCTTTCTTCAGCGACAACGACGCACGTTCTAACACAGGCCAAACTAACGCCTCTCGCTTTCAGAGCATGAACAGAAGAACCGAGACCTTTCGTGCACAATTCCATCACACCGTAAGAACAGAATGTATCTCTTACTCTGGATTGACTAACTGCCGACAGCCACAATGCCGGATTGGCTTCCACCTACAAACAAGAATATTAAAAGCTTCTTTTTCGTTCCCACGTTTACGATATGGAAACGAACCTCCGACGGTGGTATAAGTATGGAATGATGACCGCTGTATATACTGCTTAAACACCAAAGAGCAAATCCTAATCCAGAGTAGGGATCCAAGCATAGAGCGATGTGTCTAGATGGATATAATTCGCAGGCAAGTTTCATGGCACGACAAAGAGACGTCACCGCTGCGTGGGACATTTTAATTCCTGCAAGCATCCCCGTCGTCGAGACGCTAAAGTCCAAATAAGCCAGCATCTCCGCTGTGGGCGCTCGGTACATAACAGGTAGCTTCTTCTTTGGCATGTCGTCCATATCGAGAATCGTCGGCCAACTCTTAATGTCGACAACATTATTCGCTTCCTGTACAATAGCAAGGAAAATAGCCAAATTAATCATTCGTGAGATAGATTTTAACACTTTAACCGCTTTAGTAGAAATCCAAGGATAACTCAGGAAGATATTTGTTGAGCAACGGGGGTAGAACGTAAAAGTTAATCGTCAAGATCCGTTCAAACTGAGCAGTTAAAGGGTTAAACACAAGATACTGATCGTGTTACGTAGAGTACATTAGAATCATAACGTATCGATGTACCTTTGTTTTCAACAGTTTCAGGATATTTTGATTCGTGAGCACGAGCACAGACTTACTGACGTCCACGATCATGCGAACGGTTGGTAAAGTGGTTTGGAGGTTTTGCGGGTGAGGTGGCCTAATCGTAACTGGCACGGCGCCAACATACAGGCAACCATAAAACGCGCATATCAAGTCAGTACCAGGAGGAAATATTAATGCCACGTGATCTCCGGTATTGATTCTTCCACGATCTAACAACAGATTGCCGATCCGTTCGGCTTTCTTGTGCAACTGAGAGCATGACAAGGAAGTTGCTACGGCTCCTTTTGCATTCAGCGACGTGAAAATAACGTGGTCGGAGGTACTGACAGCACGCCATCGAAGTATTTCCGAAATAAATTGATACTGCAAATCAATAATATTAGAATGTAAATGGCAAAACGAGGATATAGAGTTAAATAAACGGAGAAATTTTAGTAACAATTATCTTTAAAAAGAAGAAACAATTTCTAGCAAAGACGAACCTTTTTAGCATTATCACTATCCTCGTCTAGGACACCCATGTCTCGTCCTTGGGCCGAAGCTAGTCTATTACCCTGAACAATGTTGCCCACCATGACACTGGCCGGACCAACGTCTGCAACAGAATCCCCCGCTACACGCCCCCGCACCATTCCGTTAGTAAACCAACACAAACACTCAACCCAATAATGAGTAGCTCACACACTCTCCCCTGACTGAGGCCGGAAAATCAAAGCTAGGTACGTGAACTGGTTCGTTATTGTCGAAAGGTGATTTACGCGCGTCCTTTATATCGACGTGCTCTGAGCATTCCATGGACTGTACATACTTATCAAACAAAAATCAATTCGGTGTTTCTCGAAAACGTGAACGTCTGGTGAGGTAGCGATGTGAAATTACAGGAAAGCATCGTGTAAAAAAGAAAAAAAAACATGGATGCAACCGATCGAAGGTAAAAAGGCAGCTTTTTCTTTTCCTGCACGCGTGAAAGTTCAGAGTACTTGTATATACAGAGAATATCAAGAGGAATCTCACATCGCTAGAAACAATTCGTCTATAGGCTTGGACTACTACTAGGGTGTTCGGAACTCAGCCAAAAGAAAGAAGGGCAAAAATAATAGAATAACATGCTAAGCATTAAATATTTTTAGTGTTGGGTAGGTTAACAATACATGATATGTAGCAAGAGACAGTTATATACTTTGTACATTTGTGCTAAGTTATTGAAGCCTACTGATAACTTTGTAAGAAAGCGTAAGTGTTACGTTCCTTCACGTTAATGAGAATTTTTGAACAGAGCGATATTGTGACCGCGAATTAATTATAAAAGAACTGCTCATTCATTCTCCCAATTAATCATTCTCGTGTACATTTAAGCGAAACGATCCGACAAATTGGTAAACCTTCTATCAATACAGCATCGTTGTGCGCCGTTAAATGTTCAGCCTATCGAACCTTGTACCAATTTCTTGGATCTTCGCTTAAATTATAATAGGCAAAGAAAAAACGAAGTAATGTTACAACAAAAAAGAACGTATATACGTCTTTGTACTTGCTGACATTCATGTAATTCATCGAAGGTCCGTAATTTTAATTGACACCTGGTTCGGGGATAGTACTCACAGGTGAATGTGCAATCTCTTACCTGAATGGACTTCGCGTGGTTTGGGTAGATTGGTAACACAAGTGTGCGGACAAAGAAGAACATTAGCCGGGTGTAGAGTACCCTCTAGGAAACGTCGTTTCGTTTCCGACAAATGAATACCGCCCAGCGGTGTTTTCGGAAGGTAATTTGGCGGAACCAACGCCAGACAATATATTCCAACAGCGTGAATGGAATCTACCGCTTGAAGTACTCGGGACATCCATTGGAAACTCTGAGGAAATAAACGTCGTACAGATGTGTATCGTACATGTAGAATTCGCGTCGCGCGAATAACGATTCGAGAGTATCGTTAAAAACGTACTTCCTCTTCGCTGCAGTCGGGTCTTTGTTCTGCAACGACGCATATTCGCTCGTCCCTGAGGACGCGTACGCTGAAAACGGCTATTCTTCCACGATAAATGAACTTCATTGGTTCAACGGCTAACACAGTAGCAATGATATCGTCGGCGTTATGTTTCCTTCCCGTGACCGTCATAAGACCATCGCGCGAACCGCAAACGAACACAAGACCACCAGGACCCAGAAAACCCAATAGACCAGAACGGGTGTATTCTACGTCACCCAGCGGACTTCCATCGGCTTGAAGCGGGGAGACTTTAAACGTATTATTCGTCAGTCCCTGTAGTCCCCAATATTGGTTTCCAGTTGCCGAACTATGCACGCAGATCTCGCCTACTTCGTCGGTTTTGCAGATGAACGGTTGTCCTTCCATCTTGATCACAACAACGATACCTGAAGAAAAGGAACGTTTCCAATTTCGTTCGCTACGAATCGCTTAAAGTAGAACGGCTTGGGAATGTTGGCATAGAAACATACTTCCGGGCATCACTTGGCCGCAATCTTGAAGAGTCAAGGAAGTAAGAGAATTCTCTTGATCGACTCTGACAACGCCGTAACTCAGACCAGACATAGAGAGCACGCCTCGTCCAGTGGCGTTTACTCCAGCACGGCCTGGTCTTCTCACCGATACGGTGAGAGCTTCGCTGGAGGACGCGCACGGACACACGGCATCAGGTCTCAGACCTTTAGATTGGAATACCGAAAGGAATTGATCGCAGGAAGAAAGTGACCAGGGATTGGCACCGTCCGCGACCAACAACAATCTCAGTGACGACAAGGAAATGTCCTTGTGATCTTTCGTGGCAAGGAGACCCCAGTGGAGGTCTCGCGATTTCACCACAGCCACGCTGGCACGATGCTTGGTGATCATTTGCATCCAGCTCGCGGGATTTACTTTCATCAGAGCGTACGGAATAAAGATCACGTGCATCCCGTTTAGAACGCTGGTGAGGGTGCTGTGCCACAGGCCAACCTCTCGTTTGAAGTCCAAAACGCAGACGGCGTTCTCTCCCTCCGTGTAGCCGCAGGCTTGCGTCAGAGCTCGACAATGTGCCAGCATCGCCGATCTCGTCACCGTCACTCCCATCACCGACCCGTCCTTGTCCGTCGTGTACTCAATGTACGCCGGAGTGTCGTCGGTTAATCGCGGCGGTGGCAGCCAATCTTTCGGCGTTTTGCCCAGATGTTCCGTAACGAACCAGTGAAGCTTTGGCCAACCTTTGAATGCCACTACCTCGCCAGCCGCCGTTTTTGGCAGACCTTTCAGACAAGCTTCGCTGGTTAATGCCACCTAGAAACCATTTTCGATATACTTGGAGAGGAAATTCGATAGAAATAGCAGAGCAAGATTGTTACTTTGCTCGTTGATTCACCTGAATTCCACAGCTGCCCAAAAGAAAACCAATTTGCTGGGAGCCTGCGTCTCGGCGCGTCAAAGGGACTTCGATCGGCACAGGCACAATGCCGGCTTGAAGACAACCGTAAAATGCGCACATGAAGCTAATCGGGTCGTTGTTTGGGTAAACCAGGGCGATCCGATCGCCAGGTTTCAAACAACAATCCCCGCCGCGACTTAGAGCCTTGTTCAACAGCGTGTAGGCTATTTTATGAGAACGACTCAGAAGCTTTCCATAGGTGAGCGTTACGCAAAGCTTGCCGTTTGGATCGAGAACCGTTGCCACTGGCGCCTTATACGATGCCGAGCCATACCTGTGAAATTTACAAAAATTTACGTTTTCTTCAAAACTCTCTCCATCGTCGAATTATCGATGATCCAAGAAAAAGCAAAAGAAAAAAAATACAACAAAATTACAACCCTCGTCCGATCTGCTTACCTTTGTATGGCGGCCTCGAGCGACCTGGGCAGTCCCGCGGCGACCGACAGTGGTTCGCCAACGGCGGAGGTCATAGAGCCGCCTTCCGGTTTCGGAGCGTTCGGATCTTTGGGATTGGCCGCGATTTCCAGCTCGATATCATCGTCCTCGTAGAATTCAGGCAACGGTCGTCGTTTCGGTCGTTTCAAAGTATTCAGCAACTGTTGAATCTTGGCGGATACTTTCCAGCGGCCGGTAGTGCCGGTGTTGTTCTGATCCTCGACGACGTGATAACGATTCACTCGATCAGCGCCAGGTCGCCTGGTCGACTGCTGTGCAGCCGGAGTGTTGCTGGTGTGCGTCACGTCCGGCGGCTGGATGTTGCAGTACGCGTGAGGCGTGTATTCCGCGATATCTGTGATGTCCGCGCAAGGAGGTCTCCTAGCCGGTGGTCTCGGAGGCGGAGGCGTGTCTCGCGCCGAACCGGTGCTGCTGGTATCCGACAGTCCTGTGCCTAAAATTCCCCCATGCAATCACTCAGACAGCCACGAGAATCGCCTCTTCGTCGTTATTTCTCGATGGTACTAAACTGCTGTACCACGAGTCGCTTGTCTCGAGTATCTCGAGTATCACAACGGATTTGCATTAACTGTACGGAATGCAAGCGCTGCGTTCAATTAAAAAGTCGCATAACCTGTTCCATCGTTTGCCGTGTGCAAATAGGTAAACGATCGAGCTAGCTATATAGTCAGGAAGATGAAGGGAATTTATCGTAGCGATAGAAGGAGACAAGCGAAGGAAGACAATAACGATATCTGAGGATATATACCCGTTGGACCACCAGCACCAGGACTCTCTTCGGTGACGACGCTGTCCTCGTCGCTACTGGACTCCCCGCTGTCGCGACGCTCTCGGTCGGGACTCCTAGCCATCACGGAGGTTCTTTTCGATGGCATCGGCAACGACGGCTTCGGACGACCCTGCATCGCTGCCAAAGCTTGTTGCACCGCCTCCTGGCGCACCTCTGGGCATTCAGAGTCGATTAATCAACCGAACGAGCTCGCGAACTTTTCATAACGTATCGGCATTAGCTGCTATAATAAAGAAGACACGCGAAAAAATCTTGCAACGCTCAACACCATAGCCTAAGTCGGTATGCGGCAAAGCTTTTACGCAACTTGCATAACAGTATGCTTTTTCCTTCTTTTTTTCTACGTTCACGCGTGTCCTTTCAATTCCTAACGAGTGTTTGCTCGGTATAGAGATACATTGGCATCTGCATGGAAATTTCGACAATTTTCAAACTCGTTCCACGGCGAAAGAATCGAGTAAGTTCGAAGGTTGTAGGCTTTCGTAGCTTGCTGCTGGGCTAATCTATCGAGAATTTGTCAAGAACCAAGCGTGTCGAATTATCTTATTTCTAGCGGTACACGAGCCTGCACTCTCACGTGCAATCGCGCAATTGCTCCGCGTAACGAGTTGTGTCCCGACGTTAGAACGTAATAACGATAGAAGTATAGCTCGGCCGGAAATGCAACGACTTGTTCATCCAATCTACTCGTCTTTATTACGCTTCGTTATGCCTTTCGATGGATTTGAAAAATATCCTTCTTCGATACAAATTAAAAATACCTGGAACAGCGTTGACGCGTCGAAGAATAAACGCGACAAGAATCAAAGACTCTTCGGTCACCGAAAATAGTTACTAAACGGGAAGAGGATGCATAGAGCGACTATTGTGATCTTTTCGATCGGAGTTTCCGTGTAAATGAGGCGCGCAAATGTTACTCGGATCGACACGGACTTATGTTGCGCGCTCCAAGTTGGTCCTCTTCGAGCGCTAACGGTGCACCAGCTGCGGCCTGCGGGATGTGCCGGTCAAGCATCTCTCTTCCTCTGTATAAACCAAGTTTCTACACGGAGTTTAACGCACAGAGAACCGTTCGATTTTCGTTCCGTTCCGACGACTACTACCGATATAGATACACGTACGTGTGTATACGTAAGAGGCTTCGATTCGCCAACATGCAGAAAGCTCGTTCGATTTCCACGTTCGATCGACGACGCTTACTTTCAACGTTAAGCGGTTTTTACTTTGCAACGAGTTCGACAAAGGACACTTTCTTTCGACACATTTCCGAACGATCGTACGATACCAGGCTAGTTGCATTGTATAGCGTTACGTAGTAGCTACGGGTTTTACAGTTTGCTTAAAAGTAATTGCCCGCATACACGTTCAGACGCAGCGAATGCTTTGTCAGAGTCGAGACCACTGGCACCGAAAGCGCATTCCTTGCACTCGCCAACCATGTTTCCGTGTATCGAGCTAATCGAGCTTTTGATTCATTTACACGCAAGTCACGATTTTCAAGCGTGTCCAGTGTAGCGGATCTTAATTCTTCGATTAATAATACCGCGTGATCGAGCCGCGACGCACCCTCGATCAATACGATTTTCACCGATAAGACGGAGCAGACGAGGATCGTCTGGAATTGCCGCGGCGTAACACGGCGAAACGTCAGCGTGGAATCTTATTGATCGAGAATTCGTCGCGTCCGGTTTCTACGATTGCTGGGTTAACCCTTGCGACGACGGCCTCCTTACTAATTCGCCCATTACGTTTGAATATGTTGGAGTGGCTGCCCTGTACCGAGTACAAATTTCAAGATCCGTCGTGTTCCAGCGAAACGACACGAAGCAGGTGTTATCTCCGGAGAAGAAAGGTAACGCCGATTTTAATTACTTCATCGAGACGTAAAAAGCGTGGACGAAGGAAGAGGAAGGAGAGACACGGCGAACCAGACGTTTACGATTGGTGGGAAACGCGAAGGAGGAAACGATAGCGGGGAAAAAGGAAGATAAACTAGACGGGAAAGCAAGGTAGGATGAAGCCGGTTTACAAGGGAACGAGTATCGAGGGACGGAGAGAATCGTTCGCCGTTACGCTTTCAATAAATAAACGGTGGCGCATGTATTTCGTATCGCCGTCGTGCGAGGGTTAAGGACTCGTTAACGTTTCTTTTCGTCGCTTTCGATCGTTTAACACTAGAACTACCGATAGTTAACACGAAGCTATTTCTACCAAAGTCAAAATGACTGGTCTTTAAAAAAATACGTAGTAATAGAATATTTGCATATTTATTGATTTATTACTTTCTTACAGGAGCAATTCCATGTTACGTAGTACATTTTTGGTATTTTTAATCCATTTGGGACCATGATATCCAAACGAGGGTCGACACATTTATAAAATTGTAGAACCAGTAAGTTTTACTGGTGTGGTATTTCTAGTGTTAACATCCAGCGATCTAGCGATCGATCCGAAATCTTCCTGATAACTGATATCGTCATATCGAATGATACGCAGTAAAAATTTGAAAAACGTATGGGAAGTTGTAGAAAACGGGGAAACTGGTTAATTGGGGTTCGATAAACAGATTGCAGAATCTTTTTACACTTAGACACGTACCAGTCATTTTGACTGCTATTGGTATAAGTAGCCTTGATACAAAATTATTTTCAATTTGAATACATAAAAAACAAAATAAAATTCATTATATTATTCTTTTAGTTATCGTTGCGAAAGTCATTACAGCATTGAGGGGAAAAATATAACATGAAGTAAGAATTTAAAAATAAAATTGTAAAACCAGTCAATTTGACTGGTATGGTAGTTCTAGTGTTAATCGTCCAGCTGTGATGTACTCACCGGAATGATAGCGGCTCTCATTGCGCGTGAGTCTGCGATTGCCGCGTCTCGCAGCCGCTGAGTTCGAATTCCCGGTGTTTCCGGTGGAGCCGCCAGATCCCGGGGGACTGGCGATCCCGCCAGGTACTAGCCGGCCTCCTGCATGCAACACAACAACAACAACGCCACATAGACAAAGAAAGGAGATCTACCAGGAGTGGCAGGGATCGCTAAATTTCTATCGTTTGTCTTCTACCACCGTACCCAGACGAACCACATTTCACCAACGTTCTTTCGTTTTGTAGGGCAGGCGTCTCGACAGGGCTGTACTTGGACAGGACGAAACGAATGGTCCTTTGCACGCGCTACGATCGCCTCAAGTGTGGCATTTACATTCCATTGGAATTTATTGGGTTGGCAACTAAGTGATTGCGGATTTTTTCATTAGGTAGTATCGACAAAATCCGCAATCACTTAGTTGCCAACCGAATATCATCGTCTACTGTTCAACTTGACCGACGGTGAAACACGACGAAACTGGGCAAAGAAAGGGCGGCGTACGAACAAATTCGATCCATTCGTCTCGACTTTATTATTCCATGGTGGGTTTCTCTTCTAAATTGGATGTGATCTGAACGAAGAAACTGGAAAGGGGTTGAAGAGAGTCGTTTGTTCGGGCAGGTTCTAAACGGCGCCGTCGATGATCGGTCGTTCCACCTTCGCAAGCTGCCACGACGACGATTTCACTTTTATCGATTGTTCGCAGCTGTGCAGTGGCGCAGGGAAGTCGGAAGAGGAGGTGGGCTGTGACGCGATTCGATCTCGCCGGCGGGACCACTTCCACGTAACTTGAATTCCAGTTGGCAGCTTTTAAAGACGCTTGGAATGCAACGCGACGACTAAGCACCAGACCAACGTGTTTCACGATTTTACTATCGGCGAATATGCGGATAAATCATACCAGTCTCGTCTCGTTTGACTCGTAGATAGAAATCTTTCAACGTTTGCGAAACGATCGGAAAGGTCTGCGTGCAATTTCACATATTAACGGCTACGATAGCGCTAAATTTTCAACCGACTCTACCATAAATCGATAAAGTAGAGCTTCATACCAGATTACCATTTTCTTTAAATTGTCTCTTTCCTTCGACCAAAGGCATTAAACAAGGATATTGTACGACTGCTGTGTTTTCTCTCTTCGTTGTTTCTTCTTTATCTTTATCCGCCGCGGAACACAAGTTGCTGTTATTACAAATTGTACAGTTTCTAAGGACATTGCTCTGCTCAGGGAAATTAAACAACTCTAAAACGATCGATCATTTTACAACGTCGTTCGGTTAAGTAACAGTCTCTAGAAATTTGGTTTCGTCTGTTTCGTAGGAACAGCGTGTCGGTAACGATTCGATCGAGTTGGTCGCCCAACTCGCAGCAACTTTACTAACTTCGTTAGCAACTTTTCTTCATTATCGATACCGGCGTGTAGAAACTGCTGAACGCGTGTAACAGTGCATTTTAAAGACTGGCTATTAGTTTGAAAAAGAAAAGCAATCGGAAAAAATAAAAAAAAAAAAAAGAAAAGATATAAGGGAGGGAAAAATAGAAGAAAAAAGGAGTAGAAGAGCGTCTCGTAAGCCATCTTTGGAACGTTATCACGAATTTCCGGGATTATCATCCGTTTGAATAAGCAAGTATGCGGAAACGCGGTGTTTCGCGATTATTTACACACAAATTGTCAATGCTCGAGCGAGTCGACTAATAGCCGATACGGAAAAATCGAGATGTTGCGGGCAGATTCGCGAGTGTGTCGAAGCAAGTCGCAAGAATGCCAACGGATGGCTGGCTGCGATCTCGAGTCACCCGAAGGTGGAACAACCGGTCTCGGCTAAGTCGAATTACAAAGGTATCTAAGGTGTAAAAGCATCTCTGCGCGAATCGGTACGTACGAGGGATTACAAGCAAGCGAGCTACATCAAAGAAAGAACGTGATAACCTCTTCAAGTTCTATGCACCTTTAAATCGTTCCACTGTTCTCCCCTTTTTCTTTTTCTTTGTTAAATCCTACGATCCACTGACTTTGCCTGTCCGTTAGGGTCTGGAAAATAGCAATGGATCGGATAGCAGATGGTAAAAAAAGAAACTTACGTGCTTTAAATTTCTAACAATTGAATTAACATACTTTGATCGATGGTTGTGGCAATATTTAATGTTATCTAAATTATATACTTTCAGAGAAGAAGAACATGAAGAGGTTGAATCACGTGTATGCCTGTGATCACTACTGATGAGAATGATGATTTACGGATTACTAAGATTAATTACGGATGAATCGTGACACGTGAAATGATGATGGCTCGAGCGATGATTCGATCCTGCGATCCTCTGCGACTCATCTGAACAGATGCCGCGTAGGAACGAGATCGAAATCATCGGCAAAAAAAGAAAAAAAAAAAGAGAAAAAGCAAACGTGATCGATTAGATGAGATCATAGTAACACGGAATGGGCTAAACGTATTCTCCGTTCGATCGATAAAGCACAATTAGACTGTTACTGTACATCATATCTACGTGCGTGGATAAAGATCTAAATCGTGCACACTTACGACAGACCATCAGCGATCGTGTTGCGGAACAACACGGATTCGCTGAAAATAATCTATGTTATCTACACGCGTCGTTGCACGATACTAAACTCGCTAATTCGTTAACACTGGGAAATTTCATATGTACAATACGATCGACTTTACGATATCTTACGATCTGACTTCCAGTTAAATCGACAAGTACGTACTTTGTAACGACGTTTCATTAATCGGCTTGTTTGCACGCGTTCGCGTTACAAATCGACCGAGAACGAAGGGCCTAACGATTAATTCGATCGCGTTCGCGACAACGTGATTTTTTCTACGGTTAGCAATGGCACGGTGCAGAGAGATCGGATTCACGGGAAAAGCCAACGAGTGGTGGAAGCGCAGCCAGTGCCGTGAAGTGCGAAGCCCGAGGGGCTCGTCGCTTAATTAAGACGAGCACCAACGGCATCGCAATTATCCAACGAGTGCTCGACAGCCTGTCAGCTATTCAGCGATCCCTTTCTGATGCTTGCGTTCCTCATAAATTTTTTTCCGCGTATAAAGACAACTCTTTGGAGGATATCGCGATTCTTGTACCTTCACGAACCCTATTCTCCTCTCTTCTTTACGGCCCGACAATGCCGCTTTACCAAGCCCTCTGGAAATTTATATCAAAGACTTTGCTTTACGTTATCTAGCGAACAACGTGGCGTTATATAAAGAAAAAAAAATAAATAAATAAATAAAGACACACACAAACAAACACAGACGTGGTTGACGCGCATTTTTACACGTTCGAGTAACTTCTTAAAAACAGATCGATAACGTTTTAATTGGAAGTCAGATTTCGATCTTCTTAGCTTTTACCTTGCTCCTTCGTATAACGAACCGCACAGCGGTTAAATCAGACAAAGGGCCAGATAATCGGACGAAACGAAACACAAGTAGCTAGGGAGGAATTAAGAAAACTATTTAGTTAATTAGGTCGGTATCGCTAAGTAAAGACAGACGAGGAAACGAAAAATCGGTGAGGAGAGAAAACTACATGAACAGTCGAAAATGCACACTGATTCGGTGAACGTAACAACATCGGATAACTAATGAAAATAATGTTTCCTACCGAAACGACAATCCACACATCACTAACAATGTGGTATCTCTAATGACTAAATGCTGCTCCGCCTAGTAGGTAAGTAGATTCCGCACGAGCCGCTGAGCTAAACGCTAATTCTCTATGCGTGATACGAGATAAAGAAAATATATATATATATATATGTATGTATGTATATAGGTAAATCTATCGTATATGGTATGTATATGTATATACGTTAAATCGTGCAATAGTTGGCGCTACCTGAATGATAGCGCTTCTCGTTGTGCGTGACACGGCGTTGCGTGCGGCGTGCACGTGGCTGTGGTCGGCCACCGACGCCGACGCTGACGCCGACGCCGACGCACCCACCGACACCAATACCACCACCACCACCACCACCGCCGCTTCCATAACCCGCTCTCTCGACCCCTGCGATACCGAGGACGCCGACACCTCCTCCATCCTTTCCAGCCCCTGTGTGCCACACACACACGTGCATATGCAAAAGCCACCCTCCAGACTCTTCTCTTGTTTTCTCGTTCCGATTCTCAAAGCAGGGGAAACTCGCAGGCTAGTTTTTCACTGCCTCTCTTCTCCGCTACCCCTTTTTCCATCTTTACCATCTTCGCCACCGTTACCATCGGTTAGACGCGAACGCCTACGCTGTGTATAACACGTTCGAGCGGATTTCAACGATTGACAAATAATGGGCCGGCCGACAGAAATGTCCACTTTTCTAGAATCCCGTCGCCGTTTGAACGCGTTCCGAGTTTTACGGTTACGGTCACGGTTTCTTCGATTACGATATTCGAGAATATGAGAGTGGAGGGAACGCTTGCGCGTACGGTCACGCTCCATGGAATTTAATAAGATTCGAGCGAACCGTGACAATATCGTAACCAGCGGTGTAAATCCAGCTCGGATCGTTCGCTGCCGTGTACCATATTTTTCTCTCTAATGGAATCACGCCCATCGATAACCATCGCTGTAAACCAAGGAATCTCCATCCTTCCTTTTTTCCAATTGTTGCGTATTACGGTACCGCGGTCCTGCAGCTTCCAAAAGAGTACGCTCGAGCATCGTTCTGCAAACGCGTTGAATATCGAAAACGAGATGCGGCGACATCTACGAACCTGCGACCCGCCGCGCTACATCGTTGCAAGTTATTCGAAAAAGGTAGAACGAGATGTCGCTGTAACCGATGAAGCAGCAAATACAATGGCGTGACAGGATAATCATTGGTTATACGTAATATGTAGGTATTGTACGTCCTCAGGCAGAAGCTACCTTTTGTTCGCAGTTGCTGGGATTGTCGTGAATCAAAAGCGACGATAGATCGTTGAATGGGAGGACGAATCGCAACTTGGAAATATTAGGTTGTCCGAAACGTTTCTTCCGTTTTGTAAGAAAATAATAGACGCATAATGTTTTTTTGTTTTATATTAGTTTATTGAATTATGCACGAACATAATAATAGAAATAGAACAAAATGGATCGTACCTCAATAAGTAAAATAATATAAAAATAAATATTCAATAAAATAATATAAAACAGAAATTGTTGTTCATCTATTATCACCTTATGAAACGAAAGAAACTTTTCGGACAACCCAATACCTGTTTGCAGACACCTAATTTCCACGAGTTTTACCACTT
Source organism: Bombus pratorum (assembly GCA_930367275.1). Taxonomy (NCBI): domain Eukaryota; kingdom Metazoa; phylum Arthropoda; class Insecta; order Hymenoptera; family Apidae; genus Bombus; species Bombus pratorum. The sequence goes on along the minus strand of OV883983.1, from coordinate 7,908,584 downwards.
ATCGAAGTTTCCAACGACCAACCACCTTTATTTCCAAAATTTCTCAACTTCTCTATTTTCTAATATTCAAATATCAAATATCGAACTTTATATAAATCCGTGATATTCGAAGGATTGGTGCGCGCGAACCTTCCAATCTCCTCTCTATTTTCCCATTTGAAATAACGCAAGGAAAGAAAGACGCGTGACGAAGCGAGTTAAGAAGAAGGCTCGTTCGAAACATCTGCGATAGACACATATTTTATGTACTTAGAGACAACGCGGAATTCCTCGTGCCGATTCTTCCGTATAAAACCATAAGTTATTTCAGCTGATCGCCTGTTACTTGCGATTTCGTGTTTCCCTACCGGTATCGAAATTCCCGTGAAGATCTTGTCGATTATCAGCGATTGCTTGCACATCGAGACGTTAACTCACTAAGCGAACTGCTTTCTCTCGTTGCGAACAATTTGTTGGATCTGAACGCGACCAGGCAACGAGCCGCGCAAGGAACTCGCTTCGTCGTGTTCGCCACTGGTACAATGAAAGAGGTTCGCGATAAATGGAATGGATTATAGGCAGCGGTGTGCATCGTGGAGATCGTAATCGAGTTAAAAAACGAAGAAAAAGCGAGAGAGAGAGAGAGAGAGAGAGAGAGAGAAAGAAACGGCGCCGCTGGCAGACACCTAACGAGTTTCCGCGTGCAGGAAAACGGTTGGGAAATCACGAATCAAACGTGACTCGAAGCAGCGAGAAAATTGTCTTTGCTTGGAAGCCTCGTGCGCGACAATAGCACAAGTACCTACGTCGCGTATAACGAGCGGATAACGCGGAAGTGGCTCTTCCGTATGCAAGTACAGTTAAACAGTATGTACATTGCGGCCGATCGCAGCGGACCGACCGATCGCAGCTGCAGCCACGAGCTATTGCCGAAGGCGCGGCCGAGCTCGTGATCGTGGCCAAGCTTTAACCGGTCCACACGTTGCGATCTCGCTGCTACACCTCAACTGGTCGCTCTTTATTTCGCAATTAAAAAGATGAAAAAGGCGTTATCGATAAGCTTGAAATCGAACTCGTCCGAACACCAAACTCACGTATCCCTTCAACGTGCCATTCCAACCAACTTAATTCCACGTTAATTGTAAACGAGTTTGCTGGCGCGTTACAAGGTCACGCGTTCGATTTTGCAACAGGCAATTCCACTTAGCTGTTCGTTCGGATGGAAACGAACGAGGCTGGTTGGGTCAGGGCGATTCTCCTATTCGAGAAAACCAGACAAAGTGGAAAGAATGCCGTGGCAAACGCGTTCTTCCATTGCGAAACGCAGATGGCATTGCCGGAAAAACGATACGCTGGTTAAATCGGTGGAAATATCTTTGACATGGGAGCAGAACCAGCACCGGAGACCCTGAGCGCGCGATAAGGGGATTGCGTAAGAGAGGAAAACCGGTAGAAGACGACGAATGGAAAACGGTGGCCGGGGCGAAGAACACGCGGCCCTGTCCGCTTCGTTCCTTCTTTTATTCCCATTGCGATTGCGTGTGCCGGCATTGTGCGCAAAGCAATGCTCGTGTCTCTTGAGAATCGGAACGTGATTAATATTACGAACGACTAGAGAGAGAATGAGAGACTGGTTGCGTATGGATGTGACGCAATAGGCGCGCGCGAGATTATCGCGCGAGCTGACGCGGACCACGAGGACGAGAAGCTTGCGAACGATGCCGCCGCGATCCAACGAATCGGAATGTAACAACTGGTACGTAAGAAGTTTCCAGTTAATGCATATTATATTTCGACGAGTCTGAACGTGTAACTCGAGAGAAAACAAGCAATTGGTCGCAACTGCTTTCTTTTCGGACATTCTTTCTTATCGGATCGTTAACGATCCTTTCGAAACGTTGAAACAGAGACTCCTCGCGTGTCGCTTAGCGTCTACTCGAGCAACGTAAAACGTGTTGCAAGTAGCGCTGACATGACGCAGCGAGAAAGCGAGATAGAGTGAAGCGGCTGTCGCTGACTCGCATTCGCGTCTTTTAAACGAGTCGATAAACGCACCAGCAGACGATAAATCACTGGTCGTTGTCCACGGTAAAAATAAAATGTCGGAGAACTCGGGTTAGGGAACAGCGCGTAAATCCGTACACGGAAGTGACGTAGAAAAGATCCGCGCGGCTGCGATTCCGTCGCGAGCTTCTCGTCCACGCGCGATGTTCGCTAAGGATGAAACCACGATGACCATGACTTGTTCGCTATGATTTTTTCCGACCAGATGAAACGTTCGACTCACCCAACTGCTTCGACGCATACTGCTGCAGTAGACGCGTCCGTTTCTTTTCGTATCCCTTTTGTGTAATGTCCCCTGAAACAAGAAATCGCAACGATCAGTACGAGTTTGTTTATGAACGATCTCCGCTGATATCGCCGCCTTACGCAAGCAGAACTTCAAACAGCGATTAACACTTTGACTGCCACGCCGTAATCACATGTTCCGCTGTGGACGCCACGGGACTATTTTTATTATTCAAAGCATATAATGGCAAAATAATAATAAATTGATGACGTAAGACAACATTCTTCCCCAATGTACCGTTTATCTTATTGGTGGTCACGGGTGACCACCGTGGCGCCTTGGTAACAGAAGACAGCGACATATTGTAACAAGGCTTCGTTTATTTCAACAAAACATTCGCATTCGTTATTTCGTCGTAAGCAAAACGTCCAGAATATATCGTTGAAACGTGTAGAAGATATTAGTAAACAGTATTTGCTCATTCTACATATAATATAATATAAAGGTATGTTCACGCTTCTAACTTCAATTATACGATTATAAAGCAGCATTTACAATTATTTTCTAAGGTGTGTTTATAATAATATTCGTAGATTACCCCTCAATGATATGGATGCAGACACAGTGCACCGTTGGATGCAAGACTTGTTCTCATTTTTTTTTTACTGATGTTCGAATAAAAATGTTTAAATGTTCAATGGGGCACTTTTTATTACAAAGTATCTTCTATTTATCGTTTATATTCAAAATGCCCTAACTGTTAATTTTCATACAATTTTTACAATTGTAAGAAGTTCAAGCGCTCCGATCACTAGTGACCACCGTAGCGTCACAGGAGAAACCATGGCCGGTCATATATGACCAACGTGGCAGTCAAAGTGTTAAAACTTTACCGACCGCTAGCGATTCAACAGCATACGCACGTCCGACCGGCATCTCAAGCGCAGATTCTTCCTGGCGCTGGCTCTGTTTCGGTTTAGACTCTCCAATACCATTCTTTTTGTTCTTCGCGAACGGTACGTTTTTCAAATTGATATAAAACTGTGGGAGCTTACAAAGCAACGCGACTGAGTAAGGTACCTTAGTACTAAATAACAAATTACTGCACAAATAATGAGAAAGATTGCAGGCGACAAAAAGCCGCTTAGTAAGCTATCGGTCGGTAAGTGTCGGTGACAAAAAATCGATTAATCGACTATCGGTCGGTAAAGTGTTAATATATTGAGTTGGCAACTAAATGATTGCGGATTTTATCAATAGGTAGTATTGTCAATACTATTACTTAATACAATCACTTAGTTGCCAACCCAATACTACTGTTAGTGAAATGGAACGAAGTTGGTTCGACGATGCAACGTTCGTCCGTTTGATTACCAATCGCACGTACACGAAAATAGGTAAATAAGAGGATGGCAGATTGCGCGTCGAATCAGCCTACCCTCGAACGAATGGCTAAATAAGAGAGATCAATTTCTCAATGCTCGTTGCATCGAGAGACCGAAAAAGGACGTACTATTTCGATAGCTCGTGGCGCGATCTCGTTTCAGGTAATTTCTTCGTGGCACGCAACCCGTGGAATTTCGAGGACGATCGGTGAATGCGTTCGTTCAAGAAACGGTAGAAATTGGCTGGACAATTCGCGGGGACGAGATGGAAACATGGAGACACCTGGTTGAAAGCGACCAAACGAGACCAACGAAATCTATCGAGAAATGGAATTCCTAAAACGCTTCGAACACGCAAATTTCCCAGACCTGTTCTAGAACCACGTTCGCCGATTCACGTGGTGCCGTTCTATCGGCCAACCGTAGCTTAACGTAATTACGCAACCTATTGTAAATTAATGGTTGAGAACTGGCGAACGTAAATCATTTAATTTTGAATTTAATGAAAGATCGTAGGCAATGTAGTTTACTGCGTTAAAACTGTTGATAGGTGAGCAGCGAGCCGCTTGAGCGGCGCTAACGGCGCATTGTTTTCAGCGACGACGATTAATTTTATAAGGAAGAAGCGGTCTGACGAGTTTTTCGTCCGCGAAATTCTAGAAAGGGTACGCGTTGTAAATTTCTGCGTCGCAACACAGCTTGCCCACGTGTCCCGCACGATGCGAAACGAGTTGGCATGCTAGCGTCACGCATCGTAACTCGAGAAAATGCATAGAATCGATCGGCTAACGGCCGAGACACGATTTTTCCAGCTACGAGCACCGACACGAAACCAAACTAGGTCATGCAATATTATCACTGAATTTATTTCAACGACCCCGAGTCTTTCGACAAACCCGCGCCGTTCCATTTTCTACCTAATTACCTGCGTGTTTATGGACTCGCCAGCAGCTCGAAAACGCGGGAGCAGCGAACGATCGTTATCGATCCGGGAGAGGCTCGATCCGTTTCTCTCGCGAACGTTTCTTCCAATTTTAATCGCGGACGCTCTTTTACGAACGAATCTCGCCTGTACGAAGCGACTCGTTGAAAGTTCACGAAAAATCTTCGAGCGATAAAGCGAGCTGAGTCCTGTCGCGTCTAATGAAGCAAATCGCACGATTGTCTGCAAGCGATTCGATCGGACGCGTCTTTCAGACATATCGAAATATTCAGTTTCAAATCTGTAATTGGTGTCCAGAGAACAATATGGAGCTACAATGGAAGGAGAAGGAGAAAGTTGGTGGCTTAATGGAAGAGCGATGTTCGTCCGGAATGATAATGGAATGTCTTATTGTATTGTAATGTATATCTTTTCCGGCTATCCAACCGCTAGTTAAAATTATCAGGACGCGGAACGACTGGTCCTTAGGGCAAAGTGCATATTGCGCACGCACCTATAGACGCGAACAGGTCGAAGGGAATTATTGCACGGTCAAGTTATGGTTAGCACGCGGTTCAAGAATTTCTCTGCTGGGGATACATCCGGCAAATCCTGCGCCTATTAAACACGCACGGCCTGCTTACCCCACGGCTAGAACGTTCACATCGATGATTAACCCTTCAGTCACGACACATACATACATCTATTCGTGTTGGTTTTTTTTCTTCTTTTTTTTTCTACACGTATCTAATTAACTTTCAACGCACCCTCTGCCTGCTAATTGCTTAAATATCACTTTAGCTTGAAGCAAAATCGCTTGTACGAAATACTTGGCTCGTTCGTGTATCGCAATTAGAAAACGACGCTTTCTCGATCGATGAAAAGGTAAACGAGAGGAATGGTAAATAAGAAATTTCAATAGTGTTGACAATGGTAATCCTTCTCGTTGCAGTCAGAATAAATAAATACGTATATGGGCAAGGAGCAATCAAGAGCCGGCCGGCTATCGCGGTCGAAAGATTTCAAGAAAGAAATGGGAAAGAGGCGCGATTAGTGGAACGTACGTGCACGGATTCGGATCGAGTTTAACCGGTGCAAAAACAGCGGTGAAACCAAACTTGAACGGCGATTCTGTTACGTGATTAACGTCGATCACTCGGAATGCCAGATGAAAATAAGACAAACGCTAATCGCTGGCAGCTATCGCCCTAAAGTTAAAGTTAAAATCGAAGAAGGAAGAGCTTGTATCGAACCGTAATTTCGCGCGTGTCAATTTCCTATATCACGTCGAATAGCCGCGTCGAGATTATGCAGTATAAGCTTTAAAGCGAATGTCCTAGGAATATCGATGGCGTAGAAGATGGTCGCTAGTGGAGCCTTACTGGGTCTTTTCCTCAAGGACGAGCACTTTCGCACGAGAAAGACTGGCTGGCCGGAAGCTTTTCGAAGCTGAGACTTTCGCCTGAGTGGCCTTCTTCTGAGTCCCGACCTTTGCCTCTTCAGGTATTGCTGCCTATGCATCGCGTGAGAGCTTTTCCTGCGCTCAAGACCAACACGATCGGACTCGTCCTCGGTTTCGCTGTCGGTAGACGAGAGGCACCTGTAGTCGGCCCTCATCCTCTCTTTGCCGATGAGGTTGCTCGAACCTTTCGACAGGAAGCTGAGAAACTGGTTGCTGGCGAAGTAGTTGGAAGTTATGGGTCGCCATGTGGTTCTTCGCGCGAGCACGCCGCTGGTTCGTAGCTCCTCGGAGAACAGTTTGTCTTCGTTGAAATCGCTGATCTTTGGTGCCCGACAAGCCGACGATGAGGAGGATGTTGCTGAAAAGGAACCCAACGAGGACGAGACCAACGAGTTCAAGCCTCCCTCTCGTCTATCGTTAAAGTCCCCTGAAAGCAACAGCTTCAGATCGTCGAACTGATCGTCCGACAGATTCGACGAACAGTCGTCGATTCTTTCGATTACGGGAATTTCGGTCTCAGGGAAGTATCTGATCTCGCGCCACACTCGTCTCTGACGTCTCGAGCGCCGCCTTTCCGGTGGTACGAACCACACGGGGCTGTTCGATCGCACCGGCTGAACCTGAAGCTGAGACTTCTTCGTCCTCTGAGACGTCCGCCTTCCACGTCGTCGAGAACTAGACCGCCTCGAGCTGTTCGTTCGTTTAAAGTAACCCTCGGCGCTCACGCTTGGCGACGGTTTGCTCGTCCTTCGGTTAAAGAAACCATTCCTCGTAGCCCTGAAGTCAGGCGATTATCGAGTTGCCGTCTACTTCGCAACCTTCGACCGATGAAATTGCCGAAAATCGCTTTGCCAGAAATGTGAAAGGTATCTCGCGAGCGTTCGTCATAATTTCCGAGCACAAACGCGACACGGCGAAGCTCGAGATACTCGAAGCGGATTACGCGCTAGTCGAAAGCTACGTCTAGTCGTGAAGCTTTGCCGAACGATCAACGAAAATTTGTAAATACGATTCTCGGTTTACTCGGACATCCGCAACCGGGTCGTCATTTTATAGTTGAACTTTCTACTACTTTCACGTTCCGCAATTTCATCGTCGACGAAGGCCAATTAACAAATACGAGTGATAGTAACCCTGCACGAAAATCCGCCAGCTTGGCGATCCTCAGAGAAAATCCGAACGCCGACGAGACGTCTTTGCCAGCCACGCTTTTCTCCGGAGCGGACACCGTTCTCGCTACGGTGGGTTGAGGCTTCCTCTCCTTCAGCGCGCTATCTAACGAGTGGTGTATCGACGAACCCGAGGACGAAGGGAAGGGCATCGGCACCGCGTCCCTCCATATTCGACCGAGATTGATGCTGACGCTGGGTGGTCCTTCGATCGACGGTTCCTGAACCTGCAGGATATCCTGATGACTATTCTTCTCTTGGATCGTCTCGTTGCACACTCTGAACGGTTTCGAGGGCAACACGGGCGACGCGTCCAACTCGAGAACCTTCAAGTCCTCGGCCACGTGGTCGGCTTCGTTTTGTTTTTGAATCTTGGGAACGTTGTTTCTTACCGGAGCCTGTTGTTGCTTGTTTTGCTTGTTTTGTTGCTGTTCGCGATGCGCCTCGTCCAGTTTCTCGCGTGAAGACGAGCTAACACCCTGTAGCCATTCGTCGTAGCTGATCGATTCGCGAGTCAACGTGTCGTCCTGTAGCTTTCGCGGTTTCTGTTCCTTTATTATGGTCTGCTTCTCGATCGGTTTCAAGTTGGACTCGATGGCAGTCGGCGCGACAGTCGGCTCCAAGTTTTTCTGAAGCTTGTTACGTCGCTTGCCCCGATCCAAATAACTTTTTCTTATCGATATCCTTTTGAAGGACTCGCTGCGTTTGAAGGATGGCTCGTTACGGTCCTTCTTGCGGCCGACGAGCCTCCTCAGGTTCTCGAAGGACAACGGCCTCATGAGTTCGGCCCTTCGTCCACTCTCCGCTCAAACAGTCGTCTTACGTTTCATCCTCCACTTTCTATTATCCTTTCGCCGTTTCCTCGGCGCGTCTGCGAGACTTCTTCTTCGAATACCGCGATCTCATGTGTACAATTGTTCGGAAATTCTCGTTCGTTAGCTATTTAACATGCCTCGTTATCCACCGCGTTGCTTCATACTTTCTCGAATCGCGTCGCCTGCCCTTGGAAAGAAAATCTAACAAAAACGAGATGATCATTCTCCGTTTACGGCCCTACCCTCTCAACGTAGCTGGTCGTTTCCGCTGTTGTTTCTTCGCGAGTTACGATCTCGTGCTGCGAGTCAAATATCCTTTGGAACGAGTGGCCGAAGGATTCCTCGCGAACAGAAGGCTCGTTTTGGTTGCAGGAACGAACCACGCGCGTCCTCCTCGAGTCCTTACATCCTTACAGCTAGCCAGGGAGAAAGAGAGGAGAGGGGAGAGAGAGAAAGGGAAAAAGACAGAGGTTGCGAGGCTGCACTGGTTCTCCCGTTGTCTCTCTCTTTCATCTGTATCGTCGTGGTTCTTCTCCGTTTGGTCTGTGTCGGTCGCCTCGGCGAACGTGCACGCTTGCGCGTTTCTGCGATCTTAAGGTACAACTCCGAGGTCTTCCAGTCGCGAATCAGCGTGGCTTTCCTTTTTCGACCTGCCGTCCCTTCTTCCTCTTTCGCGTCTACCTTCTCTTTCACCCTTTTCGTACGGTTGCCCCTCCGTTCGGTGAGGATCCTGCGGCAAAAATCGATTCGGCACTGGCGGACCGCGCGACGCCGTCAGCGAAATAACGTTAAACGGCAGCAGATTAATTCGAGTTAATTCGCGTTGCAGCGTTACCTAGCCAGCGAAACCATCTTCCTGTTATGTTCTGCCTGGAGGAAACTACGCTTCGATAGCGGTAACCGCGATTAATATCGCGAATCAACGTCCGCGCAACGTTTACGCCAAGTTATTCCACGTTTCGAAACAGTACATTTTTCGAGCTTGGTGAATGCTTGTTGCCGAACACGCGTTCCGTTCACAGCGGCCCAACAGCCGATACTGTTCTCCATATATGTGCCTCGTCCGAAAGCATCTACAATCGTTGAAAACACATCGGACGATACTTTCTCCGCCCTCCGACGATTACGACACTGATTTCACCCTTTCCTTCGCTCCACGATCTCGCAGTATTTATTATTTCGTGTCGACGAGCGACGTAGGTGCGCTGCCAGACACCGATTCACTCGCTCGGCCAATCGCGCTCTGTTCGATGTTTCTCCAAAGTCGTTACTTGTTCGTCGAACGTCCGAAAACTTTCGAGAAACGTGATCGCGGGAGAAGAACCAAACGACGTAATATGATTCGTCGCACCGATAACGCGCGTCACTACGCGCACACACACTCACACGCACACACGCACACTATAGTTGCGAATCGGTTTCGAGAAAGGCGATCCTTCGATCTTGTTTAATTGGTAGATCGCACCGGCTACCGTATCACGAATTTCGTGATACGTGTATTTCGCTGGAACGGTAAATCACGGTCACGCACCGGCCTCGAAAACACGCTCGACCGACCGCTATCGCTTTTGCAAATAAGGAAAGCGCGAACACGGTGATTTTTCACTCTTCCTCTCGATTTTCGGCTGCAACGACGCACACGGCGCTCCTTTCCTTCCCGTTTGCCTTCCTATCGAACAGCGACTCGCGTTCTTCGGCTAGTTAAGCGCAACGGCCACGTAATCGAACACCGGTAAAAATAAATTACCCGCCAGTTTCGAAAGCAACGACGCAACGAACGATAGCGTGAAAGGAGAGAGACAACTCGGAGAATCGTTATTGTTGTTGTTTGAGGAACCTTGATCCGCCAACGCGTCAGCTCTGGATCGTGATACGTATCTAGAAAGATTTAGTTCGTTCGAGCGGAGTTTTAAATAAAAAGCAGACGCCGACCCTATACAATGGCAGTGTCTGCCGGTTTGACGGTTGACAACAAGCGAATCTTTCTCGGTTGGCTCGTTGGTTAAAACAGTAAGATCAGCCCTACGAGATCAGGGGGAAACTTAGTCGCCTCTGTTACCGGCCAGCTGCTCGCCCACGAGAACTTATTTCACAAGCTTTCCTTCCCTCGACCAGATTCTTTTTACGACACTGCGCCGCCGGCAAAATAACCGCGACGGGTTACGGAATTCATTCTAAGCTGATAGCCTCGCTCGCCTCTGTCCTTCGATTACCCAAGGAAACGGAGAAAAATGATCTGCGAAGGAAACGAATCGACATAGAAGGCGCGTTAATCGCGACGCGTACCACCGTTCACGAACTCGTATCATCGTAACGTCCTCGAAATGCACGCGCCGAAAATTTCCTAGTTTTGCGCGGCGAAACGTCTCGTTTATCGCCAGGCAGAGCGAAAGCAAAAAGAAATAGAAACGATCGCGAGGCGACAGTTGGTAATAGCGATGCTACGTAATGTAGAAACTCCGGCTTCCGATAATACCAATAACGACAAAGAAATAGGGAACTATGAGAGAAAAGAGATGGGAAAAAAGTGGAACAGCGATAGTAGCGGCACTAGTAGTACAAGCAAGAGTAACAGCGTGGCGCGAGTAGGGAAGCAAGGGTAGCGGCCGGTCGTGTTCGTAAAATAATGCGTCGGGGCGTACTCGAGGCGCAAAGCGTCGCGACGCGGGTCCACCCTTATCGCGAAGGGCAGAGGAACGAGCATCGAGAACAGTCCCCCTCGTCTCGCGAGGAGAAAAACTCTCGTAGTGCGCGTAGTTGAAGTCGCGTCGAATCACTGGCATTTCGCGAGCTCTCGACGCTGCACCTCTCCCTGACTCACGAGAGAACCGCCACGGACACGGAGAAAGAGAAAGAGAAAGAGTGAGCGTGCGTATGTATGTGTGTGTATGAGAGAGAGAGAGGGACCGCGCGGTGGCCAGACGGAGACAGCGACCTCTGGGAAGCGGGCCCCGTGACAGAGACGGAGAAACGGAGAAACATCGAGGGGGGTAAGGAGCGGTAGTGGTGGTATGCCGTCCGTCCACTCTCGTCTGCACACAACTCTGTTCTCTTGCTTCTCTCGCAGCATCCCACTCTCCTTACCCCTTTTCTACCTCCTCTAGCGTTTTCTATCTTCTTCTTTCTCCCTTCGTTCCGAGTCTCCCGCTGCTCTCCTCCTCGCTCCTCCCCCGCGGCAACACAATCTTTCTCCTTTTCTCTCTCCACTGCCCCTTTCTGTCCCTTCTTTCCCTTCTTTCGTGTACGCTCGCCTCGCGTGTTCCGAGCCCAAGACCACGCTGCTGCCTTTCTTTCTCATTTTCGTGTTACACGCCGATCCTGCGGTCTCGCTCGTGCCCGCGAGATTTTCTACCTCCACCCATGCGCGTTTTCTTAAGGCGGACTCACAAAGATCGCGAATCGGATAGAGAATCCTCGAGCGATGCGAACGATGCAGACTCGCAAGCGGTATCGTAGATTTTTACCACAACCCGTGTACACCTTTCCACGGCGTGGAGAGGAGACCCGTGGCTCGAATGCAAACACATCGCGATCGAACGCGTTCGATTCGTCACCGATACGTTTCGTATTTGACCTCCCTGAAACTTGCCGCGATTGTCCGCTCTTGCGAAACGCTTCGCTATTATTAATAGCATCGAAGGGCGATTCCACGAACGCTTTTGCCGTCAACGTCAGCTACCTACGCTCCATACCACCCTTTCCTCGGGTTATCCGATCTTCGCCGCCTTCATTTCCATCGAATCTACCACGTCGATCACTGCTCGTATTATAGCTTACAACTATGCGATCCACGAATACGTTATCGAGAGCAACTTTCATTTCTTCCTTTCTTCTTTCTGATAGCCGCGCCGTTTAAAAGATACGTTGTCAGCGGAAGAATATCAGGGATCAAGGATGCCGCGCCGCTTTCGAGCATGGCGACGATAGACGTATCGTAATCCGACGTACATGTACAACTTTGGATACACAGCCTATTGTAAGCCTCAATTCTAGCGCGTAGCAGGTGAGAAGGTACCGCGGAGTCGAGGTTTAACGCTAGACGCGATCATTACGCGTTCTTACTACGAAGATCGTAGAGGGGCAGGTAACCGGCGTATTTCAAGTTTCTATACATACGCATGTATGTATACGTCGTAACTCTGTTCTTTAAGAGACTACTCTAATCTTCGCAGAAAATAATAGACGATAAACGAAATATGAAATTATGTCTGTCGTTCCTCCGAATTGAGAATTCACCTTCGATCGCCACGATTAATTAATTTACAATTTTATAAATGTGCCAACCTTCGGGAATCATGGTCCTCGATGGGTTGATAATAATTAAAACTGTACTATATAGGATGAAATTCCTTTTGTAAGAAAGTAATAAATCAATAAATGGAAAAATATTCTCTTATTGCGTATTTTTTAAAGACCAGTCATTTTTTCTTTTTTCTTTTTGCCATGTCATGATTTTGGTAGAAACAGTTTCGTCTTAACTGTCGTCTGTTTCTTCTAACGTTAAGAAAGTAATATTTATTCCTGTTGCAAGTGCCGGAGGAACTCTTGTTCCTCGATTGGAATGGAAACGTGGTCCCTGCAGAGAACGCAAGCAACGACCATGGCAGAGAACGGGCAATATCGATGTTCGTTTTACGACGAAAAAAGGTTTAAATTGACGGGTTGATTGCTCGGTACTCTCCGACCTCCCACTCTCTAGCGCTAGCAGCGGCCCTTAACTACCAAAGAACCAAGAGCATCGCCGTGCGTTCGTACTTTCCACGAATACAACTCGAAACACCCACGCTCGATCATCCTGTGTAAGTAGCACGATCCCGACGAAATCAACGCTTCGTATAGAAAGCATGCAAGTCTTTAAATAAAACTTCGTCGCGTTTCGGCTAGCCGAAACGTTTAATCGCTGTCGCGAAAGGCGCGCCGAGAAAAAAGCAATTGAATTTATTGAATTTACGAAAGGATGGGAAACGAGGCGGCGAGTCGTGAATTTCGTGAAACGCAAACAACAGCTTCGAAGGAGCTAAAATGCATCGTGTACGACGACGGACGAGGAATTATTAAGCGAATTACGAGAGAATCGCGTTCTCGAACAAAGTCGATAAAGATAAATCTTTATATCGCCGATGACATAGGCCGACTAAACGCCGAATCGACGATACAGAATTATACGATGATTTCCATCGAGCCAGCTATCATACGCTTATCGCCGAGATAACGGGACCCTTTAATATTGCTGTTGGAAACCAATTTTTCGCAATATTGCTCTGTTGTTTTTCACGCTTACCAGTTATCCGATCTAAATTAATTTACGCTTTGTGCCACTGCGTCTATTTCGATACGTAGAAAACAAAGAGATTTTCAATAAACGGAAATCAAATTTTCCCTATCTCGAAATCCCTAGTAGAGGAGCAACAACTTAAAAAAAAACAAACGACTAGAGCGGCGTGCGTTCGATGCAAGACGCGCGAGAAACGATAAAGGCGAGTGAAGAAGAAGAGTAGAAAAATAATCGAGCAAATTCGAAACGAGATTCGGATCGATAACCGATAAAGATAATTCGAAGGCCCGGCTTAGCCGATCGATAAAGACGACACGTTGGACACGTAGCTTTCTACGATGCATCGGTATCGTCGGAAGGTGCGGAGGAGGGATATAATAGCCGATAAGCGTGTGATCTTTGGTCGTGGAGTATATGCAACGCGGCTCGGTGCAACGTGCAACTCAAGGCGACTTCAGGACGTTTACCCACGAAACCAGCGACCTTGATCTTACAAACGGTCCACGAACGAGCTGCGACAGCAGCTGCACCGACACCGATGGATGCATTCCACTAGAGTGCAGCCGCACCTGCGCCACCTAACCAGAGCTGCCGTTCTTCACTCTTGTCTTCTAGCGGACAATTCCTTCTTCTTCCCGAGAGTTCCTCTTGTTTACCAATTTCGCTGACCTCTCCGTTTTCTTTCTGGTCCGCGCTCGATACCCGGCAATCTCGTTTTATGGCTTGATTAGCCTCGGGATTAAGTTATCGACAATCGTAGTCGATACAATTCTTCCTCGCGTCTTTCCACCTGCACTTTTTCTCTACAAATTACACTTTCCTTACGGAGGCAACAACGTTCTTGCTGTCCAATTATCTGTTGTACTTTTATCAGTATTATGTTTCTCATATTGCTTTACAATTTTCTCATGCTACCGTTTTAGATACACACATATCTCGAATTCGCAGACTGGAAATAGTTAGCGCATTATTCACGGGTGTTTTATCAGCGCCGCTGTTACATAGCTGACCGATAACAAGGTCACACGCGAAACTAATTAGCCGATTAAAAGCGGCAATGTCGTAAGATTTGTTTTGATTATGTAATAAGTGAATTCCAAGCTGTACACAAATAAAGATAGCGTGTATCTCTGAGCTTCACGAGTAATAAAGAAAGACACAGTTCCTGTTCTTCCTACAAGCGTAACGTAATCTCGATAACCTTGGTGGCTTGAAAACAATATCTGCAGTAATCCTGTATACCGGTCGTATCTCGTTTGACCCTCGATTGATTTATCGAATATTCGCACGCGAAACGCTGCTCCAACGATGGAAGACGCGCGTTCGAGATCCTCGTTATCGTGAAACGTTCGTTGGGCCACGAAATACACGAAGACGGGAAAGGGCATCGATGAATCGGCCGTAGCGAACGTTGCCGGTGAACGTTGACCGGAAGTGCGCTGACCTCGGAACTACGAATAGAGGTCGAGGAAATCGCGGCAGAGTGCGAAGTCAGGTTGAACGGGAACGTAAATCCTCGTAACGACGTCGTAATCGAGAACTGACGTCAATAGAAAAATCAGAGGGGTGGCTTGATTTGCGCGTACCCTTGTCATTCGCATGAATTCCTGCCGATAGTGTGTCGACTAGTTGTAATCGAGAACCAGTCTGCACGCTCGCAGCGAATCTGACGCGAAATTGGCCTCGACTTCGACCGATACTCTTCGTCTCTCCGTGTCTGCGCCAGGTATCGATCCTATACGGTGTTCGGTTACGTTACGACTATGCGGTCGATCGACATCGGAAAAACACCATCGTCTACGAGCAATTAATTCACCGATATCGACGTTATCTGGCCGATCGAGACGATAATCAAAGTTAATTCGAACCGTATAAGATGGGCCGACCGGCTTCCGCGAGATAGGAAATTCCTTTTCGAGCAGGTTGCTCGGCCTCGAGAGGGCGGTGATGCCTTTAAAACGGCTTTTCTCTAGCTAGAAACTGGTTCAAGATTTTAGGCTCACGTTCGCTTTCTTAAGTGGAATTACGGTTTCCCAAGAATCTACGGCCGCGGTGGCCCTTCGCGCCGCCAGTTCGATGCCCTCTGGTTCAAGGTCATTCAAGGTCAAACGTCGGACAAGTCAAACGATATCTAAAAATAATTTTATGCTCGGTAAATCGAGGGTAGCGCGGAGAAAATTTTGATTGTTCCGTGTATACCGTGTTTTGGGTTAAGATCAGACGAATATTGCGAAAAATCTCGTCGGATTAATTCGTGCAAGTAAATATTAACGTAAACTGAGAGATTTCGAAAGCATTGGCCGGCGCGTTTACGTTTCATGTAAAAATTACTAGCAAGCGACACGGAGAGAATGTGAGAAGAAGCGGCGATTTAACTTTCAGCCGAAACAACTCGGAGTAGGATTATTAGGTTACTGAACTCGCGTCGTAAAGAACTCCTAAGTAGTTTCATAATCGAGTCATAAATCCAGAAGCTGGTGGTTCCGTACGCGAAGCAACTTTCCGCCATGGTCTTCTAAAAATACAGTTCAAGTTCGAAGCGAGATTAAAAATATAGACGCGAAGCAGGTCGTTCAGGTTCGTCGATGAAACAACTACGAAAGTGAGCGTTCGAACGATGAAAAATCGATCGGCCAGCTTAACCAAAGAGGTTCCTCCTTTCCTACGGCAGTCCTTCGCTGCCAATTACACGGAACGTTAATCAGTCGTCGGGGATTCGCATTTCGAGCAATCGGTAAAAACAGTTAAACGCAATTAACTTGGCACGAGCCAACGAATTATTCATAAGGCGCGCGAACGTAACGAGGACTTAATTGCTCGTTACTCGAAAAAACTACCGGATAACCTTCCCAGATAGAAGAAAACTTTTCATTTGCGTTCGCCCGTTTTGGACAGTTTCCGGATTCATCGGCAATCACGGTTCTATCCACAGAAAGAAGCATTAGCTGCCGGGGCATTGGGCAACCACAGGTGCAACGATCCACGAGACTATTGAAATCACACAGATAAAGGTCCACCTTACCTTTAACCACGATAATAACATGGTTATTATGAAATTGTAGGTTAAGATCGCTTTCTATTCTTTTTACCTGCGTCGAATTAGCTAACGGGTCATTTCGAACACTACGATCTTTTCACGGATCCGTAACTGATGCGACTGGTTCCTGCTCGTATTCTACAGGCTATCTGTCGTTCGAAAGGTTTCCGAATGTATCGACCAAGTATACGTATCGTCGATAATCGAAGAATCAATCGTTTTACGCTACGAGGTTATTCGTGCAATTTCGCAGTAAATGGGCGCGTAACTTCACTTCGTTTACGAGAAACCTTCGAGCAAGCCTATTCCGCAGTGGATTATCGAAGACTGTAAATAATCGATGAATCGGCAAACGAGAATAACGGGTCCGTTTGTTCTAGAATTCGACGTTTGGACAACGCATCTCTGGTTATTTGCCCACGGATCTTCGGTAAATAAATCCCTATTTCCTAGTGATAAAATTTCTATCTACTATTTATGGAACGATCGTCGGTAGAAGCAGACAGAGTGTTTCGTTTAACTACAACGCGATATCCTTGTCGTTACTGATGGCATAACCGAATAAATAGAAAGGAACGATGCTTTAGCGAAACATTATATCCCTCGAAACGGTCATCGTTCAAAAGATTCTTTTTAAGAGACGATGCTCTATCGATAAGGCAGGCACTCGACCAGGTAAACTTAAAGGCGACACCCCGTACGATCCCGTGACGCTTTAATATCATTAAAGTCTCGCGATGGCAGAAGAATACACGCGCTGACTTCTCTCGAATCATCGAAATTCTCCTACGAATAACCGCTGGGAAACAATTACGGCAATTAAAGTCTAGTTTAAAGGGCTAGTTTAATCGAATCAGGTATTCACGGATCGAGCGATTTTCCAAAGATTCCGCTATATCGTTTAAGTGGAACGTTATACGTCGTTCATTACATCTATGTAAAGAGGATCCAAAGTTCCGCTAGTTGGCACAGCTGGAGAAAATCATTCGGCAATTTTGCATCATCTACGTCTGGTAGAGAAATACGCGTTGATCGCGAAACTGATTGAAATATTCCACTGACGAACGAAGCGGTGAACGAAGAAAACAATTAGCGGGAATTAGAAAGAGCGTAAGCCCGATTCGTACATCGTTCGACCGCTAGATAACAGGTGCTGGGTACGTGCCGACTAGAGCCGGCTTTAATGACTCATGCAGAAATCCTATCGTGGAATAAATGAGCCAACAACGCCTCGTTACATCATATCCATTATATTAACGCTGTCGATTACAGGCTCGATTAATTTCCCCTGAATGAATCGAGCCGTGATCAACAAACGGGCCGATCGAGATAGATCGTGCTAAACGAACAGACGCGTAGAAAAAGGAAGAAGCAAGACGGAGGAACGTTAACGCTTTAGGAAAATCAGAAAATCAGGCGCTCGCGATTTTATTGTCAAAGAAGTTTCCATTGCGATTACGTCAATCGAGCAATTATCGGGTGAAGTAACGCCGCTCTTGGTCAAAGCGAAACAGCGTTCTCTAATAACGTCTCTGCTATGCTACGTATGCTACGAGTATCTACACGCTGTAACAAAAAAAAAGAAGACTATGAGCGGAACGTGTTTTACTGTGCTTCAAGTGGTCCCACCGTTAATTTGCATGGAATTCGACGCGTGGAAACGATCAGACATCGCGATATTATCTCTAGTACGTAGCGACAATTTTTTTTTTCACGTTAGACGCTTTCTTGCGCCGGTGTATACGTGGCCGTTAATCATAGCAGCAAGAAGTCACGCTTAACTCGAGTCTACCGACCGAGGCTGAATCGCTACCGTAAACGTTGAAATCCAACGACGCGCAGCGCATGATTCTGGAAACGAAATACCTTCTATTTAAACGATACTAATCTACCGAATACGCGAAATGAGAACACGCCTGCAAGCTCGGACGATAAACGGAACCGTGTGAATAAGCCACGAGCCGTAATTCGTTACACGCGACTACCACCAACTTCACCGAAACCTCTCTTACGATTACATTGCTCGCCAATTTCTAATTTACGTTACGTCGCTATACATCGCGAAAGGATTTTTCCGAAACGATCGAAAAACCACGAACAACTGCGTTTCCAAATAAACTCGATCGACTCGTGGCCGACGATTGATTCAACTTTTATATCGTACTAATCTTAAATAGACTATGGATTATCGATGACTAAGGTAGATTAAACTTCCGAAATGACCAACGCTCGCGTGTCCGCGTTTTGAATCGCATACCGAGCATACAAATGAAACGGTCAGGACTAATAGTGTCGAGGATTTCTCTCAAGACGGTCGTATAGTCGTGTTCAATTGAAATACGCACGAACGGGTAATCTGCGCAATTACCTCACATGCAAATAAAGCTTCGCGAAGATGGACGGTGACCCATCCAGTTGACGTCACGTTGCTACACGAGGACACCGTGTTATAAATGATATTATACGTCCCTAGTCGTACGTTCCGAATATCGTCGGAATAAGATACACAGGATTCCACGACTGAGACTGTTTCCCCATCGAAAAGGTATCGACCCGATGATTCTCTATATTTAATTTGCCTTTGTCGAATATAAATCATAATCCATGCCCGTATCTCGATGTCGTAAGGAAAAGTGCTCGATTGTCGTAGCTACCAACCAATTCCTCCACCGAATTTATCCTACGTTCTGTCATACACTGGCTCTCGCAGTTGATCAATTCCTTAATACGGCGGCTTTGTTCGTAACGGCCACGGCGACTCGACACGACATCGGCCCGCGTTTTGTTAAACCTCAACACGGTACGTTGCAGCGAATTACGCTAAAAAACTGACGCGAAGTCATGCGCGTATTTGCATCCTGTATTTTTCCAACGTGAAATGGCTAAATTCACGGCGCGAGAAAGTGAACGACCATGAGGCTAAGATCCCTTTAAATCGTAAATGGGTGACCAGCTCGTTTGGCAAAGGGGATGCAAAGAAGACCAGTCACAACGAACACCGCGAAATCTTTCTAACTGCGAACGCAAACAAACCGATGGCCGTAGTTGATCAAAGGGAAGCGCAAAACGGTCGAAACTTCACACCTGTAACGTCGAATCGCGCTGACACTGCCACGAGACACCCGTGCAAACCGTGATCAACTGCTTCTCGACGAATAGCCATGTAAGTAGGTATATACACACATATATATACACTCGTAACAACTTATAAAAGATATATTAAGGAGTCGTCAGTTCGTTTCGAAACATTCCGCTAGCCTGGCCTCGATCTCTAACTACCGTGTCATATTATTTATTCCTACGAAATTTCAGTCAATGCCTGATTAAATCGAACGTTAACCTCTGTCGTACGAATAGAAAAAATCATGGATAGCGAGAGGAATCAATCGAGTACGATTTGTCACCCATTGGATTCAGATAAATGTAGACTTCGTAGACCCGCTAATTTCTATACATTCGCGTGATGGACAATACGCTATCTTTGTCTGAAACGATACGCTTTATTCCACGATTTCGAACGAATAAAAAGGTCATGGAAAATGTCAAAATTCGGCTAAGAGTTTTGCGAAACGAATGTTTGATTTTATACGAATGATCAAATTGCAAAAAGAGAAGCAAGAGATTGCTCATTAAGCTTCGAATACAATGACAGATAAAATGTCAAGTATTCGGGGATGACACGAGAAACCGGTCGATAGCTTGTTATGAAAGACAGAACTTTAGATACAAATAAGCTTACGGGATTGCGTTTGCTTGCCAGATGAAATAGCAGAAAAAAGACCGGACGTTGCATCCTCGCAGCTTTCCTTGTAATATAACCGTTCAACGTCGTACGAGGCATCCGCTTTTATCGAGGTTGGAAACGTTTAATCGAACAAGTGGATGGACCATCGAGACATTTTTAAGATATCTAGGAATCCGGATTTTGATACGTGCGCCATGCAAAATGTCAATGACGTGCTCCCCGAATTTCTTCGAAAACGAGGATATCCTTTTAGAACGCCGATGAATTCCTCCACTATTATTCATTTACGTTCTAATACCTTTTTTTTGCGAAAAAGAATATTCGCGATGTGGAATCCTGTTCCGATGAAATCCACACAAACTAGGCACGCTTCGAACGGTGTACAAACAGATTTCAGGAGATTCGTTTCAGCGTTTAGGAGAATAGAAGTTTGGATTGTGAGCCAAAAAATGAAAATAAATAAAAAAAAGGGGTAATGTCGGTCATCGATTGTCCAAAACGAAAACGAAAAGAAAGGACGTTACATAGAATGAGGCGCGGTCGATAGAGATTCGAGTGTCCATCGCGATTGAAGTAGAAGACTCGCTTCGAGGAATTCCAATCGTCTTTCGATTATTAATGTTTGACAGGATTCGAGAAAAAGCGTAGCTCGAGCGGAAGATGATATTTCGAAAGGTAATGTATGTAGTTACGGGGGAGTAAAATGGCAACAGCAGGGCTATTATCGATTTTATCAACGGGGACTAGGGGATTCTTTCTCTCGTATGCACAGGGTGAGTCAGAGAAAGGGTTTGCGTAGCGGCGGCGCATCGAGAAAAGCTACGTCTACTCACCTTCGGATAACTCGAGATCCAGCTCAGCAAGTTTCTCCCGTACGTCCTCTGGGAGCTTGCCGATGTCGATGTTGAACTCGGCCATCACTAAGCCATCCGCGCCGAGATCACCAATTCTCCAGCCGTACATTCCACGACCACCGCTCGGCCATCTTGCCTTACACTGATACTACAAACTCCCGTCAGCTGGCGACACCGTTCGATTAGACATCTATCGGGAAAACAGTCGATCCGCAATTGGCGATTACCTGCGGTCTATGATAACGCGCTCATTCACTACTTATCACGAAAACACTTGATCGAGGAGTATCGTTTGTCGCATATTTTTGTTAATTTTTTGCAATAAACTTTTATAATCGGATTGTAATATTACGAACATTTTACTCGTGATATTTTTGCTTTCCTACATATCAGTCTGATTAGATCGTAAAGTATTTCACTCTGTTTGTTTCATGAAAATAGAGATATTTATTCATTTTCCGAAAGAATATTAATTATTTTTTCTTTCATCGTCAAGTAAAAGTTGACAGAATAAGTCAAAGATAAGTAGATTGACAGCGGGGCGGCAAGAGAAATACTCCCCTCTTTCATTCCCCGCCAAGCAATATTATATATATATATATATATATATATATATTATCTTATTTGTAGATGCGAAACTTTCGACCAATATGCGTGCTTATTTTTATGCGTGTTGGTTTTACCAGAAATAACCAATCAGATCCACGTTCCTTCTTCGAGTAGTTCGTCTGATTTAAATACCTACCAGTACCATAGTCTTTTTGTCAGTCACGAATCACGAGTTACCGTTATTCTCGATCAATTGTTCGATTAAGTATCGTAACATATTTACCTTTGTGAAATGAACGTTTTAATAAAAATGAATTAAAATGTAAACAAGTTACACCAATTACATTTGCCATGTGCTCATTTTGTGAACAATTATCTTGTTTTCGCGATATTATTTCATATTACAGAAATTGTTTAAGCTAACCTATAGTTTTATAAATAATTATAATTTTTTCAATGTTTATGAAAAAATGGAGATACTATCAGACCCAGTGTTTAAAACACAATATCAAAAATATAAAAATCGTGTTAAATTATGGGAAAGTCATTTTACCGCGAAACATGGACGTAAGCCGAATAAGGTATTACACTTCATTTTTATAAATCGTGACATAAAATTAATTCAGTTACAATTATTTTCCCGTTACCAAGCTTTAATGATAATTCCTCTATTTTATTTTGTCATTGAAATAATCGCTTTTAGTTAAAGTTTTTCAGGAATAAGGATTCTACTTTCATACATAATATCTATTTTTTATACGATTTTACAATTTTATATGGTTTTATACGAGTTATATGATTTCTTTCACAATTAGATTTGAGCGTTTGTTTTTATCATTTCTATTTGACGTTTCTCTGGGTACATTTATGGACATGTATCATGTAGATATTTAGTTACTATTGTGACAAATGTCACAAGTATTGTGAATTATAATAGAATAAAATTTTATATGTTACTATGATATAAATATATTTTTATTATTATAGGATGATATTAAAGAGGCTGACATGAAAATCAAGGAATCTTATAAAATGTATTGGAAGTTAAAAACACGTGCTTTAGAAGAAACTCTTATAGATATTTCATTTTCTGATGAGGCAGAAGATAATGTTACTAAAACTATAACGTGTACATCATCTGAAAAAATTGAAGATGATAATAAACCTCTAAGGAATGAAGAGAAACAAGTTTTAGAAATTTTAACTGGACAAGATAAAAAAGATGCAAAAAACATAGATGAAAATAATGGAAGAAATACAGATTTAAAAAGTATAGAAAATACAGGCAAAATAGATGATGAAGATAGAGATCCAGAAAAATGTCAAAGTCAGCATACAGTTAATAGTTTGGCAGCAGAGGAAAATAAATATAAAAATGTAAAAGGTGTATGGGGTGATCATTTAAGTAAAAGTAATGAGCAAATACCCAAAAAGAAACAAACATTACCTATAGCCAGAGCATCTTCTTTTCAACTGTCACAAAATAAATTTACTAGTTCAAACTTTATAAAAAGAAATCCTAGAAAATCTTTGTCTGCGACAAAAGTAAAAAATAAATCTGAAAATTATAATGACGTTAGTACAAATACATTGGAAAAAAACACAAACATAGAACTAAATAGTAAAGATAGTTTTGATATTAATGAAGAAACAAAGTCTATATTTGGTAAGTCTATGAAAGTAACTTACATGGAGTCTAAGCCTGCTACTCAATCAATTGGTACAATACGACAATTAATCGAAGGACATACTGTTAGTAGAAATTTAAATCCTGGATGGTTAGACAGGTGTGCCAAACAAAGTAACTTGGTTTACCCAGCAGTTGATTTACAAAGACTTTCTGGAACAAGCGATTCCGGAACTGAATCACTGGACACAAGTATTCATTTATCTAAAGAAACACTTGTGTCTGAATCACAAGAAACTTTTCAGATATCGGACGAAGAAGATTTTGTTTGTAACAGTGATTCAGAAGAACATAGAAACAAACGCATTAGAAATTTCAAAAAAAGATTCAGCGATCAAGAAAATCATCCTATCAAAAAAATATGTCATGAAAATTATACAAATGGCCTAATACCAAGTAAGACAACTTTCTGTGAAGAAAAATGTAACAACTTAAATATAACTAATATAGATTTAGTTAGGAAAAATTGCATAAATGATAATATAAATATTCAGACAAATTTGTCTAATAATATCAATAAATGTAAGGACAAAATAACAGATGTACTACAGACTGTAGATACAAACACACATAATGAAGAGAATGTAGAAAAATCATCTAAAGAAAAATCAGCAAGTTCTAAAATTCGAAAACAAGTTAAATGTGTTTCATCCGATGAATCAGATCCTGATTTCAATGAAAGTGATGAAAAGGAGAAAAGAAGTAAAAAGAAAGTATTAAAAACAAAGAGAACAAGTACAACAAGAAAGAGTAAAGTTACCAAAGGATCAACATCAACAAATAAGATAAAACATGCACCTACAACAAGAAAGTCTTATAGAAAGAAAAAGGATATACAAGATGAAGAAGATGTCTTAGAAATCTCTAATGTAGATCTTGAAAGTACAGAAGATAAGAAACCTGAAATATATGGAATAGAAACCTTAGAAGCTGTTCCGCGTTTTGCAATGTGCAAAAGTAACCAAGGAGATCTTATTGAACAATTTGCTAAATCTATTTCTTCAAAAGCTGATGATTTAAGTTCTTCTCTTGAACCTAAGGGGACAACTATGAAACTAAAGGGACAATTAACAAGTAGAGAAAAATTGGAAAAGAAAGTAGCAGATGGAAAATTAAATGAAAACTTTGTTAGGATAAATTTAAAGAAAAAAATATTTGTGCGTGGTAAAAAGAATTTTAATTTTTCAAAATATAGAAAGAATCAATGGAAGGAGAAAAAGAAGGAACTTGCATCTAGCGAGGGTAATTTAGTAGTAGCTGATTTTGTAGAAAAGAAAGGTGCATCCAGTTGTTTTAAATGCGGAAATATCGGTCATTCTTCAAGATATTGTCCAAATACAAAAAGCGATGATTTAATTCCGTTAAACGAGATAGATGAAAGTTCGGAATTTCCAACCTTAGAAGAAGCTCAGAAAATGGCCAGTCAAAATGCAATTACAGCACATGCTAATAGAATTGACCGTTTACCGGAGAAACCATCGTACTCTTTTGAAACAGAGTCTGAATTGACAGGAAATGAAACGAAGGATAAGACTGATGATAATGATTTATGGGAACCTATCGAAGACGAAGTATGTTTCTATATTCTTAATCTTTATATAACTTCATGATAATTATTTTATGTTGTATAAAATTTCTAGAATATTTTATGTGGCTATAAAATTCCCGAAGATTTGGTACAAAAGTTATTACCACCAGAAATTGGTACAGTACAGCCACTATATAAACTTAAAGAAGATCGGTCGTGCATAGGTAATTAATTTAAGATCTAATTCAATTCATTAATTAATTTTTATACTTATTATATATTATAATTACAGAAACACCATCTGAAGTTTTCAACACCTTGCAAAAATTTGGTCATGAAACATTTAGACCTGGACAAGAAAAAGCTGTAATGAGAATACTTTCTGGTCAATCGACATTGGTAACTTTATCTACTGGTTCTGGAAAGTCTTTATGTTACCAGTTACCTGCATATCTTTATTCTAAATACTCCAATTGTATCACTTTAGTGATATCACCACTGGTCTCCTTAATGGATGACCAAGTAACGGGTGTACCTTCATTTTTATCCGCAGCTTGTCTGCATACTAATCAAACGCAAAAAGTAAAAGATAATGTTATGGAAATGGTGAAACAAGGAAAAGTGAATATTTTATTAATTTCTCCAGAAGCTGTAGTAGCTGGAGAAAAATCAACTGGATTTGGTGCTTTGTTAAGGCAGCTTCCACCAATTGCTTTTGCATGTATAGACGAAGCTCATTGTATTTCACAATGGTCTCATAATTTTCGTCCATCTTATCTTATGGTTTGCCGAGTTCTTAAAGAAAAATTAGGTGTCAAAACAGTATTAGCTCTTACTGCTACTGCAACAAAAGCTACTGCAGAAAGCATAGTAAGCCATTTAGATATAGAAGAAGGAATGGCGGGTGTTATCTCTGATATTCCAATACCTAGAAATCTGCTATTTACAATTTCTAAAGATGAAAATAGAGATCAGGCTTTAATCAAATTATTATTAAGTGAAAGATTTAAAAACTGTAGCTCAATTATTATTTATTGTACTCGTCGAGATGAATGTGTAAGAATTGCGAGTCTTCTAAGAATTGCTTTCTCACAGGTATTTTGATTGTTATTTTAATGATTTAGTACCGTTAGCAGTATCGTTAGTAATGTATTATGATACACTCTGCCTTTTAATAGGATGGAAATAATTTCGAGAAACGAAACACCAAACTATCTTTTATCGCGGAAGCATACCATGCTGGTTTATCGGCTCATCGCCGAAAAATTGTTCAGAAAGCATTTATGGGTGGACAAGTCAAGATCATTGTTGCTACTGTAGCTTTTGGTATGGGTCTTAATAAGGCAGATATTCGCGCTGTTATACATTACAACATGCCTGGCACCTTCGAAGGATATATCCAAGAAGTCGGGAGGGCTGGTCGAGATGGACTTCCAGCCCATTGTCATTTATTTTTAAATCCAATGGTACTAAAAGTTATTCTATAATCAAATTTACTATGCGACTGATTTGTAATCATGCAAACATTTTTCCCCATTATAGGAAGATAAGGATAAAGTAGAATTGCGACGGCATATTTATGCAAATGGAATAGACAGGCATACAATCAGACGATTACTTCAAAAAGTTTTTCTTCCGTGTTCATGTGCAAAATTACGTGAAAACAAAGGAGATCATAGGTGTCCTGGTCATGAAGTTGCTATTCCGATTGACGATACAGTTGCGGCTTTAGATATTTCAGAGGAAAAGATTTCAACACTTTTGTGTTATCTCGAATTGCATCCTAAAAGATTTATTACTGTTCTTTCATCTGTATATATCAGGGCTAGAGTTTCAAGTTATAACGGTCCTCAAGCGCTAAAGCAAGCTGCTCAAACGGTAAGTATATGTAACACGCATTTCCACAGAAATCTACTATACTTATCTAATATAAGATTTTCATGAATTTTTCAGTCACCACCACTTGCAATGGCAATAGCATTAGATTTACAAAACGGTATTTCTCATGAAAAGGATAACGTTATTGAGTTTCCGGTTGTGGATGTTGCATCTGCTATTGGTTGGGATAGTGGTGTAGTAAAAGGTCACCTTAAAAATTTAGAATGGAAAACAGGTTTGTTTTAATCAATAAATTGTAACCCATGTATAAAAATAACATTAAATGTCAATGCACTGTAATATTGTAATACTCTCTGTACTTCTTTGATTAATATTTTTATCTTTTGCTTAGTCAATGGAGTTCCGAAGCGATCAGCTATTTCAGTAAGATACGATAAACTTGGTTTAAGGGTAAAAGCCCCAGGAGACTTGACAGAAGTGGAACTAGATGAAGCACTAGATGCTTTAGTTAGCCGCGCTCAATCTCAAGAAACTTCATCTTTACAACAACTTGAGACAATTAGTGTTATGCTACACAAGTTTAGTGTACCATCTGTAGAAGGGTGCCTTATATTGAACGATGAAATGATTAACAAGTCTGATCAATTAAAAGACGTTATTCGCAATTACTTCGAGGGAAAAGTTCTATTAGATATCGATTTAACACAAAAAGTATAAATCTTTTCATGATGTTTAACACCTATATTTTTAAATTAAGTTACATATCTTATAACAGATCTTATGAAAATTCAATATGTGCATAATTCGTATTTTTTCAGAATGTAATGGAAAATGAAGCGCAAGTAGCCTGCGATGTACGAAATTTGATTGTAAGTTACCGTGACAACAATTTCACTGGACGTGCAGTCGCACGAATCTTTCATGGGATACAAAGTCCAAATTACCCTGCTTATATATGGAATAAATGCCGTTTCTGGAGGGCTCATATTTCATTTGATTTTAATGCTTTATGTCAAATTGCGACAAGAGAAATTTTAGCTTTACGTTAGGATGATTATTTTCAATGATTCGAGAGAAATTTTTAATAACTTTTTGAACATTACCGTACTGTAACTGCTATTCTTATAACGTTAAATGTTACAAACATCTTATATTATTATCTCTATAGTCCCTGAATGTATGAGGTTTGAGTTATGTATTTATAAGTTCTCCTGTCTGACATTGAGAATTTTATTTTAAAAAACATAAAAGATTAAAGATTATATAACGCTTTATTGTTTCCATAACAAATGACAAAATTCATATAGATCATAGTATACAAAATATTTACTCAAACGTGCCTTAAAAAGAGTAACTTATTTTTTTTTATATTTATAGAATAAACTTTAAATACTTTTTTAAAGAAAAGGTAATGCGATAATTATTTCCTTCCATCGTTGTTGTAATTTTAACGTGTAACAATAATAATTATAAATTTGTATGGGTACATTATTAGTTTCAGTATATACTATACATATCTCCAATATAAAAGTTTGTTCCTGCACCGTTGTTATATTTAATTATTTGTATTTTTGTTAGTAAATTCAATTAATTTACGACAATAAAATCTAAGTGAAAAGAAATCGCAAATAAATTTGTCACCTCTTTAACATAAAAATATAATACGATATGTTCTTGTCAAGGCGGGCTGGAATGTTTTGTTTTTCGTTTTTTTTTCATTTTAAGTTCTATATTCTTCAGTATTCTAAGTCAAAAATTTCACGTTACCACTCTTTTCATATAATTGCATTGTCGCAAAAACTTGTGCATTCGTATTTGCTGCATTTTTCCAACACGGTTCATGCACGTTTCATTTTGGCATAGTGCGCAAAATTCA
Source organism: Bombus pratorum (assembly GCA_930367275.1). Classification (NCBI taxonomy): domain Eukaryota; kingdom Metazoa; phylum Arthropoda; class Insecta; order Hymenoptera; family Apidae; genus Bombus; species Bombus pratorum. Next base: position 7,880,172 of record OV883983.1, on the reverse strand, counting down.
GACGATATTCCGTGAAATGGAGAACGGAAATAAACGTTGGCATCCTTTAAAGTTTTATTTTTATGATGAGCCCAAATGTGCAACGACATCTCAAGGAACATTAATACAGGCAAGAACCAGCAGAAACATAGAACAGCAAGGAAGAACAAACAAACTGGGTTTACTTGACCAAACGTTGCTCCAGCTGGAACTGGCTCTAAATCCATTAGATTCTCACTTTTTTTAAAGGTGCGATCCTTAATTGACAACGTTTCCTTCACTTCTTTCGGAATCTAGAAAATTTTTATTAATTAATCTTAATTACATCCTCGGTATCATGCAAGAAACTTCTAAAATATAATTAAAAATTTCAATTTCAGGTTTTCACAATTTCCTTCGATTATTTACATAATGCATCAAATTATGTAATTTACATCCATAAACTCATTACGATTTCATAATTCTACCATTTCAACATGTATTTTATGGTAATCATTTATAATCATTACCTGGAAGCGTGTTCTTCGACTTTTAGTAGTTTCTATTCCAATTATGTTGATCTCCGGTTCTCCCGTCTCGGCATTATTTATCGAACTAACGAGTCGTCGAATCTCACAGTCGGAATCTGGAAGACTAATACTCTCACCAGTTTCTTCATCAACGTAGATTCGATCCATTTCCTCGTTAATGTTAGGATATCAAAGAATGCGCGTAAAAACGTATTCGTTGTAGTCCCGTATTTGGTGAGCAGAGTTTAATGTATTCGGATATATGCTCAGGTCCTCGAGGTCACTTCCCGGATACAAAGCTTTGCTCGATTTTTTTATTCTAATGATTAGATAACTTGGTGAAAGTGTTTTCTGAAACAGATTAAACGATCCAATAGCCCGATTAAATGTTTGCTATTATTTTTATTAAATAACCAAATTTGATAATAATAATATGTAATATTAATAATTAATATGTCAATTTTATTTTTATTACTACTGTCCAATGACCTTGTTAAACGGCGAACAAATAAATTAACAACTTTTTAATTTTTAACGAGAAAAAATATCACGTGAATACCTATTGATAGTATGTAAGGTAGAAATATCTTGTAGTTAAATATATAGAAAAAATAATTGAACGTATCAACTGAAACATATATAAAATCTATTGTCCCACTCTAGTCTATCCTATTAAACTATATTGATATGTATTCACACTTCGCTACGTTTAGAAACATACAATGGTCAAATCAAATATCATCAATCAATTGAGAAGGTATGAATAGTTTTGCAAAAGATATGTAATATTTCTCAATTATTAAAACAATTTTATTTTGTTATACTTCGAGATAATTGAAATTATGTATATATTACAAGGAATTCTATTCATAAATGTAGTACCAATTATAGATGGAACGTATGATAAATTGTAAGAACAATACTTAATTAATTGCCTTGAGCTCGCGAAGCATAAACTTTGATTCTTATCGTACCCACTGTATTTTCGAAGACATAACATCGCAATTTAATAACATTTGAACAATGAAAATTTTTTTAAAAGCTATTTACTACTCATAAGATATTACACTTATTGTTAATCTCAATTTCTCATTGCATCTAAGGACTTAATTAATACGAACAAGTGCCGAATAAAATCATCATTGAGATAGTGAAGGTTAACGACAATAACACGTCACAGAGTGCACGCGAAGTTTGAAATATTACAAGTAACCTTACAGAACACTGAGTTAAATCGACGTGCAACAGTTTAAAAGGTAGAATATTGCAGGGATGACAAGCCGCGCTTGGAACTTTTGTATAAAATCGAACAGATTATATATTTATATCATGCTATTTTTGTATGTAATAGTAATTATGTACTTATTTAAGAAGACCAGTTATTAGAACTGCTGTCGTCGTCTGCGTCTTGAAAACATGTACTCCAAGTAAAACCGCATTTTCTACAAGAATTTGCCACAACTGTACAAAAATACTCAAGCATACAGCACATATTGTGATATATTGCATATTATATATATATCGTTATTATATATTATATCATTATATATATATATCAAATCTCAAATTTGATCTGGAATTTGTAGGTTAATTGATTTGGCATTTTACTCGAATGAAGTTTTTCAATTAGACAAAAATATCGTTATCAATCGTTTGTTATTTAAAATATCACTTTACAAACAATAAAATATCACTTGCATTTTAAATACTACAACGATAGCGAAAAATGTTATGATTAAAGCCAAAAAATAAAATGCCTAAAGCCATTAAAAATCGAAGCAAACATCTTACATTTCAATATCTCAAGTTTTCGTCAAGGGCTAATCTTCAAATGTAATCTCATGCAATCGCGAATAAAGATTACACATAGGCTTAAAGACAGGATTTTAATACATTGTACAAAGACTCTTTATAAGACTCGTATCAAATTTCTAGTTTCGTTTAATTTGCGGTAAAATTGCAAAATCTGTAATTAACTCGTAACTTGTTACGAAGTAAGGAATCATTTTATTGTCAAAGAGAAAAAAAATCGTGCTTACGAACGAAAGAAACTGTCGGTAATATTGAAAGGTAACACGCAAACCTTTTAGTAACATTGGATTAAAAATACCGAGTGTTTCTTTAGAGAATATTCCAGATATAGAGTATATGGTAGCTGTGCATACCAATAGCAGTGAGTTATAATTGCATAGAGATTGACATGCTATATAGTTGGAATTTACGAACAAGTTTTATTTAAATCTTCAAAATTTACATTTAAGCATTGTAATGTTTAACAATAATATAAATTATAGAATGTTATCGTAATCCCACTTATTACTTATAATGATTTGTGAGTGATAATTGTTCCTCAATTAATATTTGTTGTTCATAATAATCTAAAAGTCGACAATATGATTTATGGATGCTATGATACTGTTAACAACGTATTAACGAGCAAATATATTTTGCATATAAAAAAAATGATCAACTGCAAATCGAACACCCAAAGAAATAAACAAAAGCAATAATATAAAAAACGTTTTAAATGTTTGATTAAATTACTAGAAGTGTGGTATTAATGGATTTGATTTATTAATGAATTCGTCAAATATAAAGCGTAATGAATGTATATATAAAAACCAAATTATATGTATAGCTTTTTAGATAAATAATAATAATACGAAGGTATTAATCTATATATAAAATTCTATTCAAGTAAATAAGATAGTAAAAAATGTATTCTTGTAAATTACAATTACCAAGAAAAATACATTTTTATTCGCATAAAAAATTAAAAATCCAGAATGTTTAACAATATATCAACCTGAGAAACAGTAATTTAAAAAAAAAAATAAAATTCAGTAACACATACATATATACAGGTGTTACAACGATCGTAAGTGTGTACATTCGTTGCTAACGTAATAGATACATAATTGACTTACGATTTTGTGAGGATTTACGTTCCGCGGAGGAAATTTTACACTTCGACATTACGTGAATTTGCACTATATCGGAAAACAAGAATAAAATTTACGTAAATAGGATTATACTAGCAATAAAATATAACATATTGTAACGATCACAGCACTAACGCACATACAATTCCTCACGCATCTCTGATTCAACTGAAGGTGTTCGCCATGCCATGATAACCTGTAACTATCTAAATTGAAGATGGCCGTGCTTACCAATCACAGAAGAGTCGCTAGCATAATACACATATATATTTCATTATTAGTTTTCCATGGTTCTTTTTCATAATAATGAAGGTAATTTCTTTCGTGTTTTATTCTGATAATTAACGATATGTTATTTAAAATTCATAGAAAGTTAACATAAATTTGCAGTGACGTAATAAAAAGATGGCAGATCTATACTTGGAGTTTTTAAAGTGAAAAATTTATTCTAGGGTATACTATATACAGGGTGGGATAGAAATCGTAGTACGACCGGGTAAGAAGTGATTCTGCATAAATAAACAAGAAAATAATTTAATGTTACGTTTCTTCATCCGTGGCTCCGTTTACGCAAAAATCGAGATTGAAAATTTGATAAGCATACTTAAATTTGGCTAATTCTGGACTGAACAAGAGTAGATGACCAGAAGTTTAAACTACATGTGAAAATCAAAAAGGTAGAGTAAAATTTTTTCATAAGATGCTTCGTTTTCCTATATTAGGCCAATTCGTAATTAAATATGTTCAAATCTTATTTTCTTGAAAACGAGGCCTTAAGCAGGAAAATATTATTTTACATTTTGATCGATTTTCGCACGTAGAATATTCTCCTGATGGTTGTTTCCTCGTATCCAGTCGGTTCAAACCAAGTTCAAATGTATTTAACAAATTTTTAAAGTAGAATTTTCTCAGAAACGAACGATCGTCATATGAAGAAATTTTATTTCGTATTTTCGACTTCTTTTCCATGTACTCTTTAAATTTGTTTCGATGAAATGTACGATTTTGTCACTACCTGTGAAAATAACGATACATTTTCGAAGTATTTAATATATACATTCCTCGGATATAAAAAATTTGTCAAATATTCATCTTACATTCATATAAGAACTACAAATGTAATGTAATGTCAATAATAAGAAGTTCGTAATGTTTATATAGATAAACTTTCGTCACCGTTAATGTCAAGCATAGATATAGACCGTGTATCTTACACATATAGGATTTTACGTCACGTGAGTTGGAATACTGACCTTGAAAAAATATAGAAATTTTGTTGTATCCTCTAGTATTTATAGCGATAAGTTCGTGCTGTACTTAACGTAACCGCCGACGTACTTAACGTAATATAACGTGTTCGCTCAAGTCAATAAGATCAGTAGACGTAGAACGATTCTTTTCCATGACGTTACATTAACGAGAACATATCACATAGTATGAATCATCCACTAATTGAAACTTAATATACTTTTTTATTACATCTTAACGGAAGTAACTAATATTGTCTTTTAAGAAGTAATAAAAATAACTTCAGTGACATATATATTAAGAAGAAGGATAATTAAAGCTTTGTTAGATTTGTATATTTAATAAATAGTTGATAATTAATTTATACTTAAGCTCTACTATGTACGATAAATGTAACAGTCAATAAAGCTAATATTTTCTAGTATTGATAAGTTATGATACCATTACTACGAAAATATAAACGATTGCAACATAAACGTGAAAATAGAGGGAGTTGGAAATTTTCTCTTATTTAGTTTTCTTTGTTTAATCGATACGTGAACGATGAGAAGTCAGACGTTTTAACTATGATTTTTGCTAGCGAGTAAAAAAATGGATAGAAACGATAAACATAAATCAAGTGAAGAAAATATGCCAGATGTTTCCTCATTTAAAGAATCGAAGAAGAATTCTGGATTATTTACCGTGTTCCAGTCTTCTGCGAATAAGTTACCCTTTAAATTGTGTCGACAACCTCCACGTAGTTACAAAACGTAATGAGTATTATATGAATATTTTATGAAAATTTGTTACTCTATATAATAAGATATATTTTGTGGAAATTTTGATACAGAAGGAAAGATGAAATTCCATTTTTTATACCACATAAGAAGTTGCTCGAAAAGATCGAGTACAAACCGGAAATTCGAGAACCGCTGGTAAGGATTTATATAAGTTTTTATATTTAGTTAATCGTTATTCGTAGATATTTACGAATAATATTTTTGTAGACCGGTTTTAGCGCCCAACAAGAAAAAATTAGGAAACAGATCCACAAACCACGTATTTCATTAACAAAAGTAGAAGAGAAGAAGGTACTAACAAAGGACGTCACTTCGGATACAGGCATAAGTTGCATTACAAATTTTATGGCTTGTCTCCTAACTTTATTTTCAACGAATATTTCTATTGATTGGTCATTTTTTGCGAAATAGGCGTTGAATCGAAGGAAACAATTTCGTGGGTTTTTCAAAAATATAAAAAGGAAACAGATTTTGATGCTCCTAGGTTTATTGATCAGTTAGAGTTAATTCGACAATTACGAGAGGATCCCAACGTAGGATTTTTTTATATGATTTACGCTGTGGATCGATCATCGAAATATTTTACGCCTTACGCTTTAAAGTGAATAGCTCTTTTGTGTTTATGGTCACGGAAAACTTTCAGAAACGCATGGATAATTCCCAATAATATTTTTTAGGGTTGTTCAGTATAAGGATGTAGGTAAAACTTATATGACCATCAGTGCCAGTGGTGTAACTCAGTACAGTCCAGACGAAATGAGTTTTACTCCTATCGAACATTGGGAAAGAGAATACATTTTTTACTTAAAATTATTGAAAGTATGCATTCGTCTTCTGAATCTTTTTTATTTATTCTATAACCGAACGTTTCTCTCATTTTTCGATATTTTTACGATTTATATTTCTAGATAAGGACATTCATTATGTTTCGAATGTGGAAAGCTTTGTACGTTTGGAAAAAGTCAGTTAGTTATAAGAAATTCGTTATGGCAAAGAATTATTTAAAGGAAAACCTGTTTGTATCGGATTCGATTCTTAGTAAGGCACTGTTAGAAATTAAATCAATGTGCTCAGTTTTCCTTGATTCGAGTTTCTTTGACAACTCTATTCTTGAGAAGATTTTACTTTTTTATTTTGTAGAAAAACAGGTATGTATCGGCTGTTTTAAAAAAAGATTTCTTTAAAAAAAGTATCATACACACTAGGATGGTATTAGGTATAGATGATTGATTATTTTGAACAAATAAGATTTTATACAGATGGAAAACGTTAATATCGAAAACAAAAGCCATCCTGATATATGTATACGTATGCGTGTATCTGTAATAAATATCATATAATCTTTAAAATATTTATTTACAGTTTACAAAACTAGAACTGCTTAGAAATAAGTTAGATGAGTTTAGAAGATTAGCAATAGATATTGTAAATAATGCTTGCCTTGGCGCTTTATTAAAGGCTGGATATACTCCCGATGATTCCAATATAACAATAGAGCAAACTGCATATGGAAAACTTGGTAGTATTTTGGAAGGGGCATGTAGATGTTTTATATTTTCTCCCATTACTTAGAATGTATTTTCTAATTTTACCTAATTTGCCGCCGTAACAGGTGAATTCGGCGTTGCGAAATTCAAAATGCCGAAAGATGGTATTCTTAAAATGAGTTACATCGAACAAGCACGAAAGAGAGAAAAGTGTTACAGATTGTCTTGGTAAGCCATTGTTTAAAAAAAAAAATATATATATATTTTTTTTTTAAACATATATATATATGGAAAATAAATTTTGGCGATGAAAAACTATTTTATGATTCAGCTTCATTCATTTGGTTGATTATATGCAAACAAATATGATGCACGATCTTTTATTAAATACTTATCGAGAATTTATACAACTCTTAAAGATTTATACGGAATTTTTACCGAATGATGAATCAATAGATAACGATATAATTGATCTTCCATTAAAAGAAAATCGCCCACCATCGCATCGTATTCAGGTATAAAACATGATAGTTATTAAGAGTAACATGTAAGTACTTAAAAAGACTGTTTTTTAGTTGCCATATTGGGTCGTGGATTTGCTTATTTTACCAACTTCAGAAATTATAATGGATCCGTCCGAAAGTATTTTCCTTTTCGTAATAAGAACTATACAAGCTATGTGGGAGGAGAACTTATATGCTATTAAACCTTTGTTGTCCGATCCCTTCTTCCATTCTTTCACGAGGTACAAACGCTAGCTTTTATAAAAGTAATTTATGAAATAGTTTCTTCAAATCGTAAGGTTTTATATTTCGTACATTTATTCGAGGCCCATGATCAATCATAAGATAGAAGAGCGTATTTGCGGTTACCCTCCAGAAGTTCAGAAAGTCTTGGAACAAGATCCGATCACACTAGCTTTTAAGACAGAATTGAAGGAAATTTTTGAGAAGAATTTAGCTGCGATAAAACGTTATTGCCAACGATTCAATCAGATCAAACAGTTTTATTACGAAGACATGACGTTTGACGAGGATATTATCCGAGACAATCGAGATGTTAAATTATTTCGAGAATGGAGCATTCGTTACAAGAAAGAAGTAGATCTGATCAATAATGTAGTCGATTTTCAGCCATTCGGTCTCTTTTTCATTCAACTCGAACGATTTAAAGGCGCTGCTGAAACTGCTCCCAGAGGGAAATTAAGTGTTATTGAAGCTGTTATGCCTGGGTAAATGTAAAGAAGATATTTTTACGTCGTTGTACAGTGTATAGTATTCGTTCTAACACACGCTATTAGACTAGGAAAAAGTCGAGTTGACGCTTTATTAACGCAAGCGATTGACGCTATCAATTATCTGGAAACAGTTCCTGTGACGACTGAAGAATATGTTGCATACATAAAGTTTGTAGACCAAGCTCAACAAAGTGTAGATGATATGGAATCTCAGTTGGATTATGTGAAAGAGCTGTACGATACAATGGAAGAATTTGCCTTTCCTATACCGTCGATGGACATGGCAAATTATTTGGTAACGACCAAATGATTTTACAATCCTCTTACAGATATGTAATATTAACAAAAAATTTGTATTTGCTAAAACAGGGTATTGGAAGTCATTTTACTAGTTTGCGATTAGTCGTAGAAAATAGATTAGAAGAGAGGCCAAAGCTAATAAACAAATTCGATGCTCAGCTTCAGAAGGATATCACAGCATTGAACGAAGAAATATCAGAAATTCACGATGAAATAATGGTACGATCTGACCAAATATATCTTTCACAATCTCTGTTTTACTATTATCTATTTTATCGCTTTTATAGCAACCTTGGCTATTGGATTATGAAAGCGACGTTGACGCCTGTTTGAATACTTTGAAAGAACTCGATAAACGATTAGCTGCCTGTGCAACTAAGGCGGAAGAATATCGTGCCCATCAAAGGACATTCAAGGTACCGCGTCAAGTTACAAAATTTTATTAGCTTCCTGTAGTGGAATACATTATACAATCGATAATATTTTATTTTTTTCATCTCAAAAAGCTCGAACAAACGAGGTTCGACAGTTTAGACCAAGTAATGAACGAATTGAAGTTACGTACTTTATTATGGGAAAGCTTAACTTCTTGGGAATATGCTATTCATGAATGGTATACCGCCGAGTTCGATACCTTAGACGTCGAAGAGATCACTGCGGTTACAATGCGTACCATGAAACACATAATCCAGTTAGAGAGAGGCTTACCACCGAATAAAATTGTACCGAACTTGAAGGAGAACGTTGAATTAATAAGAAATAAGCTGCCGATTCTTGGTTACTTGAGAAATCCTGACTTAAAAGATAGACATTGGGAGAAGATTGAGGAAATATTGAACTATACTTTCAAACCCGATGAGAAGAAAACTTGGACTCGAATGAAAGAGCTCGGTGCTTTCTTGAAACCTCAGGAATTAATGGAAGTTGCTGCCGCGGCAAGCTCCGAAGCTAACTTAGAAAATATGTTAAAGAAAGTCATAGATACATGGGAAGATCTTAAATTTATTATTGTACCCTACAGAGAGGGAAAAGATGTTTTCATCATAGGTAGTCTCGAAGAAATTCAGACCGCAATGGACGAAAGTAACATTAATTTACAAACTATCAACGCATCTCGTCATGTCGGTCCCATTCGACCTGTGGTCGAAGAGTGGGTAGAAAAATTAGATTTATTTACGGTTACCTTGGTACGAATATCTTTTTAAATATGATAGAATTTTCAGATATCTAGCTAATTCATGAGATATGTTTGCTGTAGGAAGCGTGGCAATACTTGCAACAGCAATGGTTGTATCTGGAAGCAATATTTTCAGCTCCGGACATTCAGCGACAGTTACCTATGGAAGCAAAACTTTTTATCGAGGTTGACAGGTTTTGGAAAGATCTTATGAGACGGACTCATAAGGTTTGCCGCTAATTTCATCAATTCGATTGATAACGTTTGATTGCGACATCGAAAATTTTTAGGCACCTTTGGCTATGCCAGCTTGCACACAACCAGGATTATTAGAACAATTTGAGGAGAATAACCGAATGTTAGACGAAGTAATGAAATGTTTGGAAGCATATCTTGAGACGAAACGGGTAGCGTTCCCAAGATTCTTCTTCTTATCGAATGACGAACTTTTAGAAATTTTAGCTCAGGTACCGATGAAACAAGGGAAAAGTTAAAAGTATTAATCAACATTATGTTTTACATTGAAACGCTTACTAAAATACCAACTATTGCACGGTAGACAAAGAATCCACATGCGGTACAAAGACATTTGCAGAAATGCTTTGATGCGATATACAGACTGGAATTTGCAATGAAAGAAAATGAATCCGGTGAAATAGTACTAACGACTGATATAGTTGCTATGATCTCACCGGAAGGTGAAAAAGTTTCGCTTGGAAAAGGTTTAAAAGCAAGAGGTAATGTCGAAGATTGGCTAGGTCGAGTCGAGGAAGCTATGTTTTCAATATTAAGGAGAAGAATGAAAGAGGGAATAAGAGACTTGGCTGAGAAAGGGCGAGAGCAATTCCTGTATATGCATCCTTCTCAGGTTACATGCTTTATTTCTACAGTAATTTACAATAAATCTTACTTCGAAATATTTTTTACGACACAAATTTCTTACTGAAAATAAAAGTAAAATAAGGCGTAAAATAAAATATGATTAATAAAATTATGTACTTGTTTTCTTCTTACCTTCCCCAGATAATCCTCGCTGTATGCCAAATATTCTGGACCCGAGATATCCACATTATCTTAGATTCTACTGAGAATGTGATTGAGAAGATGAAAGCGTTCGAACAGAAATGTTTCGCAGTTCAGTATACCTATGTGCCTCTGTAAAACTTATGTTAAAAATTTCTATGAGACAACCTTTCCTTTTGCTATATTATAGGATTTAAATGAATTGGCGACAATGGTAAGGAAAGAATTGCCACAATTGATACGCGATGTTATAATTAATTTGGTAACGATAGATGTGCACGCCAGAGATATCGTTACGACTTTGGTTGAAAATAGAGTAATGTCAAGGTGAAAATTGAGACGTAACAATTTTTTAATTCAAAGAACCATATGTTAGAACCATTTTCCAAGAACCGATTACTTATATTATAGTACAAGCTTTGATTGGCTAAAAGCGTTACGTTATTACTGGGATGAAGAACTCGACAATTGTTTAACACGTATGAGTAACTCTAAATATCTTTACGGGTATGAATATCTCGGTGCTCAAAAGAGGCTTGTCATAACTCCTCTAACGGATAAATGTTATTTATGTCTTATGGGCGCTCTTCAGTTAGATTTAGGTATTAATGAATATTAAAGCAGAATTGCACGTTACCTTTTCAAAAAACTGAGGATACGTATTTACAAATATTATTCAATAGGTGGTGCTCCTGCAGGACCTGCAGGTACTGGGAAAACGGAAACGACGAAGGATTTAGCCAAAGCAGTTGCTGTTCAGTGCGTTGTGTTCAATTGTTCGGAAGGACTCGATTATAGAGTACGCCAAATATTATCGCTTATTCATTTTCGTGGCAGTCGCTTGAAAATTGAAACAGCTAAGGATAATTACAACGGGAAAATTGCGTCCCACAGATGATGGGTAGATTCTTTTCTGGTCTGGCAACTTCTGGAGCCTGGTGCTGTTTCGACGAATTTAATAGAATAGATATAGAAGTGCTTTCCGTAATAGCTCAGCAACTAATTACTATCAGAAATGCTAAAATTGCTAGAGCCAAAGAGTAAGTTGTTTCAGCTATAATGTTTAAATAAATCTAAATGTCCTTTTACCTTTTAGATTCATGTTCGAAGGAAGAATGATCAAATTGGTAATGTCTTGCGCAACTTTCATCACTATGAATCCAGGATATGCTGGTCGTACGGAATTACCAGACAATTTAAAAGCACTGTTCCGACCATTCGCTATGATGGTTCCAGATTATAGTATGATTATAGTAGTAATATAGTAAACTCCTGTTGATCTAGATATTTTTAAACGATACTAAATTAGTGTCTTTTCGTAGAACTTATTGCTGAAGTTACGCTGTATTCAGAAGGATTCGAATCGTCAAAATCGTTATCGCAAAAAATGACTCTGATGTATACACTTAGCAGCGAACAACTTTCCCAGCAGGATCATTATGATTTCGGAATGAGGTATCTATTAATGTTGTTGCAATTTCAATAGCTATATATTGTTTAGTATCAATTAACATCCAATTATTTCCCCATTTCTAAAGGGCTGTAAAAAGCGTATTGGTAATGGCAGGTAGTCTTAAACGAAATAATCCTGATAAACCAGAGGACGTTGTTTTAATTAGAGCTTTGCGCGAGAGCAATATACCGAAGTTTTTACGCGATGACGCTGAACTGTTCGAAGGTATCGTAGGAGATCTCTTTCCAGGCATTGAAATTCCAGAGGAAGAATACGGTATCCTACGGGACACAGCTATCGAAGTAATTTATAGTTAATGATATTTTTAATTACATCCATATAACAAGCCCCAATTACATAACATAATTTTTATAGATAATGAAAGAAGCCGGTTTACAACCAGAAGTTTGCATTTTGAAGAAAATTACTCAACTACATGAATGTTTGCAAGTGAGACATGGAGTGATGTTAGTTGGTCCAACTGGCTCTGGAAAAACGACAGTTCTGAGAGTAGGTTGAATAATAGTTCGTTTCTTTTTATTCTAAACGGTATAATTTTTGTCAAGATATTATTTTTATTTTTTTTATATTATATATTACTTCTTAAACAAACACAAGAGCTATTAAATAACAGCTTTTTATTTCAGACTCTTGCAAATACTTACAGTCGACTGTATGAAGTGGGTATACCTGGACCGTGTTATCAGCCAGTTCACGTATATCTAATCAATCCGAAAGCAGTTACGATCGGTGAATTATATGGAAAAGTAGATATAATGACCAACGAATGGCAAGATGGTTTAATCGGCTTTACAGTTCGTCACGCATGTTCCGTTAGTAGGAATCCTGGCCCGAGCAAAAGCAAAGGAATGCTTTTACGAAAATTTAATAAATCTCATTTTCATTGTTCAGTTTACCACTGAAGACCATCAATGGATTGTGTGCGACGGACCCGTCGATGCCGTATGGATAGAAAATATGAACACCGTGTTAGATGATAATAAAATGTTGTGTCTGGCTAACTCCGAAAGAATTAAATTCACTCCTTATATGCGGATGTTATTCGAAGTTATGGATCTTGCCCAGGCATCGCCTGCTACCGTCAGTCGTTGTGGTTCGAAGACCAGCATTCTATCATTTATTTAATCACCGATTTTATGTTGACGTGTCTTAACTTTTAATTCTTATATTTCAAGGAATGGTGTATGTCGATCCTACAGAGTTAAAGTGGATGCCTTACGTGAAATCATGGTTAGACACACTTTCTGATGCTATCGTAAGAAACGAACATCGATTACAGATCATCGAACTCTTCGAAAAATATTTCGAAGAAGGACTAATATTCTGTAGGAAAAATTGCGTCTGCCCAATTCTACAGGTATACAATTTGTATCGTCTTACACAACGATCGAAACATAATTTTTCCAACATCGTCGTTCCATCTACCAATAGGTTGATATTAGTAAAGCAAGTATGACTTGTTCGATATTGGAATATATTTTAAACGAACCAGATGCGATAGAAAGAACTACGGAAAAGGCGCGAATTAGAACATTTTTAGCTCAGTCATTCGTCTTTGCCTACCTTTGGGCTGTTGGCGGTAACGTTAACGACGCCTCTCGGAGCGTGTTCGAAACTTTTGTCAGAAAACAATTTGAAGATGATGAAGATACATTGTACAATCTCAAAATTAAATAGCGTTTGTATTCTTTTGTTTCTACACATATAATAGCGTACTATTCTCCTGTTTTTTTTCGATATGCAGTTTGCCGTCAATAGATTTATGGGAGATTTATGTAAACGTACAACAACATCGATTGGATTCTTGGACGGATATTATGCCACAATTTATATACGACAGTGAAATGCCATTTTTCGATATTCTAGTACCAACTGTCGATACTGTACGATTTGGTTACTTAATGAAGAAATTAGTTGGAATAAATAAACCGGTATTCTTTACCGGAGATACTGGTTAGCAATATTTAACGACCTTTATACTTTCTCTTCTAAACGATCTATAACTCTAATTGAAAGAATAATTTATAGGAGTTGGTAAATCGGTAATAACGAAAGTTGTTTTAAATAATTTGGAAGATAGTCAGCTTTGGGTACCGATCAATTTGATCTTCTCTGCTCAAACCAGCAGCGGCAGAACGCAAGAGATTTTAGAACTAAAATTGGAAAGAAGAAAAAGAACCGTGCTGGGGGCACCCATTGGAAAAAGAGTGTGTGTATTTGTCGACGATGTCAATATGCCAAAATTAGATACATACGGATCCCAACCACCGATCGAGCTGTTACGGTACTTTAATTATATTAAACGTCAGATACATTTCTTTCAACATAAAATTATTCATAATTGTCGAATGGCATAGACAATTACTAGATTTCCACGGTATGTACGATAAAGAGAAGTTGTTCTGGAAGCATATAGAAGACGTTGTTTTCGCTGTTGCGTGCGCTCCTCCTGGAGGAGGTAGAAATCCATTAACACCGAGATTTGTGAGACATTTTGCCATGCTATTTATCCCAGCCCCTATAGAACTATCACTAAAAGGGATTTTCAAGTAAACCCTTTCCAACAGTAAATTCTTTATATCATGTAAAATTGTTTCACGCACGACATAAGACGAATTCCTTTTAGGGCAATTATGAACGGATTTCTGGAAGATTTTGTAGAGTCTGTTAAACAAATCGGCGGTAGAATAGTAAACGCAGCAGTCGATGTTTATCAAAGAATCGCAACGGATCTTTTGCCGACGCCAGAAAAAAGCCATTACATCTTTAATTTACGGGATTTGTCGAAATGTATACAGGGTATCATGCAAGTTGACGCGGCGGTCATTAAACAACCCATCGAAATGTACAGGTATAATCGTCACACTGTAACAGCCATGATGTCTGTTAGTATTTTGTAATGAAAAGAAGAGGATAAAAATATTTGTATTCTTTAGGCTTTTTTGTCACGAATGTCTTCGTGTTTTCCACGACCGACTGATCAACGTTCAGGATAAGAGCTATTTCCTTAAACTTCTAAACAGCATATGTATCAACGCATTCGGTATGGAAGTGATGCGGCTTCCGGATGAAGAAATTATCGAGAAACCACCGATACTGTTATTTGGTGACTTTATGTCCTTCGGAGCAGCAAGAGAACAACGAATTTACGAAGAGCTTACGGAAATTTCAAAAATTAGAAGAACTTTGGAGGTAATTACCATACTCCGCTCATGTTAATACCAATTTGATTTCCTTACCCATATCTTTAAATATACATCACAGGATTACTTGGAAGATTATCGTTTCTCTGTGGGAAAAGACATGAGAATTATTTTCTTCATGGATGCCATAGAACACATCTGCAGGCTTGCAAGAATTCTTCGTTCTGAAAGAGGCAATGGCCTTTTAATCGGCGTCGGTGGAATGGGAAAGCAAAGTCTGACAAGACTAGCATCTCATTTAAATGGTTACAAGTTTGTACCAACATTAACTATTCAATTACACAAATTATTTCTATCGAAACAATATGATCAAAGAGCCTACCACAACTGTCGAATGTTTTAAGATGTTATCAAATAGAAGTTACGCGTACGTACGATAAAAATTCATGGCACGAAGATCTTCGCCGATTTTATTTCGAGCCAGGTACCGAGGCTAAACATACAACGTTTTTATTCACCGACACTCAGATTGTGTTAGAAGAATTTTTAGAAGACATCAATAATACACTTAATACAGGTAGTTTTAATACAGTTCTGATGCGTTTTCCAAATAATATTACCGTCAAAGAAGTTATTTGACTGTTTGAATAACTTTAATCTGTAATAACCATCGACAGACATTCTTTTCAGGCGAAGTACCAAACTTGTACGAAGCAGATGAACTTGAAAAAGTTATCATAGCTACCAGGCCTGCGGCGAAACAAGCAGGGATTCACGAAGGAAACAGAGACGCAATTTATCAATATTTCATTGGAAGAGTTAGAAATCAACTTCACTTAATGATCTGTATGAGTCCTATAGGCGACTCTTTTAGGTCTGTTCTCTAAAATATCAATTATTCTTTGTATGTATATGATAACTGACCTCTCTCTCTCCTTTACTTATTACTGAAGCCATTGATTATATTTTATAATCTTTTATCATATAGATTATATTTTATTATCTTCATAGGCGTCGCTGTCGTATGTTTCCTTCATTGGTAAATTGTTGCACCATTGATTGGTTTACGAAGTGGCCGGATGATGCCCTTTTATCGGTAGCAGAAAGTTCATTGGTCACAATCGTTCCAAAGGATTCGGGAAAGCTTACTAACCTTAGTATCATGTGCGTCTTGATCCATGAGGTATCGTTTGCCATTATAGTAGATTCACCATAAAATAATATTGGAAAGTATGAGGTTTGAAAGAAAATCATGTAAAATTATAGAGCGTAGAAGAAGTAACAGCTCGATTCTTCATAGAAATGCGTCGAAGATATTATACCACACCGAGCAGCTATTTAGAGCTTTTAAAGCTATTTCAAACAACTTTAGATAGGAAGAAGAAAGAAATAGAGTTGCTGAAAAGTAAAATTGCCAATGGACTCAACGTAAATACTATATAATCCCACATTCCTTCGAATGTTTAAAACGCTTTCTTTGAAAGAATGTAACTTCACTAACATTTATAATACAATTCAGTGGATATTAAATTGATTAATACAATTACTTGGATAGAAACTACGAGAAACCAATGAGATGGTTGGCGTAATGAAGGAACAATTGATAATCCTTGCCCCAAAGCTCAAAACAAGTACCGACGAAGTATCGAACCTGGTGAGAATCCTTGCAAAGCAGCAAGTCGAATGTGACAAAGTGAAGTATGTCGTAATGGCTGAAGAAGAAGTAGCAAAAGTACGAGTAACAAATGAAGAAAAGAAAGTTTAACGAATAGATGATCTTATTTATCGAGTACATAATTTTATCTTTATCAGGCGAAAGCCGAAGAAACGGCGACTTTAGAAGCTGATGCTAGGCAAGACTTGGAAGCAGCAATGCCGGCTTTACTGGAAGCTCAGAAAGCATTAGAAGCTTTAAATAAAAGTGATATTAATGAAATTCGCGTATTTCATAAACCACCTCACCTAGTGCGTTTTGTCATGGAAGCAGTAAATTTACTGTTGGGTGAAAAGTGAGTTTCATAGGATCGTTGAAAGTGATACTACTAGTTACGTTAAATTTTTATCTTAGGACAGATTGGCCAACCGCAAAATTAGTCTTGGGTGACATACATTTTCTTGACCGCTTAATGGCTTATCCTAAGGACGACATAAGCGATAAACTTTTAGAAAAGTTACAAGAATATGTCCAACATCCAGAATTTCGACCAGATTTAGTGGCTAGACAAAGTAAAGCTTGTAGATCGATGTGCATCTGGGTGAGAGCAATGGATGGATATGCTAAAATCTACAGGGTGGTCGAGCCAAAGCGACAAAGGTAGATTATTTCTTCATAGTTCTTAAGAAAACAAAATATATAATTCTCATAACGCATGGGACACGAGGAATTGTAATAATGATTAATTACACAGATTGCACAAAGCTGAAGAAGAATTGCGAGAGATAGAAGAAGTTCTTGCTTTGAAACAGCAAGAACTCGTTACGGTGGAGAATAAGATCAAGGAGTTGCAGAAACAATACGATGCAGCGATAGAAAATTTAAATAAATTAGAAGCTGAAATGGAATTAGCGGAAACAAGATTGAATAGATCTGGACGACTGACATCTGCGTTGGTGGATGAACGAGTTCGATGGGAAGAATTAATGCGCGTACGATAAAAAGTTGGATTCAGAAAACACGACATAATGAATTATTATTATCAATTTCCTTTTCATGTTGTAAATATTCAGGGTTTTGACAAGCAAATTGTCAACTTGACTGGCGATACATTGGTAGCTGCTGGAGCCCTTGCTTACCTAGGTGCTTTTACAAATGAGTACAGAGAGGAATTAATACAAACTTGGTTATCCAGTTGCAAAGACTACGATATTAAAACTACAGAGAACTATAGTCTTATTGCAATATTAGTTGATGCTTATGAAATTCGTCTCTGGAATACGTATGGTTTACCACGAGACAAAGTTAGCACAGAAAATGCGATCTTTGTAACACAAGCTAGTCGTTGGCCTTTAATGATTGATCCCCAAGAGCAAGTAATTGCAGCAACTTTTCTAATATGTTTTAAGTTATTCGAATATAATATCGTTTCCCAGCAATATTCTATTTGCATTAAGGCAAATAGGTGGATACGGAACATGGAACAAGAAAACAATTTAAAAATATGCAAGCTGACGGATACACATTTAATGAGGATACTAGAAGCGTCCATAAGGCTTGGAACTCCTGTATTAATTCAAGAAGTAGGAGAAGTATTGGACCCAAGTTTGGAACCTATCCTACTTAAACAAATCTTTACTCTAGTAAATACGATACATCATCTACTTTAAAATAATTCGGATATCTTTAAGTGGTTTAAGTGATTCGAGATAACAATTATAATAATGTCATTTGATACGATTATGTAGGGTGGTAGGACATTGATACGATTTGGCGATATAGACGTCGAATATGACAGTAATTTCAAATTATACATTACGACGAAAATCGCGAATCCTCATTATTTACCAGAGATCTGTATTAAAGTAACAATAGTTAACTTTACCGTAACTATGGCAGGCCTCGAAGAACAGATACTCGCGTATGTACACTGTTTTTAGCAGTATTAATCTAGTAACACATAATTAATCGCGTAACACATATATTCAACCTCAAAATCCCCTACCTCGTTAAACTTCACACAGAGATGTGGTACGTCTCGAAAGACCAGACTTGGAAACAATGAGGAATGATTTAATAATAAAAATCAATGCGGACAAAGGTCAATTGCAAAGTATCGAAGACAGAATATTGACTTTGTTATATGGTGCAGGCGATGATATTTTGGACAATGAAGACTTAATAGAAACCTTAAATGACAGTAAAGAAACTTCTGCAATTATTGCAACGAGATTAATTGAAAGTGAAGCGACTGAGAAAAAAATCACAGTTGCGCGCGAAAAATATCGATCTGTTGCGAATCGTGGATCAGTCTTGTATTTCGTAGTTGCAAACCTCGCAAACATAGATCCCATGTACCAATTTTCGTTAAAGTACTTCAGTCAAGTAATTAATTGCACGATACATTTACGAATCTGCAAATATATAATTCGATATTGTAACATTCTTTGACATTTTATTAGTTATTTAACACGGTAATTGAAACCACCGAAAAAGAGGCTGATTTGCAGCGGCGTTTGCAGACCTTATTGAATGAAATAACATTAGCTATCTACACAAATGTTTCACGAGGTCTATTTGAGAAACACAAGTTGATATTTAGTTTCATGCTCAACATTGCAGTACATATAAATAAGCAGATCGTGTCTCAGGCGCAATGGAATTTTATGTTGCGAGGGCCAACACGAATTGTCGTGGTAAGTTATGTCTTCCATGATTTATTTACGTAACTCGTAACTGATATTTTTCGGTCGATTTGCAAATGTTACAAATAGGAAGAAATTCCAAATTATCCATCTTTAACGCCTAAAATGTGGACTTCGATTAATTATTTAGCTAATACGTTTAAAAAATTTAAAAATGTTTTAAATGACGCATTTAAGAAGATTCCGTTAACTCTTGGATATTTTAAGGAGGTAATATATCATTTTTACATTCTGATTTTTATTTCCATTATGTATATAGCTTTATCTCTTCTTTTTGTAGGAAATAAATATAATCCCTACCAATCAAACAATCGCTATGCAAAATTGGAATGAGATATTAACCGACATTGAAAAATTAATGTTGATAAAATCATTGAAGGAGGAAGTATTAATTTTTGCAATCACAGCCTACGTATCGAACAATTTAGGGCCAAAATTTGTAGAATCACCTATGGCAACATTGCAACTTCTGTACGTATAAAGAAGTTATGTTCCACGTCGCATTACTTCGTAATTATACAGATTGAATTTTTTATCGAAAATTTTCAGATTTGCAGATACATCAAATAAAATACCATTGATCTTCATACTTACAACTGGATCAGATCCCTTCAGTGCTTTTCAAAAATTCGCACATGATATGGGTTTTTCCGATAGATGTGATTCCATTTCTTTAGGTCAAGGCCAAGGTCCCATTGCAGAAGGACATCTACGAGCAGGCACCGTCGAAGGTAGATGGGTGTTTTTACAGAATTGTCATCTAGCTGTATCGTGGATGATCAACATGGAGCAACTTATATTGGAGATTGCTGAGGAACCAGAGGGAATAATTCATAATGACTTTCGATTATTTCTGAGTTCGATGCCGAGTGCTGCTTTTCCAGTTTCCGTTCTTCAAAATTCCGTAAAAGTTACAAATGAGCCACCAAAAGGACTGAAGGCCAATATCAAGAGAGCATTACATGAATTGGACGAAGAATATTTTGAACATCATCGTAAGAAAGAGTTCCTTATATTAATATCCGAAACGCAAAATATATATTTCATTCTAATGAATTTAGGATTTCTTCTTTTCGTGTACAGATTTAGGCGAAAGCTGGCGCCGAATTATATTCGGAATTTGCTTTTTCCACGCAATTATTCAGGAACGAAAAAAATTTGGACCCCTAGGATGGAATATTCTGTATGAATTTAACGACAGCGACAGAGAATGTTGTCTGCTAAATTTGAAATTATTTTGTGCCCAAGATCGTATACATTGGAATGCATTAATATACACTACAGGTGTATAAAACATATTTCAAATTTATTTCTTGTGTTAGAAAGGATCAAATACATTAAACATTCACTATATATTCAATTTAGGTGAAATTACTTATGGGGGTAGGGTTACAGACAGTTGGGACTTAAGATGTATGAAAACAATCTTAGCTATTTTCTTTTCTCCTAAATCTTTGGATATCAGTGAGTAACTTAAAGACAAATTGTAATTAAAAATAACTTACAATATCTATAACTATTAATATATATTATTATTATAAATAATCACAGATTATGTCTATTCGCCATCTGGGAAGTATTACTGTCCTGTTTACAATACCCTACAAGAGTATCAAGATTTTGTAGAAACTTTTCCTATAATTGATGATCCAGAAATTTTTGGAATGCATGAAAATGCAAATATTGCTTATCAGGTAATCAAAGACAGTCAAGTTAGGAACAGGAAAGACTTTACATCCCTGTGATAAATTAAAATATCTGTATAATTATATTAGTTAAAAGAAGCACAATTTGTACTAAATACCATTTTGGAAGTACAACCACAAGAATCTATCACAGATCAAGATAAATCTAGTTCAGATGTAGCATATGAAATTGCTGACATGATAAAGGATAGAATTCAATTGCAAATAAATATTACAAAATGTAACCCAGAGCACTTGAAAGTAATCGACAATGTTCACTTTATACTACTATTAATTATAAAGCAGATGTCATTATAAAATTATTACAGAGAGATTCAATGGGAAGACTTCCATCCTTAAGTACTGTTCTTGTTCACGAGGTTGATAGGTATAATATACTTCTAAAGAAGATACATATATCAATAGAAAATTTACAACGTGCCATCAAAGGTTTTGTTGTTATGTCTGAGGAATTAGAAAACGTCTTTGTGGCTCTTGTCAATAATCAGGTTTTATAATAATTTTCGACCTATTAAATTTTTGTCAAAAAATATTTTCAATGGTGTAATTGATATTAATATCTTTAAATTATTTTTATAAATTTTTTTTAATATTATATTATTAATACTTATTATACACAAATTAGGTACCACAAATGTGGCATAATATAAATGTCTATCCATCATTAAAAACCTTAGGAAGCTGGATAAGGAACTTAGAGCTAAGGATTGACTTCATTCAAGTAAAAAAATTCTAAAATATAAAAAATAACTAGTTTAGTAAATATTATACATTACAGATTTGGTTGATTGACATAAAGCCAATTTCTTTTTGGATTTCGGGTTTATCCTTTCCGCAAGGATTTTTAACTGGCATGTTACAAACATGTGCTAGAAAGTATAACATTCCTATAGACCACCTAAAGTTGGATTTTATTGCTACCAAAGTTGTTCTTGATCAAGAAGATATTGAAATAGAGCACAAAAAGGCTGAAAAGGAGGTCTGATCATTATAAATATTTTACCACAATTAAATATTACACAACAAAAGAATGATTCATTCAGATAATTGATATAATATCTTAGGTAATACAGGTATATAAAAACTTACAAGTACCAGAAGATGGAGTTTTAATACATGGGCTATTTATTGATGCTGGTAGATGGGATTTTGGATCCATGCTTTTAGTAGACGCAAATATAGGTAAAAAATTTGAAAAAAATTTCAGAAAATATTACTCTTTAAATAATATATCATGCACGAAAGGCAAATAAATGATCTATTTTAGGTGAAATGAATCCATCTCTTCCAGTTTTACATATAAATCCAGTACTAGAATTACCAAAAGATGACTCAAGATATGTTTGCCCTTTGTATAAAACAGCAGTTCGAGCAGGTGTATTATCCACAACTGGACATAGTACTAATTTTGTTGTTGCAGTTCTACTTGCTTCTGAAAAAGAACAATCATACTGGATTTTAAAAGGAACTGCTCTTTTGATTGAAATTGTAAATTAAATTTTCTATGTTATAACAGATATACTAATTAATGATTGAGATGTAATAATTAAAAACATAAATTTAAGTAATTCTATATATTTATATTTATGTTATATACATACTTTACAATATACAATACAATTTACAATATAAAGCTTTTAAGCTAATGTTAGAACGACTGAATATATAACTTAATGAACGCAATGAACACAAAAGTTGATAAAGCAAACTATTATGTATAAGTGAAAATCAGAATAGTTCTCCTTGTTTTCTCTTCACAAGATTAGCATGATAATTGTAATCTTCCTTGTCAATAGTCCACATTAAGGTCATGTAAATTGAAAGTATCAAAGCCAATAATAATCGGTCTAATCTATAGAATATTAAAAACCAGTTATTTATTTACTACAAACAGTTTGAGTACTATAATATTGATATCTTGAATATGTCTTACGTCATATGAGGATATACCCATAAAATAATAAGAAATCCTGTAAAACTTGGATGTCTCATGTGTGAGTAATAACGTAACAATTCTTTTGACTTCATTAGCATAGGACTTGGTCTAAATGAAAACTTATAATATACTTGTTTTATTCCAACTAATTCAGATATATCCATCATCAAACATCCACTATAAATTATTGACCAAGCCAATACATGTAAAGCATTAAATGTAAACCACAAAACATTATTAAAAGATATATTAACATTCCATAATGCAATAGATGAAATAATTTGCCATTTGTTAAATAATAAATGAAGAGTCATAGCACTAGTAACATTATAAATACTTCTTTCCATATAATCCATATGTAATTTGCAAAATAAATGTTTCACAACATTACTTGCCATAAATGAATGTTGGAGCATGAAAATACTTAATAAAGACATGTTTATTATTAGCAACCATAATACAGACTCTGTATTTTCATCTGTAACATAATTTTGTAAAACAAAATATGAATTGCAAACATAAATTGTTATGTACCCTATTGTTTGTTCAATCGACAAAATTAAAATATTAGTAATTCTTATTGTTGTTATTTACCCTTTTCTGGCGAAGTAATCGTTTCTTTATTTTTATTCGACACATTCGATAAAAAATATGTCAAATTACATAAAATATAAAAGGTGTATAAAAAACAAATGGTACAAACAACAACACTAATACATTTTACAAACATTTTTATAAATAACTAATAATTACTTAAGATAGTGTATAATTATTTTACATTCTAATCATTATAAACCTAACAATAGCACACGAATAATCTATCAATAATATCTTGACAAAAACTTGCACTTGTTTACAAATATACAGAGTTGTAGAGAATGTATAATTATCATTAAATTTATAAAACCTAGATACGAATCTTTGTTCAAACTATCGAAGAAATATCTAGATAGTTTCCTGGCGCGAATTCATATTATTTCAAAATATTTGTCATTTACATTAGACGTGTTATAATATATATGTATGGAATACAGTAAACAGAATAATTTCATAATTATTTTATAAAGTATGATGTTACGATTTTCAAATAATTTTTATTCATTCTATTTTAGTTACTATATCGTAAGTTTTTCTAACTTAATTAGCATAAAGTTCGGGCAATGCCTGTCGAGACGAATTGTCATCAATGACCGTGGTGTTTCGTATTATCTGTTTCATCAGTTTGGAATGCAACTTTCCGTTGAAAGGAGAGGTGAGGTTAACTTTCAATCTTGTGGTTTAGAGATTTGCACCTCAACCAGCTGGATTTTGAAGAAACTTGGATGGTATTTGTCTATATCTAATTTGTAAGTATGTGAGATATATGTCTTATGCACAAGTATTCTGCAAAGAATGGGAAAATATGGAGTAAGATATTTTATAATTTTATAACAGTAACATGTCCCTTTAATTGTTAATGTAATAAGTATATTTGAAATTTCCTGCAACATCATTATATCTAGTATCAATAAATACTTACAAAATATGCTATTAAATTATAATTTTGGATATTTTATGAATATTATTTATATTTACAAAAATAATAAACAGAAGCCTTAACAATAATTTTTTAAGTATTCGAATTTTCTATATGTTTAATTTAAATTTTATTGCATAATCCTTGTATTATTTAAGTATTTGTATATTTACTGTAGTTCATAATATATATAATTATGAAGATATAGGTAGTTAGAAATGAAATTGAGAAAATACATACAAAGATTTTGTTAATAATGTTTGTAATTAATTCAATAAGTTATTTAATGATAAGGTATACTTTATTAAGTACATGAAGAGTAATACTTTCTGAAAATTAGGTAATTGTTTAAAGATAAGCATAAAATAATTTAGGATTATTTCCTATTATATTTTTACAGCTGGTCCAAGATGTCAAATCCTGCTGAGCATTTAAACTATGTTCAAGATAGTAGCAGTGATACTGAAACAGATAAAGAAATGGGTGGCAGGGGTAGGCATCGTATTTATAAGAATAGAATGAGGTATTACGTAAAAGATACAAATGAGTATCATGTTTGTCATAAAATAAAATAAAAGCCATAGGTATTTTAGATATTTTGATATTTATAGATATTTGTAATATTTTAGATATTTATAGATATGTTAGATATTTTATATGTCGGGTTTACATTAGAGTTAGGGTTAGGGGCGTGAAACGAATCTTCGTTTGGATTACACGTGTCGTTATGTAATAGAGAAGACATTGACTAGTGCAGATACGATTATCATAGAACTGGACAAGTAACCGTGGTAATTAGATATTCGAGAGACTAATGACAATGATCCTAGGTTCAATAACGAATCCGCGGTCGACGGGATGATGGATGAACGTGCTCACAAAGTCTATGACGGACGCGTAATATTCACTGGTCGTAAGGAGTTACTTTATGCGTCGATGGGACCACAAGGAAGAATACCTTTCCGTCCCGATGATGTCACAGAGGAAAACTATGATGGGGTGTGTCTAAGGACACGACTTCATCGGATTCGTCGAGTATAGCCTTCGTTCGGAAAGTAAGGGAAATTGACATTGCTGCTAATTGGTCAATCTCCATATCGATGGTTAGAAAAGGGATGCTAGCCGCCCTCGAGGGAAAGTCGATAGTGGGAGACGTGA
The DNA here is from genome assembly GCA_930367275.1 of Bombus pratorum. Classification (NCBI taxonomy): domain Eukaryota; kingdom Metazoa; phylum Arthropoda; class Insecta; order Hymenoptera; family Apidae; genus Bombus; species Bombus pratorum. The sequence goes on along the minus strand of OV883983.1, from coordinate 7,854,196 downwards.
TTCGTTGAAAAAATAGGTCTCCCCTATCTTTCCATAGTTGGGACAAAGACTGTTTGTTTGAAGAACTTTAGTCAACTAAATCTTAAGATTTATAACGGGCCCTCAGGCTAGCTGGACATGTACTGCGGAGACGCATCGACATCTGGCAATCATCTTACTCGAAGAACAGGGTCCGCGTGTGGCGAGCCACGGGGCAGAAACTGTTGGAATGTTTACTGTCACGTGCCGCCACAAATATTTCTTTTAAGGAGAGCTATAGAATTACTCCATGCCTTTGCTAGACAAAGCGTTCATCCCGTGACCGCGGCTACGTTCGGCGACTGGCTGTCGCCTCGAGCCCAAGCTCATTATCATAAATCTCGAGTAAATGCAATCGGATCGAATGACGACAATTGTTTAATTACGCCTATGATAGAATCTAGATTACGGTGTTGAGGGATTTTCCCGAAGTTCCAAAGGGAAGGCTCCGGTGTCCTTCCATCTCCGACATATATTATTAGCTTAATTTCTTAGTTTGTTAAGGCTTCCTGCAATCGTATTTGGTTTCATTCGTTTATTTATTTATTTTATATTAAAAAGAATAATATGTGTGTGTGTGTGTGTGTGTGAGAGAGCGCGCACGCGTGTTTGTATGTTGAGACAATAAAAAAATTAAATAAACAACTAGAAGCCTCCATATTATATTACTTTGACAATAAAATTTGTATTTATATACACTTGTTCATCATTTAAATTATTTATTACATTAGACTCTGTAGATAATACACTATGCTTGTTGTCGAATGCAAACATTAGAAGGGTAATATTGTTGTTTTGCATGTAGTTGTGGTGGCTCTTCTAAACCAAAATCTTGTTTGGTACAAAGAGACGGAAGAAATGAAAGGCACTGTCATACCTTCAATTCTGGCAGACAAAACACTAATGTTAATCAACAAAGTAGGTAATATTCACAAATGAATAGGAGACAGTAAACAAAATAATGTTGTATCTTGTATCCAAAATATTTAATGATTTTAAGTTAATATCTGATAATATTTATTAAAGTACTTAATTATCGTATGTTTTGTGAGTTGTATTTTTATTTCTTATATTATTGATACAAAAGTCCAGGCATCGTTATACAACAGGTAGGTGTTACATATACGTCGATTTTGTTCCATACATTGTGTTGCGTTTATTCCTTCATTTGAAGATGAACTCTTATAGTCAGATGACTAAAGTACCGATCCTTGCTGGAACTCCATAGATGTCAAGGAATCAAATCAGGCAGACTTTTCTACCAGAGAATTGGGCTGATGATTGGGACCCAGAACTCCCCACTGGGCCGCCACAATTGAGTGGGCATCAACGCTAACGTACGAGAGTCTGGAAATCCGGTAGAGGGAAACCGCGGGTACAAGAAACATCTAAGAGGATAGTTGATCCAGCTGAAATGTCAGCTGGTGTGGTAAAAGCTTCTAAAGAAGTAATTGTCAATGAACCCATTTGGCAAGATAGCCCTTTTTAGAAAACCTTAGAGTCAGAATCCCAATTTCTACACCTTTGCACTACTGTGTGAAAGAGTGTATGCCGATCTGGAAACAGAAAATTTCCGAATCCCCAGCGTGAGATGACACTTGCTGCTTTTCAGCATGTAATGACTAATATCTTGAACGTTGTAATCATTGATCACGTTAGAACAATTAATGCGAAAGACCCCCGTTATAACGTATTACGTTATATAGTATAACGTTATATAACATAACGTTAAATGGTATAACGTTGTAACATATTACGTTATATGGTATTGTTATGTTTTGTTTGATTTGTTTTGGTTGTGTTGCCGTTAATTTTTGAATTTAGATTAAATGGTAGCGTTGTCTGATGTTTAATGCGATTGGTAATTACACTCCACGTTTCGGCTAACCTGCTATGCGCAGGAGTACTGGCACGGGAGAGGATCAAAGCTGGTGAAAATAAATGTTCGCTTAATCCTATTATATTATTAGACAAATATTTTCCACAACAAATGTTTATTCTAATTCTAATTTGGGTATTGACAGAATTGTCGTTGAGATTTCGAATACTCGAAGTTACAATCGTTCGCGATACGTTTACACTCTTATTAATTACAAGATTTTAATTTAATTGATTTTCAATAATTTACAAATTGACAAATACAAACACGTCGATTAACAAGACTGACAAGAACTGGGAACTAATGAAACAAAGAACTAAAAGCTAAAGAACTTAAGAACTAAGAGCAAAAACTAAGAGCTAAAGGAACTAAGGGCTAAGAATTAAGGAACTAAAGAACTGAAGGGCAAAGGAATTGAGAAATTAAGAGTTAAAGGAATTGAGAACTAATCGCTATGAACAAAGAAATTCCTTGCCAAGAATTGGGGAACTGATCGCCAAGAACCAAGGAATTAATTACGAAGAACTGAGAAACTAATCACACAGAACTGAGGAGTTAACTACTCTGAACTAAGGAATTATCTCTCTATCTTCTATGTCACTACGCTTAGTTATAATTAGGTCTACCGTGGGGTTCGTCATGTGGCGGGTTTTCCGTGGGGGTTGTGAGGCTCGAATTTCGTTTCTATACAAATTGTTAGATTTTATTTGAATCTCAAATTGAAACGCTCACTCGCGCTATTGGTAGTTTTAGTCTACGTTACGGCGTGTGCGCAGCGCGGGACGTGACAGTATAAAGTTGTAACGCATTACGTAATATAACATAATGTTATATGGTATAACGTTATAACGTATTACGTTATATAGTATAACGTTATATGACATAACGTTATAACGTAATACGTTATATGGTATAACGTTATAACGTAATACGTTATATGGTATAACGTTATAAGGTATTACGTTATATACCATAACATTATATGGTATAACGTAATAACGTATTACGTTATATAATGTAACGTTATATGGTATAACGTTACAACGTAGTACGTTATATGGTATAACGTAATAACGTATTACGTTATATAACATAACGTTATATGGTTATAACGTTATACCATATATAATACGTTATATGGTATAACGATATAACGTAATACGTTATATGGTACAACGTTATAACGTATTACATTATATGTTATAACGTTATATTGTATTACGTTATATAACATAACGTTATATGGTATAACGTTATAACGTAACATAACCTTATATGGTATAACGTTGTAACGTAATACGGTATATGGCATAACGTTATAACGTATTACGTTACATAGTATAACGTTATAACGTATTACGTTATATAACATAACGTTATATGGTATAACGTTATAACGTAATACGTTATATGGTTTATCGATATTAAGTAATACGTTATATGGTATAACGTTATAACGTATTACGGTATATAGTGTAACGTTATAACGTATTGCGTTATATAACATAACGTTATATGGTATAACGTTATAACGTAATACGTTATATGGTATAACGTTATAACGTAATACGTTATATGGTATAACGTTATAACGTATTACGTTATATAACATAACGTTATATGGTATAACGTTACAACGCAATACGTTATATGGTATAACGTTATAACGTAACATAACCTTATATGGTATAACGTTGTAACGTAATACGGTATATGGCATAACGTTATAACATATTACGTTACATAGTATAACGTTATAACGTATTACGTTATATAACATAACGTTATATGGTATAACGTTATAACGTAACATAACCTTATATGGTATAACGTTGTAACGTAATACGGTATATGGCATAACGTTATAACGTATTACGTTACATAGTATAACGTTATAACGTATTACGTTATATAACATAACGTTATATGGTATAACGTTATAACGTAATGCGTTATATGGTTTATCGATATAACTTAATACGTTATATGGTATAACTTTATAACGTATTACGGTATATGGTATAACGTTATAATGTAATACGTTATATGGTATATCGATATAACGTAATTCGTTATATGGTATAACGTTATAACGTATTACGGTATATGGTGTAACGTTATAACGTATTACGTTATATAACATAACGTTATATAACAGAACGTTATATGGTATAAAGTTATAACGTAATACGTTATATGGTATAACGTTATAACGTAATACGTTATGTGGTATAACGTTGTAACGTATTACGTTATATAGTATAACGTTATATGGTGTAACGTTATAACGTAATACGTTATATGCTATATCGATATAGCGTAATACGTTATATGGTATAACGTTATAACGTATTACGGTATATGGTGTAACGTTATAACGTATTACGTTATATAACATAACGTTATATGGTATAAAGTTATAACGTAATACGTTATATGGTATAACGTTATAACGTAATACGTTATATGGTATAACTTTATGACGTATTACGTTATATAACAGAACGTTATATGATATAACGTTATGACGTATTACGTTATATAGTGTAACGTTATATGGTATAACGTTATAACGTATTACGTTTTGTAGTATAACGTTATAACGTATTGCGTTATATAACATAACGTTATATGGTATAACGTTATAACGTAATACGTTATATGGTATAACGTTATAACGTATTACGTTATATAGTATAAGGTAATAACGTATTACGTTATACAACATAACGTTATGTGGTATAACGATATAACGTAATACGTTATATGGTACAACGTTATAACGTATTACGTTATATAGTATAACGATATAGCGTGTTACGTTATATAACATAATGTTGTATGTTATGACGTTATAACGTGATACGTTATATGGTATAACGTTATAACGTATTACGTTATATAACATAACGTTATATGGTATAACGTTACAACGTAATTCGTTATATGGTATAACGTTATAACGTAACATAACCTTATATGGTATAACGTTGTAACGTAATACGGTATATGGTATAACGTTATAACGTATTGCGTTATATAGTATGACGTTATAACGTATTACGTTATATAACATAACGTTATATGGTATAACGTTATAACGTAATACGTTATATGGTATATCGATATAACTTAATACGTTATATGGTATAAAGTTATAACGTAATACGTTATATGGTATAACGTTATAACTTATTACGTTATATATCATAACGATATATGGTATAAAGTTATAACGTAATACGTTATATGGTATAACGTTATAACGTAATACGTTATATGGTATATCGTTATAACGTATTACGTTGTATAACATAACGTTATATGGTAGACCGTTATAACGTAATACGTTATATAGTATAACGTTATAACGTATTACGCTATATTGTATAACGTTATATGGTATAACGTTATACGGTATAACGTTATAACGTATTACGCTATATAACATAAAGTTATATGGTATAACGATATAACGTATTACATTATGTAACATAACGTTACATGGTATAACGTTATAACGTATTACTTTATATTGTATAAGCTTATAACGTATTACGTTATATAACATAACGTTATATGGTAGACCGTTATAACGTAATACGTTATATGGTATAACGTTATAACGTAATACGTTATATGGTATATCGTTATAACGTATTACGTTATATAACATAAAGTTATATGGTATAACGTTATAACGTAAATACGTTATATGGTATAACGTTATAACGTAATACGTTATATGGTATATCGTTATAACGTATTACGTTGTATAACATAAAGTTATATGGTATAACGTTATAACGTAATACGTTATATGGTATAACGTTAAAACGTATTACGTTATATGGTATAACGTTACAACGTATTACGTTATATAACATAACGTTATGTGGTATAACGTTATAACGTATTACGTTATATAACATAACGTTATATGGTATAACGTTATAACGTAATACGTTATATGGTATATCGATATAACTTAATACGTTATATGGTATAACGTTATAACGAATTACGGTATATGGTATAACGTTATAACGTAATACGTTATATGGTATAACGTTATAACGTAATACGTTATATGGTATATCGTTATAACGTAATACGTTATATGGTATATCGATATAACGAAATACGTTATATGGTATAATGTTATAACGTAATACGTTATATGTTATATCGATATAACGAAATACGTTATATGGTATAACGTTATAACATATTACGGTATATGGTGTAACGTTATAACGTATTACGTTATATAACATATCGTTATATGGTATAAAGTTATACTGTAATACGTTATATGGTATAACGTTATAACTTATTACGTTATATATCATAACGATATATGGTATAAAGTTATAACGTAATACGTTTTATGGTATAACTTTAACTTAATAATGGTATATTATAACTTTATAACTTTAACTTAAATAATGGTATAACTTTATAACGTATTACGGTATATGGTGTAACGTTATAACGTATTACTTTATATAACATAACGTTATATGGTATAAAGTTATAACGTAATACGTTATATGGCATAACGTTATAACGTAATACGTTATATGGTATATCGTTATAACGTATTACGTTATATAGTATAACGTTATATGGTATAACGTTATAACGTATTACGTTATATAGTATAACGTTATAACGTATTACGTTATATAACATAACGTTATATGGTATAACGTTATAACGTAATACGTTATATGTTATATCGATATAACATAATAAGTTATATGGTATAACGTTACAAAGTAATACGTTATATGGTATAACGTTATAAAGTAACATAAGATCATATGGTATAACGTTATAACGTAATGCGTTATATGGTATAACGTTATAACGTATTTCGTTATATAACATAACGTTATATGGTATAACGTTATAACGTATTTCGTTATATAACATAACGTTATATGGTATAACGTTATAACGTAATACGTTATATGGTATATCGATATAACTTAATGCGTTATATGGTATAACGTTATAACGCATTACGGTATATGGTATAAAGTTATAACGTAATACGTTATATGGTATAACGTTATAACTTATTACGTTATATAACATAACGTTATATGGTATAAATTTATAACGTAATACGTTATATGTTATATCGATATAACATAATAAGTTATATGGTATGACGTTACAAAGTAATACGTTATATGGTATAACGTTATAAAGTAACATAAGATCATATGGTATAACGTTATAACGTAATGCGTTATATGGTATAACGTTATAACGTATTTCGTTATATAACATAACGTTATATGGTATAACGTTATAACGTAATACGTTATATGGTATATCGATATAACGTATTACGGTATATGGTGTAACGTTATAACGTATTACTTTATATAACATAACGTTATATGGTATAATGTTATAACGTAATACGTTATATGGCATAACGTTATAACGTAATACGTTATATGGTATATCGTTATAACGTATTACGTTATATAGTATAACGTTATATGGTATAACGTTATAACGTATTACGTTATATAGTATAACGTTATAACGTATTACGTTATATAACATAACGTTATATGGTATAACGTTATAACGTAATACGTTATATGTTATATCGATATAGCGTAATACGTTATATGGTATATCGATATAACGTATTACGGTATATGGTGTAACGTTATAACGTATTACTTTATATAACATAACGTTATATGGTATAATGTTATAACGTAATACGTTATATGGCATAACGTTATAACGTAATACGTTATGTGGTATAACGTTGTAACGTATTACGTTATATAGTATAACGTTATATGGTGTAACGTTATAACGTAATACGTTATATGCTATATCGATATAGCGTAATACGTTATATGGTATAACGTTATAACGTAATGCGTTATATGGTTTATCGATATAACTTAATACGTTATATGGTATAACTTTATAACGTATTACGGTATATGGTATAACGTTATAATGTAATACGTTATATGGTATATCGATATAACGTAATTCGTTATATGGTATAACGTTATAACGTATTACGGTATATGGTGTAACGTTATAACGTATTACGTTATATAACATAACGTTATATAACAGAACGTTATATGGTATAAAGTTATAACGTAATACGTTATATGGTATAACGTTATAACGTAATACGTTATGTGGTATAACGTTGTAACGTATTACGTTATATAGTATAACGTTATATGGTGTAACGTTATAACGTAATACGTTATATGCTATATCGATATAGCGTAATACGTTATATGGTATAACGTTATAACGTATTACGGTATATGGTGTAACGTTATAACGTATTACGTTATATAACATAACGTTATATGGTATAAAGTTATAACGTAATACGTTATATGGTATAACGTTATAACGTAATACGTTATATGGTATAACTTTATGACGTATTACGTTATATAACAGAACGTTATATGATATAACGTTATGACGTATTACGTTATATAGTGTAACGTTATATGGTATAACGTTATAACGTATTACGTTTTGTAGTATAACGTTATAACGTATTGCGTTATATAACATAACGTTATATGGTATAACGTTATAACGTAATACGTTATATGGTATAACGTTATAACGTATTACGTTATATAGTATAAGGTAATAACGTATTACGTTATACAACATAACGTTATGTGGTATAACGATATAACGTAATACGTTATATGGTACAACGTTATAACGTATTACGTTATATAGTATAACGATATAGCGTGTTACGTTATATAACATAATGTTGTATGTTATGACGTTATAACGTGATACGTTATATGGTATAACGTTATAACGTATTACGTTATATAACATAACGTTATATGGTATAACGTTACAACGTAATTCGTTATATGGTATAACGTTATAACGTAACATAACCTTATATGGTATAACGTTGTAACGTAATACGGTATATGGTATAACGTTATAACGTATTGCGTTATATAGTATGACGTTATAACGTATTACGTTATATAACATAACGTTATATGGTATAACGTTATAACGTAATACGTTATATGGTATATCGATATAACTTAATACGTTATATGGTATAAAGTTATAACGTAATACGTTATATGGTATAACGTTATAACTTATTACGTTATATATCATAACGATATATGGTATAAAGTTATAACGTAATACGTTATATGGTATAACGTTATAACGTAATACGTTATATGGTATATCGTTATAACGTATTACGTTGTATAACATAACGTTATATGGTAGACCGTTATAACGTAATACGTTATATAGTATAACGTTATAACGTATTACGCTATATTGTATAACGTTATATGGTATAACGTTATACGGTATAACGTTATAACGTATTACGCTATATAACATAAAGTTATATGGTATAACGATATAACGTATTACATTATGTAACATAACGTTACATGGTATAACGTTATAACGTATTACTTTATATTGTATAAGCTTATAACGTATTACGTTATATAACATAACGTTATATGGTAGACCGTTATAACGTAATACGTTATATGGTATAACGTTATAACGTAATACGTTATATGGTATATCGTTATAACGTATTACGTTATATAACATAAAGTTATATGGTATAACGTTATAACGTAAATACGTTATATGGTATAACGTTATAACGTAATACGTTATATGGTATATCGTTATAACGTATTACGTTGTATAACATAAAGTTATATGGTATAACGTTATAACGTAATACGTTATATGGTATAACGTTAAAACGTATTACGTTATATGGTATAACGTTACAACGTATTACGTTATATAACATAACGTTATGTGGTATAACGTTATAACGTAATACGTTATATGGTATATCGATATAACTTAATGCGTTATATGGTATAACGTTATAACGCATTACGGTATATGGTGTAACGTTATAACGTATTACGTTATATAACATATCGTTATATGGTATAAAGTTATAACGTAATACGTTATATGGTATAACGTTACAACGTATTACGTTATATAACATAACGTTATATGGTATAACGTTACAAAGTAATACGTTATATGGTATAACGTTATAATGTAACATAAGATCATATGGTATAACGTTATAACGTAATGCGTTATATGGTATAACGTTATAACGTATTTCGTTATATAACATAACGTTATATGGTATAACGTTATAACGTAATACGTTATATGGTATATCGATATAACTTAATGCGTTATATGGTATAACGTTATAACGCATTACGGTATATGGTGTAACGTTATAACGTATTACGTTATATAACATATCGTTATATGGTATAAAGTTATAACGTAATACGTTATATGGTATAACGTTATAACTTATTACGTTATATATCATAACGATATATGGTATAAAGTTATAACGTAATACGTTATATGGTATAACGTTATAACGTAATACGTTATATGGTATATCGATATAACGCAATACGTTATATGGTATAACGTTATAACGTATTACGGTATATGGTGTAACGTTATAACGTATTACGTTATATAACATATCGTTATATGGTATAAAGTTATAACGTAATACGTTATATGGTATAACGTTATAACTTATTACGTTATATATCATAACGATATATGGTATAAAGTTATAACGTAATACGTTATATGGTATAACGTTATAACGTAATACGTTATATGGTATAACTTTATAACGTATTACGGTATATGGTGTAACGTTATAACGTATTACTTTATATAACATAACGTTATATGGTATAAAGTTATAACGTAATACGTTATATGGCATAACGTTATAACGTAATACGTTATATGGTATATCGTTATAACGTATTACGTTATATAGTATAACGTTATATGGTATAACGTTATAACGTATTACGTTATATAGTATAACGTTATAACGTATTACGTTATATAACATAACGTTATATGGTATAACGTTATAACGTAATACGTTATATGTTATATCGATATAACATAATACGTTATATGGTATAACGTTACAAAGTAATACGTTATATGGTATAACGTTATAAAGTAACATAAGATCATATGGTATAACGTTATAACGTAATGCGTTATATGGTATAACGTTATAACGTATTTCGTTATATAACATAACGTTATATGGTATAACGTTATAACGTAATACGTTATATGGTATATCGATATAACTTAATGCGTTATATGGTATAACGTTATAACGCATTACGGTATATGGTATAACGTTATAACGTAATACGTTATATGGTATAACGTTATATCGTAACATAACCTTTTATGGTATAACGTTGTAACGTAAGACGGTATATGGTATAACGTTATAACGTATTACGTTATACAGTATAACGTTATAACGTATTACGTTATATAACATAACGTTATATGGTATAACGTTATAACGTAATACGTTATATGGCATAACGTTATAACGTAATACGTTATATGGTATATCGTTATAACGTATTACGTTATATAGTATAACGTTATATGGTATAACGTTATAACGTATTACGTTATATAGTATAACGTTATAACGTATTACGTTATATAACATAACGTTATATGGTATAACGTTATAACGTAATACGTTATATGTTATATCGATATAACATAATACGTTATATGGTATAACGTTACAAAGTAATACGTTATATGGTATAACGTTATAAAGTAACATAAGATCATATGGTATAACGTTATAACGTAATGCGTTATATGGTATAACGTTATAACGTATTTCGTTATATAACATAACGTTATATGGTATAACGTTATAACGTAATACGTTATATGGCATAACGTTATAACGTAATACGTTATATAGTATAACGTTATATGGTATAACGTTATAACGTATTACGTTATATAGTATAACGTTATAACGTATTACGTTATATAACATAACGTTATATGGTATAACGTTATAACGTAATACGTTATATGTTATATCGATATAACATAATAAGTTATATGGTATAACGTTACAAAGTAATACGTTATATGGTATAACGTTATAAAGTAACATAAGATCATATGGTATAACGTTATAACGTAATGCGTTATATGGTATAACGTTATAACGTATTTCGTTATATAACATAACGTTATATGGTATAACGTTATAACGTATTTCGTTATATAACATAACGTTATATGGTATAACGTTATAACGTAATACGTTATATGGTATATCGATATAACTTAATGCGTTATATGGTATAACGTTATAACGCATTACGGTATATGGTATAAAGTTATAACGTAATACGTTATATGGTATAACGTTATAACTTATTACGTTATATAACATAACGTTATATGGTATAAAGTTATAACGTAATACGTTATATGTTATATCGATATAACATAATAAGTTATATGGTATAACGTTACAAAGTAATACGTTATATGGTATAACGTTATAAAGTAACATAAGATCATATGGTATAACGTTATAACGTAATGCGTTATATGGTATAACGTTATAACGTATTTCGTTATATAACATAACGTTATATGGTATAACGTTATAACGTAATACGTTATATGGTATATCGATATAACGTATTACGGTATATGGTGTAACGTTATAACGTATTACTTTATATAACATAACGTTATATGGTATAATGTTATAACGTAATACGTTATATGGCATAACGTTATAACGTAATACGTTATATGGTATATCGTTATAACGTATTACGTTATATAGTATAACGTTATATGGTATAACGTTATAACGTATTACGTTATATAGTATAACGTTATAACGTATTACGTTATATAACATAACGTTATATGGTATAACGTTATAACGTAATACGTTATATGTTATATCGATATAACATAATAAGTTATATGGTATAACGTTACAAAGTAATACGTTATATGGTATAACGTTATAATGTAACATAAGATCATATGGTATAACGTTATAACGTAATGCGTTATATGGTATAACGTTATAACGTATTTCGTTATATAACATAACGTTATATGGTATAACGTTATAACGTAATACGTTATATGGTATATCGATATAACTTAATGCGTTATATGGTATAACGTTATAACGCATTACGGTATATGGTATAAAGTTATAACGTAATACGTTATATGGTATAACGTTATAACTTATTACGTTATATAACATAACGTTATATGGTATAAAGTTATAACGTAATACGTTATATGGTATAACGTTATAACGTAATACGTTATATGGTATAACGTTATAACGTAATACGTTATATGGTATATCGATATAACGCAATACGTTATATGGTATAACGTTATAACGTATTACGGTATATGGTGTAACGTTATAACGTATTACGTTATATAACATATCGTTATATGGTATAAAGTTATAACGTAATACGTTATATGGTATAACGTTATAACTTATTACGTTATATATCATAACGATATATGGTATAAAGTTATAACGTAATACGTTATATGGTATAACGTTATAACGTAATACGTTATATGGTATAACTTTATAACGTATTACGGTATATGGTGTAACGTTATAACGTATTACTTTATATAACATAACGTTATATGGTATAAAGTTATAACGTAATACGTTATATGGCATAACGTTATAACGTAATACGTTATATGGTATATCGTTATAACGTATTACGTTATATAGTATAACGTTATATGGTATAACGTTATAACGTATTACGTTATATAGTATAACGTTATAACGTATTACGTTATATAACATAACGTTATATGGTATAACGTTATAACGTAATACGTTATATGTTATATCGATATAACATAATACGTTATATGGTATAACGTTACAAAGTAATACGTTATATGGTATAACGTTATAAAGTAACATAAGATCATATGGTATAACGTTATAACGTAATGCGTTATATGGTATAACGTTATAACGTATTTCGTTATATAACATAACGTTATATGGTATAACGTTATAACGTAATACGTTATATGGTATATCGATATAACTTAATGCGTTATATGGTATAACGTTATAACGCATTACGGTATATGGTATAACGTTATAACGTAATACGTTATATGGTATAACGTTATATCGTAACATAACCTTTTATGGTATAACGTTGTAACGTAAGACGGTATATGGTATAACGTTATAACGTATTACGTTATACAGTATAACGTTATAACGTATTACGTTATATAACATAACGTTATATGGTATAACGTTATAACGTAATACGTTATATGGTATATCGATATAACTTAATACGTTATATGGTATAACGTTATAACGCATTACGGTATATGGTATAACGTTATAACGTAATACGTTATATGGTATAACGTTATAACATAATACGTTACATGGTATATCGATATAACGAAATACGTTATATGGTATAACGTTATAACGTATTACGGTATATGGTGTAACGCTATAACGTATTACGTTATATAACATAACGTTATATGGTATAAAGTTCTAACGTAATACGTTATATGGTATAACGTTATATCTTATTACGTTATATATCATAACGATATATGGTATAAAGTTATAACGTAATACGTTATATGATATAACGTTATAACGTAATACGTTATATGGTATAACTTTATAACGTATTACGGTATATGGTGTAACGTTATAATGTATTACGTTATATAACATAACGTTATATGGTGTAACGTTACAACGTAATACGTTATATGGTATAACGTTATAACGTAACATAACTTTATATGGTATAACGTTGTAACGTAATACGGTATATGGTATAACGTTATAACGTATTACGTTATATAGTATAACGTTATAACGTATTACTTTATATAACATAACGTTATATGGTATAACGTTATAACGTAATACGTTATATGGTATATCGATATAACTTAATACGTTATATGGTATAACGTTATAAGGTATTACGGTATATGGTATAACCTTATAACGTAGTACGTTATATGGTATATCGATATAACTTAATACGTTATATGGTATAACGTTATAACGTATTACGGTATATGGTGTAACGTTATAACGTATTACTTTATATAACATAACGTTATATGGTGTAAAGTTATAACGTAATACGTTATATGGCATAACGTTATAACGTAATACGTTATATGGTATATCGTTATAACGTATTACGTTATATAGTATAACGTTATATGGTATAACGTTATAACGTATTACGTTATATAGTATAAGGTTATAACGTATTACGTTATATAACATAACGTTATATGGTATAACGTTATAACGTAATACGTTATATGTTATATCGATATAACATAATACGTAATATGGTATAACGTTACAAAGTAATACGTTATATGGTATAACGTTATAAAGTAACATAAGATCATATGGTATAACGTTATAACGTAATGCGTTATATAGTATAACGTTATAACGTATTTCGTTATATAACATAACGTAATATGGTATAACGTTACAAAGTAATACGTTATATGGTATAACGTTATAAAGTAACATAAGATCATATGGTATAACGTTATAACGTAATGCGTTATATGGTATAACGTTATAACGTATTTCGTTATATAACATAACGTTATATGGTATAACGTTATAACATATTACGGTATATGGTGTAACGTTATAACGTATTACGTTATATAACATATCGTTATATGGTATAAAGTTATAACGTAATACGTTATATGGTATAACGTTATAACTTATTACGTTATATATCATAACGATATATGGTATAAAGTTATAACGTAATACGTTATATGGTATAACGTTATAACGTAATACGTTATATGGTATAACTTTATAACGTATTACGGTATATGGTGTAACGTTATAACTTATTACTTTATATAACATAACGTTATATGGTATAAAGTTATAACGTAATACGTTATATGGCATAACGTTATAACGTAATACGTTATATGGTATATCGTTATAACGTATTACGTTATATAGTATAACGTTATATGGTATAACGTTATAACGTATTACGTTATATAGTATAACGTTATAACGTATTACGTTATATAACATAACGTTATATGGTATAACGTTATAACGTAATACGTTATATGTTATATCGATATAACATAATAAGTTATATGGTATAACGTTACAAAGTAATACGTTATATGGTATAACGTTATAAAGTAACATAAGATCATATGGTATAACGTTATAACGTAATGCGTTATATGGTATAACGTTATAACGTATTTCGTTATATAACATAACGTTATATGGTATAACGTTATAACGTAATACGTTATATGGTATATCGATATAACTTAATGCGTTATATGGTATAACGTTATAACGCATTACGGTATATGGTATAACGTTATAACGTATTACGTCATACAGTATAACGTTATAACGTATTACGTTATATAACATAACGTTATATGGTATAACGTTATAACGTAATACGTTATATGGTATATCGATATAACTTAATACGTTATATGGTATAACGTTATAACGTAATACGTTATATGTTATATCGATATAACATAATACGTTATATGGTATAACGTTACAAAGTAATACGTTATATGGTATACCGTTATAAAGTAACATAAGATCATATGGTATAACGTTATAACGTAATGCGTTATATGGTATAACGTTATAACGTATTTCGTTATATAACATAACGTTATATGGTATAACGTTATAACGTAATACGTTATATGGTATATCGATATAACTTAATACGTTATATGGTATAACGTTATGACTTATTACGTTATATATCATAACGATATATGGTATAAAGTTATAACGTAATACGTTATATGGTATAACGTTATAACGTAATACGTTATATGGTATAACTTTATAACGTATTACGGTATATGGTGTAACGTTATAACGTATTACTTTATATAACATAACGTTATATGGTATAAAGTTATAACATAATACGTTATATGGCATAACGTTATAACGTAATACTTTATATGGTATATCGTTATAACGTATTACGTTATATAGTATAACGTTATATGGTATAACGCTATAACGTATTACGTTATATAGTATAACGTTATAACGTATTACGTTATATAACATAACGTTATATGGTATAACGTTATAACGTAATACGTTATATGGTATAACTTTATAACGTATTACGGTATATGGTGTAACGTTATAACGTATTACGTTATATAACATAACGTTATATGGTATAACGTTACAACGTAATACGTTATATGGTATAACGTTATAACGTAACATAACTTTATATGGTATAACGTTGTAACGTAATACGGTATATGGTATAACGTTATAACGTATTACGTTATATAGTATAACGTTATAACGTATTACGTTATATAACATAACGTTATATGGTATAACGTTATAACGTAATACGTTATATGGTATATCGATATAACTTAATACGTTATATGGTATAACGTTATAACGTATTACGGTATATGGTATAACCTTATAACGTAATACGTTATATGGTATATCGATATAACTTAATGCGTTATATGGTATAACGTTATAACGCATTACGGTATATGGTATAAAGTTATAACGTAATACGTTATATGGTATAACGTTATAACTTATTACGTTATATAACATAACGTTATATGGTATAACGTTATAACGTAATACGTTATATGTTATATCGATATAACATAATAAGTTATATGGTATAACGTTACAAAGTAATACGTTATATGGTATAACGTTATAAAGTAACATAAGATCATATGGTATAACGTTATAACGTAATGCGTTATATGGTATAACGTTATAACGTATTTCGTTATATAACATAACGTTATATGGTATAACGTTATAACGTAATACGTTATATGGTATATCGATATAACTTAATGCGTTATATGGTATAACGTTATAACGCATTACGGTATATGGTATAACGTTATAACGTATTACGTTATACAGTATAACGTTATAACGTATTACGTTATATAACATAACGTTATATGGTATAACGTTATAACGTAATACGTTATATGGTATATCGATATAACTTAATACGTTATATGGTATAACGTTATAACGTAATACGTTATATGTTATATCGATATAACATAATACGTTATATGGTATAACGTTACAAAGTAATACGTTATATGGTATACCGTTATAAAGTAACATAAGATCATATGGTATAACGTTATAACGTAATGCGTTATATGGTATAACGTTATAACGTATTTCGTTATATAACATAACGTTATATGGTATAACGTTATAACGTAATACGTTATATGGTATATCGATATAACTTAATACGTTATATGGTATAACGTTATGACTTATTACGTTATATATCATAACGATATATGGTATAAAGTTATAACGTAATACGTTATATGGTATAACGTTATAACGTAATACGTTATATGGTATAACTTTATAACGTATTACGGTATATGGTGTAACGTTATAACGTATTACTTTATATAACATAACGTTATATGGTATAAAGTTATAACATAATACGTTATATGGCATAACGTTATAACGTAATACTTTATATGGTATATCGTTATAACGTATTACGTTATATAGTATAACGTTATATGGTATGACGCTATAACGTATTACGTTATATAGTATAACGTTATAACGTATTACGTTATATAACATAACGTTATATGGTATAACGTTATAACGTAATACGTTATATGGTATAACTTTATAACGTATTACGGTATATGGTGTAACGTTATAACGTATTACGTTATATAACATAACGTTATATGGTATAACGTTACAACGTAATACGTTATATGGTATAACGTTATAACGTAACATAACTTTATATGGTATAACGTTGTAACGTAATACGGTATATGGTATAACGTTATAACGTATTACGTTATATAGTATAACGTTATAACGTATTACGTTATATAACATAACGTTATATGGTATAACGTTATAACGTAATACGTTATATGGTATATCGATATAACTTAATACGTTATATGGTATAACGTTATAACGTATTACGGTATATGGTATAACCTTATAACGTAATACGTTATATGGTATATCGATATAACTTAATACGTTATATGGTATATCGATATAACGAAATACGTTATATGGTATAACGTTATAACGTATTACGGTATATGGTGTAACGTTATAACGTATTACGTTATATAACATATCGTTATATGGTATAAAGTTATAACGTAATACGTTATATGGTATAACGTTATAACTTATTACGTTATATGTCATAACGATATATGGTATAAAGTTATAACGTAATACGTTATATGGTATAACGTTATAACGTAATACGTTATATGGTAAAACTTTATAACGTATTACGGTATATGGTGTAACGTTATAACGTATTACTTTATATAACATAACGTTATATGGTATAAAGTTATAACGTAATACGTTATATGGCATAACGTTATAACGTAATACGTTATATGGTATATCGTTATAACGTATTACGTTATATAGTATAACGTTATATGGTATAACGTTATAACGTATTACGTTATATAGTATAACGTTATAACGTATTACGTTATATGGTATATCGATATAACGAAATACGTTATATGGTATGACGTTATAACGTATTACGGTATATGGTGTAACGCTATAACGTATTACGTTATATAACATAACGTTATATGGTATAAAGTTCTAACGTAATACGTTATATGGTATAACGTTATATCTTATTACGTTATATATCATAACGATATATGGTATAAAGTTATAACGTAATACGTTATATGGTATAACGTTATAACGTAATACGTTATATGGTATAACTTTATAACGTATTACGGTATATGGTGTAACGTTATAACGTATTACGTTATATAACATAACGTTATATGGTATAACGTTACAACGTAATACGTTATATGGTATAACGTTATAACGTAACATAACTTTATATGGTATAACGTTGTAACGTAATACGGTATATGGTATAACGTTATAACGTATTACGTTATATAGTATAACGTTATAACGTATTACGTTATATAACATAACGTTATATGGTATAACGTTATAACGTAATACGTTATATGGTATATCGATATAACTTAATACGTTATATGGTATAACGTTATAACGTATTACGGTATATGGTATAACGTTATAACGTAATACGTTATATGGTATAACTTTATAACGTATTACGGTATATGGTGTAACGTTATAACGTATTACTTTATATAACATAACGTTATATGGTATAAAGTTATAACATAATACGTTATATGGCATAACGTTATAACGTAATACGTTATATGGTATATCGTTATAACGTATTACGTTATATAGTATAACGTTATATGGTATAACGCTATAACGTATTACGTTATATAGTATAACGTTATAACGTATTACGTTATATAACATAACGTTATATGGTATAACGTTATAACGTAATACGTTATATGGTATAACTTTATAACGTATTACGGTATATGGTGTAACGTTATAACGTATTACGTTATATAACATAACGTTATATGGTATAACGTTACAACGTAATACGTTATATGGTATAACGTTATAACGTAACATAACTTTATATGGTATAACGTTGTAACGTAATACGGTATATGGTATAACGTTATAACGTATTACGTTATATAGTATAACGTTATAACGTATTACGTTATATAACATAACGTTATATGGTATAACGTTATAACGTAATACGTTATATGGTATATCGATATAACTTAATACGTTATATGGTATAACGTTATAACGTATTACGGTATATGGTATAACCTTATAACGTAATACGTTATATGGTATATCGATATAACTTAATGCGTTATATGGTATAACGTTATAACGCATTACGGTATATGGTATAAAGTTATAACGTAATACGTTATATGGTATAACGTTATAACTTATTACGTTATATAACATAACGTTATATGGTATAAAGTTATAACGTAATATGTTATATGGTATGACGTTATAACGTAATACGTTATATGGTATAACGTTATAACGTAATACGTTATATGGTATATCGATATAACGAAATACGTTATATGGTATAACGTTATAACGTATTACGGTATATGGTGTAACGTTATAACGTATTACGTTATATAACATATCGTTATATGGTATAAAGTTATAACGTAATACGTTATATGGTATAACGTTATAACTTATTACGTTATATGTCATAACGATATATGGTATAAAGTTATAACGTAATACGTTATATGGTATAACGTTATAATGTAATACGTTATATGGTATAACTTTATAACGTATTACGGTATATGGTGTAACGTTATAACGTATTACTTTATATAACATAACGTTATATGGTATAAAGTTATAACGTAATACGTTATATGGCATAACGTTATAACGTAATACGTTATATGGTATATCGTTATAACGTATTACGTTATATAGTATAACGTTATATGGTATAACGTTATAACGAATTACGTTATATAGTATAACGTTATAACGTATTACGTTATATAACATAACGTTATATGGTATAACGTTATAACGTAATACGTTATATGTTATATCGATATAACATAATACGTTATATGGTATAACGTTACAAAGTAATACGTTATATGGTATAACGTTATAAAGTAACATAAGATCATATGGTATAACGTTATAACGTAATGCGTTATATGGTATAACGTTATAACGTATTTCGTTATATAGTATAACGTTATAACGTAATACGTTATATGGTATAACGTTATATCGTAACATAACCTTATATGGTATAACGTTGTAACGTAATACGGTATATGGTATAACGTTATAACGTATTACGTTATATAGTATAACGTTATAACGTATTACGTTATATGGTATATCGATATAACGAAATACGTTATATGGTATAACGTTATAACGTATTACGGTATATGGTGTAACGCTATAACGT
This sequence comes from Bombus pratorum, assembly GCA_930367275.1. Lineage (NCBI taxonomy): Eukaryota > Metazoa > Arthropoda > Insecta > Hymenoptera > Apidae > Bombus > Bombus pratorum. The sequence continues at coordinate 7,832,305 of OV883983.1, read as the reverse complement.
ATTACATTATATAACATAACGTTATATGGTATAAAGTTCTAACGTAATACGTTATATGGTATAACGTTATATCTTATTACGTTATATATCATAACGATATATGGTATAAAGTTATAACGTAATACGTTATATGGTATAACGTTATAACGTAATACGTTATATGGTATAACTTTCTAACGTATTACGGTATATGGTGTAACGTTATAACGTATTACGTTATATAACATAACGTTATATGGTATAACGTTACAACGTAATACGTTATATGGTATAACGTTATAACGTAACATAACTTTATATGGTATAACGTTGTAACGTAATACGGTATATGGTATAACGTTATAACGTATTACGTTATATAACATAACGTTATATGGTATAACGTTATAACGTAATACGTTATATGGTATATCGATATAACTTAATACGTTATATGGTATAACTTTATAACGTATTACGGTATATGGTATAACGTTATAACGTAATACGTTATATGGTATAACTTTATAACGTATTACGGTATATGGTGTAACGTTATAACGTATTACTTTATATAACATAACGTTATATGGTATAAAGTTATAACATAATACGTTATATGGCATAACGTTATAACGTAATACGTTATATGGTATATCGTTATAACGTATTACGTTATATAGTATAACGTTATATGGTATAACGCTATAACGTATTACGTTATATAGTATCACGTTATAACGTATTACGTTATATAACATAACGTTATATGGTATAACGTTATAACGTAATACGTTATATGGTATAACTTTATAACGTATTACGGTATATGGTGTAACGTTATAACGTATTACGTTATATAACATAACGTTATATGGTATAACGTTACAACGTAATACGTTATATGGTATAACGTTATAACGTAACATAACTTTATATGGTATAACGTTGTAACGTAATACGGTATATGGTATAACGTTATAACGTATTACGTTATATAGTATAACGTTATAACGTATTACGTTATATAACATAACGTTATATGGTATAACGTTATAACGTAATACGTTATATGGTATATCGATATAACTTAATACGTTATATGGTATAACGTTATAACGTATTACGGTATATGGTATAACCTTATAACGTAATACGTTATATGGTATATCGATATAACTTAATGCGTTATATGGTATAACGTTATAACGCATTACGGTATATGGTATAAAGTTATAACGTAATACGTTATATGGTATAACGTTATAACTTATTACGTTATATAACATAACGTTATATGGTATAAAGTTATAACGTAATATGTTATATGGTATGACGTTATAACGTAATACGTTATATGGTATAACGTTATAACGTAATACGTTATATGGTATATCGATATAACGAAATACGTTATATGGTATAACGTTATAACGTATTACGGTATATGGTGTAACGTTATAACGTATTACGTTATATAACATATCGTTATATGGTATAAAGTTATAACGTAATACGTTATATGGTATAACGTTATTACTTATTACGTTATAAGTCATAACGATATATGGTATAAAGTTATAACGTAATACGTTATATGGTATAACGTTATAACGTAATACGTTATATGGTATAACTTTATAACGTATTACGGTATATGGTGTAACGTTATAACGTATTACTTTATATAACATAACGTTATATGGTATAAAGTTATAACGTAATACGTTATATGGCATAACGTTATAACGTAATACGTTATATGGTATATCGTTATAACGTATTACGTTATATAGTATAACGTTATATGGTATAACGTTATAACGTATTACGTTATATAGTATAACGTTATAACGTATTACGTTATATAACATAACGTTATATGGTATAACGTTATAACGTAATACGTTATATGTTATATCGATATAACATAATACGTTATATGGTATAACGTTACAAAGTAATACGTTATATGGTATAACGTTATAAAGTAACATAAGATCATATGGTATAACGTTATAACGTAATGCGTTATATGGTATAACGTTATAACGTATTTCGTTATATAACATAACGTTATATGGTATAACGTTATAGCGTAATACGTTATATGGTATATCGATATAACTTAATGCGTTATATGGTATAACGTTATAACGCATTACGGTATATGGTATAACGTTATAACGTAATACGTTATATGGTATAACGTTATATCGTAACATAACCTTATATGGTATAACGTTGTAACGTAATACGGTATATGGTATAACGTTATAACGTATTACGTTATATAGTATAACGTTATAACGTATTACGTTATATGGTATATCGATATAACGAAATACGTTATATGGTATAACGTTATAACGTATTACGGTATATGGTGTAACGCTATAACGTATTACGTTATATAACATAACGTTATATGGTATAAAGTTCTAACGTAATACGTTATATGGTATAACGTTATATCTTATTACGTTATATATCATAACGATATATGGTATAAAGTTATAACGTAATACGTTATATGGTATAACGTTATAACGTAATACGTTATATGGTATAACTTTATAACGTATTACGGTATATGGTGTAACGTTATAACGTATTACGTTATATAACATAACGTTATATGGTATAACGTTACAACGTAATACGTTATATGGTATAACGTTATAACGTAACATAACTTTATATGGTATAACGTTGTAACGTAATACGGTATATGGTATAACGTTATAACGTATTACGTTATATAACATAACGTTATATGGTATAACGTTATAACGTAATACGTTATATGGTATATCGATATAACTTAATACGTTATATGGTATAACGTTATAACGTATTACGGTATATGGTGTAACGTTATAACGTATTACTTTATATAACATAACGTTATATGGTATAATGTTATAACGTAATACGTTATATGGCATAACGTTATAACGTAATACGTTATATGGTATATCGTTATAACGTATTACGTTATATAGTATAACGTTATATGGTATAACGTTATAACGTATTACGTTATATAGTATAAGGTTATAACGTATTACGTTATATAACATAACGTTATATGGTATAACGTTATAACGTAATACGTTATATGTTATATCGATATAACATAATACGTAATATGGTATAACGTTACAAAGTAATACGTTATTGGGTATAACGTTATAAAGTAACATAAGATCATATGGTATAACGTTATAACGTAATGCGTTATATGGTATAACGTTATAACGTATTTCGTTATATAACATAACGTAATATGGTATAACGTTACAAAGTAATACGTTATATGGTATAACGTTATAAAGTAACATAAGATCATATGGTATAACGTTATAACGTAATGCGTTATATGGTATAACGTTATAACGTATTTCGTTATATAACATAACGTTATATGGTATAACGTTATAACGTAATACGTTATATGGTATATCGATATAACTTAATACGTTATATGGTATAACGTTATAACGAATTACGGTATATGGTATAACGTTATAACGTAATACGTTATATGGTATAACGTTATAACGTAATACGTTATATGGTATATCGTTATAACGTAATACGTTATATGGTATATCGATATAACGAAATACGTTATATGGTATAATGTTATAACGTATTACGGTATATGGTGTAACGTTATAACGTATTACGTTATATAACATATCGTTATATGGTATAAAGTTATAACGTAATACGTTATATGGTATAACGTTATAACTTATTACGTTATATATCATAACGATATATGGTATAAAGTTATAACGTAATACGTTATATGGTATAACGTTATATCGTAATACGTTATATGGTATAACTTTATAACGTATTACGGTATATGGTGTAACGTTATAACGTATTACTTTATATAACATAACGTTATATGGTATAAAGTTATAACGTAATACGTTATATGGTATAACGTTATAACGTATTTCGTTATATAACATAACGTTATATGGTATGACGTTATAACGTAATACGTTATATGGTATATCGATATAACTTAATGCGTTATATGGTATAACGTTATAACGCATTACGGTATATGGTATAAAGTTATAACGTAATACGTTATATGGTACAACGTTATAACTTATTACGTTATATAACATAACGTTATATGGTATAAAGTTATAACGTAATACGTTATATGGTATAACGTTATAACGTAATACGTTATATGGTATAACGTTATAACGTAATACGTTATATGGTATATCGATATAACGAAATACGTTATATGGTATAATGTTATAACGTATTACGGTATATGGTGTTACGTTATAACGTATTACGTTATATAACATATCGTTATATGGTATAAAGTTATAACGTTATACGTTATATGGTATAACGTTATAACTTATTACGTTATATATCATAACGATATATGGTATAAAGTTATAACGTAATACGTTATATGGTATAACGTTATAACGTAATACGTTATATGGTATAACTTTATAACGTATTACGGTATATGGTGTAACGTTATAACGTATTACTTTATATAACATAACGTTATATGGTATAAAGTTATAACGTAATACGTTATATGGCATAACGTTATAACGTAATACGTTATATGGTATATCGTTATAACGTATTACGTTATATAGTATAACGTTATATGGTATAACGTTATAACGTATTACGTTATATAGTATAACGTTATAACGTATTACGTTATATAACATAACGTTATATGGTATAACGTTATAACGTAATACGTTATATGTTATATCGATATAACATAATAAGTTATATGGTATAACGTTACAAAGTAATACGTTATATGGTATAACGTTATAAAGTAACATAAGATCATATGGTATAACGTTATAACGTAATGCGTTATATGGTATAACGTTATAACGTATTTCGTTATATAACATAACGTTATATGGTATAACGTTATAACGTAATACGTTATATGGTATATCGATATAACTTAATGCGTTATATGGTATAACGTTATAACGCATTACGGTATATGGTATAAAGTTATAACGTAATACGTTATATGGTACAACGTTATAACTTATTACGTTATATAACATAACGTTATATGGTATAAAGTTATAACGTAATACGTTATATGGTATAACGTTATAACGAATTACGGTATATGGTATAACGTTATAACGTAATACGTTATATGGTATAACGTTATAACGTAATACGTTATATGGTATAACGTTATAACGTAATACGTTATATGGTATATCGATATAACGAAATACGTTATATGGTATAATGTTATAACGTATTACGGTATATGGTGTTACGTTATAACGTATTACGTTATATAACATATCGTTATATGGTATAAAGTTATAACGTAATACGTTATATGGTATAACGTTATAACTTATTACGTTATATATCATAACGATATATGGTATAAAGTTATAACGTAATACGTTATATGGTATAACGTTATAACGTAATACGTTATATGGTATAACTTTATAACGTATTACGGTATATGGTGTATCGTTATAACGTATTACTTTATATAACATAACGTTATATGGTATAAAGTTATAACGTAATACGTTATATGTTATATCGATATAACATAATACGTTATATGGTATAACGTTACAAAGTAATACGTTATATGGTATAACGTTATAAAGTAACATAAGATCATATGGTATAACGTTATAACGTAGTGCGTTATATGGTATAACGTTATAACGTATTTCGTTATATAACATAACGTTGTATGGTATAACGTTATAACGTAATACGTTATATGGTATATCGATATAACTTAAAACGTTATATGGTATAACGTTATAACTTATTACGTTATATATCATAACGATATATGGTATAAAGTTATAACGTAATACGTTATATGGTATAACGTTATAACGTAATACGTTATATGGTATAACTTTATAACGTATTACGGTATATGGTGTAACGTTATAACGTATTACTTTATATAACATAACGTTATATGGTATAAAGTTATAACATAATACGTTATATGGCATAACGTTATAACGTAATACGTTATATGGTATATCGTTATAACGTATTACGTTATATAGTATAACGTTATATGGTATAACGCTATAACGTATTACGTTATATAGTATAACGTTATATCGTATTACGTTATATAACATAACGTTATATGGTATAACGTTATAACGTAATACGTTATATGGTATAACTTTATAACGTATTACGGTATATGGTGTAACGTTATAACGTATTACGTTATATAACATAACGTTATATGGTATAACGTTACAACGTAATACGTTATATGGTATAACTTTATAACGTAACATAACTTTATATGGTATAACGTTGTAACGTAATACGGTATATGGTATAACGTTATAACGTATTACGTTATATAGTATAACGTTATAACGTATTACGTTATATAACATAACGTTATATGGTATAACGTTATAACGTAATACGTTATATGGTATATCGATATAACTTAATACGTTATATGGTATAACGTTATAACGTATTACGGTATATGGTATAACGTTATAACGTATTACGTTATATAACATAACGTTATATGGTATAACGTTATAACGTAATACGTTATATGTTATATCGATATAAAATAATAAGTTATATGGTATAAGGTTACAAAGTAATACGTTATATGGTATAACGTTATAAAGTAACATAAGATCATATGGTATAACGTTATAACGTAATGCGTTATATGGTATAACGTTATAATGTATTTCGTTATATAACATAACGTTATATGGTATAACGTTATAACGTAATACGTTATATGGTATATCGATATAACTTAATGCGTTATATGGTATAACGTTATAACGCATTACGGTATATGGTATAAAGTTATAACGTAATACGTTATATGGTATAACGTTATAACTTATTACGTTATATAACATAACGTTATATGGTATAAAGTTATAACGTAATACGTTATATGGTATAACGTTATAACGTAATACGTTATATGGTATAACGTTATAACGTAATACGTTATATGGTATATCGATATAACGAAATACGTTATATGGTATAACGTTATAACGTATTACGGTATATGGTGTAACGTTATAACGTATTACGTTATATAACATATCGTTATATGGTATAAAGTTATAACGTAATACGTTATATGGTATAACGTTATAACTTATTACGTGATATATCATAACGATATATGGTATAAAGTTATAACGTAATACGTTATATGGTATAACGTTATAACGTAATACGTTATATGGTATAACTTTATAACGTATTACGGTATATGGTGTAACGTTATAACGTATTACTTTATATAACATAACGTTATATGGTATAAAGTTATAACGTAATACGTTATATGGCATAACGTTATAACGTAATACGTTATATGGTATATCGTTATAACGTATTACGTTATATAGTATAACGTTATATGGTATAACGTTATAACGTATTACGTTATATAGTATAACGTTATAACGTATTACGTTATATAACATAACGTTATATGGTATAACGTTATAACGTAATACGTTATATGTTATATCGATATAACATAATAAGTTATATGGTATAACGTTACAAAGTAATACGTTATATGGTATAACGTTATAACGTTATAAAGTAACATAAGATCATATGGTATAACGTTATAACGTAATGCGTTATATGGTATAACGTTATAACGTATTTCGTTATATAACATAACGTTATATGGTATAACGTTATAACGTAATACGTTATATGGTATATCGATATAACGAAATACGTTATATGGTATAACGTTATAACGTATTACGGTATATGGTGTAACGTTATAACGTATTACGTTATATAACATATCGTTATATGGTATAAAGTTATAACGTAATACGTTATATGGTATAACGTTATAACGTAATACGTTATATGGTATAACTTTATAACGTATTACGGTATATGGTGTAACGTTATAACGTATTACTTTATATAACATAACGTTATATGGTATAAAGTTATAACGTAATACGTTATATGGCATAACGTTATAACGTAATACGTTATATGGTATATCGTTATAACGTATTACGTTATATAGTATAACGTTATATGGTATAACGTTATAACGTATTACGTTATATAGTATAACGTTATAACGTATTACGTTATATGTTATATCGATATAACATAATACGTTATATGGTATAACGTTACAAAGTAATACGTTATATGGTATAACGTTATAAAGTAACATAAGATCATATGGTATAACGTTATAACGTAATGCGTTATATGGTATAACGTTATAACGTATTTCGTTATATAACATAACGTTATATGGTATAACGTTATAACGTAATACGTTATATGGTATATCGATATAACTTAATGCGTTATATGGTATAACGTTATAACGCATTACGGTATATGGTATAACGTTATAACGTAATACGTTATATGGTATAACGTTATATCGTAACATAACCTTATATGGTATAACGTTGTAACGTAATACGGTATATGGTATAACGTTATAACGTATTACGTTATATAGTATAACGTTATAACGTATTACGTTATATAACATAACGTTATATGGTATAACGTTGTAACGTAATACGTTATATGTTATATCGATATAACATAATAAGTTATATGGTATAACGTTACAAAGTAATACGTTATATGGTATAACGTTATAAAGTAACATAAGATCACATGGTATAACGTTATAACGTAATGCGTTATATGGTATAACGTTATAACGTATTTCGTTATATAACATAACGTTATATGGTATAACGTTATAACGTAATACGTTATATGGTATATCGATATAACTTAATGCGTTATATGGTATAACGTTATAACGCATTACGGTATATGGTATAAAGTTATAACGTAATACGTTATATGGTATAACGTTATAACGTAATACGTTATATGGTATATCGATATAACGAAATACGTTATATGGTATAACGTTATAACGTATTACGGTATATGGTGTAACGTTATAACGTATTACGTTATATAACATATCGTTATATGGTATAAAGTTATAACGTAATACGTTATATGGTATAACGTTATAACTTATTACGTTATATATCATAACGATATATGGTATAAAGTTATAACGTAATACGTTATATGGTATAACGTTATAACGTAATACGTTATATGGTATAACTTTATAACGTATTACGGTATATGGTGTAACGTTATAACGTATTACTTTATATAACATAACGTTATATGGTATAAAGTTATAACGTAATACGTTATATGGCATAACGTTATAACGTAATGCGTTATATGGTATAACGTTATAACGTATTTCGTTATATAACATAACGTTATATGGTATAACGTTATAACGTAATACGTTATATGGTATATCGATATAACTTAATGCGTTATATGGTATAACGTTATAACGCATTACGGTATATGGTATAACGTTATAACGTAATACGTTATATGGTATAACGTTATATCGTAACATAACCTTATATGGTATAACGTTGTAACGTAATACGGTATATGGTATAACGTTATAACGTAATACGTTATATGGTATAACGTTATATCGTAACATAACCTTATATGGTATTTCGTTGTAACGTAATACGGTATATGGTATAACGTTATAACGTATTACGTTATATAGTATAACGTTATAACGTATTACGTTATATAACATAACGTTATATGGTATAACGTTATAACGTAATACGTTATATGGTATATCGATATAACTTAATACGTTATATGGTATAACGTTATAACGCATTACGGTATATGGTATAACGTTATAACATAATACGTTATATGGTATAACGTTATAACGTAATACGTTATATGGTATATCGATATAACGAAATACGTTATATGGTATAACGTTATAACGTATTACGGTATATGGTGTAACGCTATAACGTATTACGTTATATAACATAACGTTATACGGTATAAAGTTCTAACGTAATACGTTATATGGTATAACGTTATATCTTATTACGTTATATATCATAACGATATATGGTATAAAGTTATAACGTAATACGTTATATGATATAACGTTATAACGTAATACGTTATATGGTATAACTTTATAACGTATTACGGTATATGGTGTAACGTTATAACGTATTACGTTATATAACATAACGTTATATGGTGTAACGTTACAACGTAATACGTTATATGGTATAACGTTATATCGTAACATAACCTTATATGGTATAACGTTGTAACGTAATACGGTATATGGTATAACGTTATAACGTATTACGTTATATAGTACAACGTTATAACGTATTACGTTATATAACATAACGTTATATGGTATAACGTTATAACGTAATACGTTATATGGTATATCGATATAACTTAATACGTTATATGGTATAACGTTATAACGCATTACGGTATATGGTATAACGTTATAACGTAATACGTTATATGGTATAACGTTATAACGTAATACGTTATATGGTATATCGATATAACGAAATACGTTATATGGTATAACGTTATAACGTATTACGGTATATGGTGTAACGCTATAACGTATTACGTTATATAACATAACGTTATATGGTGTAACGTTACAACGTAATACGTTATATGGTATAACGTTATAACGTAACATATCTTTATATGGTATAACGTTGTAACGTAATACGGTATATGGTATAACGTTATAACGTATTACGTTATATAGTATAACGTTATAACGTATTACGTTATATAACATAACGTTATATGGTATAACGTTATAACGTAATACGTTATATGGTATATCGATATAACTTAATACGTTATATGGTATAACGTTATAACGTATTACGGTATATGGTATAACCTTATAACGTAGTACGTTATATGGTATATCGATATAACTTAATACGTTATATGGTATAACGTTATAACGTATTACGGTATATGGTGTAACGTTATAACGTATTACTTTATATAACATAACGTTATATGGTATAAAGTTATAACGTAATACGTTATATGGCATAACGTTATAACGTAATACGTTATATGGTATATCGTTATAACGTATTACGTTATATAGTATAACGTTATATGGTATAACGTTATAACGTATTACGTTATATAGTATAAGGTTATAACGTATTACGTTATATAACATAACGTTATATGGTATAACGTTATAACGTAATACGTTATATGTTATATCGATATAACATAATACGTAATATGGTATAACGTTACAAAGTAATACGTTATATGGTATAACGTTATAAGGTAACATAAGATCATATGGTATAACGTTATAACGTAATGCGTTATATGGTATAACGTTATAACGTATTTCGTTATATAACATAACGTAATATGGTATAACGTTACAAAGTAATACGTTATATGGTATAACGTTATAAAGTAACATAAGATCATATGGTATAACGTTATAACGTAATGCGTTATATGGTATAACGTTATAACGTATTTCGTTATATAACATAACGTTATATGGTATAACGTTATAACGTAATACGTTATATGGCATATCGATATAACTTAATACGTTATATGGTATAACGTTATAACGAATTACGGTATATGGTATAACGTTATAACGTAATACGTTATATGGTGTAACGGTATAACGTAATACGTTATATGGTATAACGTTATAACGTAATACGTTATATGGTATATCGATATAACGAAATACGTTATATGGTATAACGTTATAACGTAATACGTTATATGTTATAACTTTATAACGTATTACGGTATATGGTGTAACGTTATATCGTATTACTTTATATAACATAACGTTATATGGTATATAGTTATAACGTAATACGTTATATGGCATAACGTTATAACGTAATACGTTATATGGTATATCGTTATAACGTATTACGTTATATAGTATAACGTTATATGGTATAACGTTGTAACGTAATACGTTATATGTTATATCGATATAACATAATAAGTTATATGGTATAACGTTACAAAGTAATACGTTATATGGTATAACGTTATAAAGTAACATAAGATCATATGGTATAACGTTATAACGTAATGCGTTATATGGTATAACGTTATAACGTATTTCGTTATATAACATAACGTTATATGGTATAACGTTATAACGTAATACGTTATATGGTATATCGATATAACTTAATGCGTTATATGGTATAACGCTATAACGCATTACGGTATATAACATAACGTTACATGGTATAACGTTGTAACGTAATACGTTATATGGTATAACGTTATAACGAATTACGGTATATGGTATAACGTTATAACGTAATACGTTATATGGTGTAACGGTATAACGTAATACGTTATATGGTATAACGTTATAACGTAATACGTTATATGGTATATCGATATAACGAAATACGTTATATGGTATAACGTTATAACGTAATACGTTATATGTTATAACTTTATAACGTATTACGGTATATGGTGTAACGTTATATCGTATTACTTTATATAACATAACCTTATATGGTATAACGTTGTAACGTAATACGGTATATGGTATAACGTTATAACGTATTACGTTATATAGTATAACGTTATAACGTATTACGTTATATAACATAACGTTATATGGTATAACGTTATAACGTAATACGTTATATGTTATATCGATATAACATAATAAGTTATATGGTATAACGTTACAAAGTAATACGTTATATGGTATAACGTTATAAAGTAACATAAGATCATATGGTATAACGTTATAACGTAATGCGTTATATGGTATAACGTTATAACGTATTTCGTTATATAACATAACGTTATATGGTATAACGTTATAACGTAATACGTTATATGTTATATCGATATAACATAATAAGTTATATGGTATAACGTTACAAAGTAATACGTTATATGGTATAACGTTATAAAGTAACATAAGATCATATGGTATAACGTTATAACGTAATGCGTTATATGGTATAACGTTATAACGTATTTCGTTATATAACATAACGTTATATGGTATAACGTTATAACGTAATACGTTATATGGTATATCGATATAACTTAATGCGTTATATGGTATAACGTTATAACGCATTACGGTATATGGTATAAAGTTATAACGTAATACGTTATATGGTATAACGTTATAACGTAATACGTTATATGGTATATCGATATAACGAAATACGTTATATGGTATAACGTTATAACGTATTACGGTATATGGTGTAACGTTATAACGTATTACGTTATATAACATATCGTTATATGGTATAAAGTTATAACGTAATACGTTATATGGTATAACGTTATAACTTATTACGTTATATATCATAACGATATATGGTATAAAGTTATAACGTAATACGTTATATGGTATAACGTTATAACGTAATACGTTATATGGTATAACTTTATAACGTATTACGGTATATGGTGTAACGTTATAACGTATTACTTTATATAACATAACGTTATATGGTATAAAGTTATAACGTAATACGTTATATGGCATAACGTTATAACGTAATGCGTTATATGGTATAACGTTATAACGTATTTCGTTATATAACATAACGTTATATGGTATAACGTTATAACGTAATACGTTATATGGTATATCGATATAACTTAATGCGTTATATGGTATAACGTTATAACGCATTACGGTATATGGTATAACGTTATAACGTAATACGTTATATGGTATAACGTTATATCGTAACATAACCTTATATGGTATAACGTTGTAACGTAATACGGTATATGGTATAACGTTATAACGTAATACGTTATATGGTATAACGTTATATCGTAACATAACCTTATATGGTATAACGTTGTAACGTAATACGGTATATGGTATAACGTTATAACGTATTACGTTATATAGTATAACGTTATAACGTATTACGTTATATAACATAACGTTATATGGTATAACGTTATAACGTAATACGTTATATGGTATATCGATATAACTTAATACGTTATATGGTATAACGTTATAACGCATTACGGTATATGGTATAACGTTATAACATAATACGTTATATGGTATAACGTTATAACGTAATACGTTATATGGTATATCGATATAACGAAATACGTTATATGGTATAACGTTATAACGTATTACGGTATATGGTGTAACGCTATAACGTATTACGTTATATAACATAACGTTATATGGTGTAACGTTACAACGTAATACGTTATATGGTATAACGTTATAACGTAACATATCTTTATATGGTATAACGTTGTAACGTAATACGGTATATGGTATAACGTTATAACGTATTACGTTATATAGTATAACGTTATAACGTATTACGTTATATAACATAACGTTATATGGTATAACGTTATAACGTAATACGTTATATGGTATATCGATATAACTTAATACGTTATATGGTATAACGTTATAACGTATTACGGTATATGGTATAACCTTATAACGTAGTACGTTATATGGTATATCGATATAACTTAATACGTTATATGGTATAACGTTATAACGTATTACGGTATATGGTGTAACGTTATAACGTATTACTTTATATAACATAACGTTATATGGTATAAAGTTATAACGTAATACGTTATATGGCATAACGTTATAACGTAATACGTTATATGGTATATCGTTATAACGTATTACGTTATATAGTATAACGTTATATGGTATAACGTTATAACGTATTACGTTATATAGTATAAGGTTATAACGTATTACGTTATATAACATAACGTTATATGGTATAACGTTATAACGTAATACGTTATATGTTATATCGATATAACATAATACGTAATATGGTATAACGTTACAAAGTAATACGTTATATGGTATAACGTTATAAAGTAACATAAGATCATATGGTATAACGTTATAACGTAATGCGTTATATGGTATAACGTTATAACGTATTTCGTTATATAACATAACGTAATATGGTATAACGTTACAAAGTAATACGTTATATGGTATAACGTTATAAAGTAACATAAGATCATATGGTATAACGTTATAACGTAATGCGTTATATGGTATAACGTTATAACGTATTTCGTTATATAACATAACGTTATATGGTATAACGTTATAACGTAATACGTTATATGGCATATCGATATAACTTAATACGTTATATGGTATAACGTTATAACGAATTACGGTATATGGTATAACGTTATAACGTAATACGTTATATGGTGTAACGGTATAACGTAATACGTTATATGGTATAACGTTATAACGTAATACGTTATATGGTATATCGATATAACGAAATACGTTATATGGTATAACGTTATAACGTAATACGTTATATGTTATAACTTTATAACGTATTACGGTATATGGTGTAACGTTATATCGTATTACTTTATATAACATAACGTTATATGGTATATAGTTATAACGTAATACGTTATATGGCATAACGTTATAACGTAATACGTTATATGGTATATCGTTATAACGTATTACGTTATATAGTATAACGTTATATGGTATAACGTTATAACGTATTACGTTATATAGTATAACGTTATAACGTATTACGTTATATAACATAACGTTATATGGAATAACGTTATAACGTAATACCTTATATGTTATATCGATATAACATAATAAGTTATATGGTATAACGTTACAAAGTAATACGTTATATGGTATAACGTTATAAAGTAACATAAGATCATATGGTATAACGTTATAACGTAATGCGTTATATGGTATAACGTTATAACGTATTTCGTTATATAACATAACGTTATATGGTATAACGTTATAACGTAATACGTTATATGGTATATCGATATAACTTAATACGTTATATGGTATAACGTTATAACGCATTACGGTATATGGTATAAAGTTATAACGTAATACGTTATATGGTATAACGTTATAACTTATTACGTTATATAACATAACGTTATATGGTATAAAGTTATAACGTAATACGTTATATGGTATAACGTTATAACGTAATACGTTATATGGTATAACGTTATAACGTAATACGTTATATGGTATATCGATATAACGAAATACGTTATATGGTATAACGTTATAAGGTATTACGGTATATGGTGTAACGTTATAACGTATTACGTTATATAACATATCGTTATATGGTATAAAGTTATAACGTAATACGTTATATGGTATAACGTTATAACTTATTACGTTATATATCATAACGATATATGGTATAAAGTTATAACGTAATACGTTTTATGGTATAACGTTATAACGTAATACGTTATATGGTATAACTTTATAACGTATTACGGTATATGGTGTAACGTTATAACGTATTACTTTATATAACATAACGTTATATGGTATAAAGTTATAACGTAATACGTTATATGGCATAACGTTATAACGTAATACGTTATATGGTATATCGTTATAACGTATTACGTTATATAGTATAACGTTATGTGGTATAACGTTATAACGTATTACGTTATATAGTATAACGTTATACCGTATTACGTTATATAACATAACGTTATATGGTATAACGTTAAAACGTAATACGTTATATGTTATATCGATATAACATAATAAGTTATATGGTATAACGTTACAAAGTAATACGTTATATGGTATAACGTTATAAAGTAACATAAGATCATATGGTATAACGTTATAACGTAATGCGTTATATGGTATAACGTTATAACGTATTTCGTTATATAACATAACGTTATATGGTATAACGTTATAACGTAATACGTTATATGGTATATCGATATAACTTAATGCGTTATATGGTATAACGTTATAACGCATTACGGTATATGGTATAAAGTTATAACGTAATACGTTATATGGTATAACGTTATAACTTATTACGTTATATAACATAACGTTATATGGTATAAAGTTATAACGTAATACGTTATATGGTATAACGTTATAACGTAATACGTTATATGGTATAACGTTATAACGTAATACGTTATATGGTATATCGATATAACGAAATACGTTATATGGTATAACGTTATAACGTATTACGGTATATGGTGTAACGTTATAACGTATTACGTTATATAACATATCGTTATATGGTATAAAGTTATAACGTAATACGTTATATGGTATAACGTTATAACATATTACGTTATATATCATAACGATATATGGTATAAAGTTATAACGTAATACGTTATATGGTATAACGTTATAACGTAATACGTTATATGGTATAACTTTATAACGTATTACGGTATATGGTGTAACGTTATAACGTATTACTTTATATAACATAACGTTATATGGTATAAAGTTATAACGTAATACGTTATATGGCATAACGTTATAACGTAATACGTTATGTGGTATATCGTTATAACGTATTACGTTATATAGTATAACGTTATATGGTATAACGTTATAACGTATTACGTTATATAGTATAACGTTATAACGTATTACGATATATAACATAACGTTATATGGTATAACGTTATAACGTAATACGTTATATGTTATATCGATATAACATAATACGTTATATGGTATAACGTTACAAAGTAATACGTTATATGGTATAACGTTATAAAGTAACATAAGATCATATGGTATAACGTTATAACGTAATGCGTTATATGGTATAACGTTATAACGTATTTCGTTATATAACATAACGTTATATGGTATAACGTTATGACGTAATACGTTATATGGTATATCGATATAACTTAATGCGTTATATGGTATAACGTTATAACGCATTACGGTATATGGTATAACGTTATAACGTAATACGTTATATGTTATATCGATATAACATAATAAGTTATATGGTATAACGTTACAAAGTAATACGCTATATGGTATAACGTTATAAAGTAACATAAGATCATATGGTATAACGTTATAACGTAATGCGTTATATGGTATAACGTTATAACGTATTTCGTTATATAACATAACGTTAGATGGTATAACGTTATAACGTAATACGTTATATGGTATATCGATATAACTTAATGCGTTATATGGTATAACGTTATAACGCATTACGGTATATGGTATAAAGTTATAACGTAATACGTTATATGGTATAACGTTATAACGTAATACGTTATATGGTATATCGATATAACGAAATACGTTATATGGTATAACGTTATAACGTATTACGGTATATGGTGTAACGTTATAACGTATTACGTTATATAACATATCGTTATATGGTATAAAGTTATAACGTAATACGTTATATGGTATAACGTTATAACTTATTACGTTATATATCATAACGATATATGGTATAAAGTTATAACGTAATACGTTATATGGTATAACGTTATAACGTAATACGTTATATGGTATAACTTTATAACGTATTACGGTATATGGTGTAACGTTATAACGTATTACTTTATATAACATAACGTTATATGGTATAAAGTTATAACGTAATACGTTATATGGTATAACGTTATAACGTAATACGTTATATGGTATAACTTTATAACGTATTACGGTATATGGTGTAACGTTATAACGTATTACTTTATATAACATAACGTTATATGGTATAAAGTTATAACGTAATACGTTATATGGCATAACGTTATAACGTAATACGTTATATGGTATATCGTTATAACGTATTACGTTATATAGTATAACGTTATATGGTATAACGTTATAACGTATTACGTTATATAGTATAACGTTATAACGTATTACGTTATATAACATAACGTTATATAGTATAACGTTATAACGTAATACGTTATATGTTATATCGATATAACATAATACGTTATATGGTATAACGTTACAAAGTAATACGTTATATGGTATAACGTTATAAAGTAACATAGGATCATATGGTATAACGTTATAACGTAATGCGTTATATGGTATAACGTTATAACGTATTTCGTTATATAACATAACGTTATATGGTATAACGTTATAACGTAATACGTTATATGGTATATCGATATAACTTAATGCGTTATATGGTATAACGTTATAACGCATTACGGTATATGGTATAACGTTATAACGTAATACGTTATATGGTATAACGTTATATCGTAACATAACCTTATATGGTATAACGTTGTAACGTAATACGGTATACGGTATAACGTTATAACGAATTACGTTATATAGTATAACGTTATAACGTATTACGTTATATAACATAACGTTATATGGTATAACGTTATAACGTAATACGTTATATGGTATATCGATATAACTTAATACGTTATATGGTATAACGTTATAACGCATTACGGTATATGGTATAACGTTATAACGTAATACGTTATATGGTATAACGTTATAACGTAATACGTTATATGGTATATCGATATAACGAAATACGTTATATGGTATAACGTTATAACGTATTACGGTATATGGTGTAACGCTATAACGTATTACGTTATATAACATAACGTTATATGGTGTAACGTTACAACGTAATACGTTATATGGTATAACGTTATAACGTAACATAACTTTATATGGTATAACGTTGTAACGTAATACGGTATATGGTATAACGTTATAACGTATTACGTTATATAGTATAACGTTATAACGTATTACGTTATATAACATAACGTTATATGGTATAACGTTATAACGTAATACGTTATATGGTATATCGATATAACTTAATACGTTATATGGTATAACGTTATAACGTATTACGGTATATGGTATAACCTTATAACGTAGTACGTTATATGGTATATCGATATAACTTAATACGTTATATGGTATAACGTTATAACGTATTACGGTATATGGTGTAACGTTATAACGTATTACTTTATATAACATAACGTTATATGGTATAAAGTTATAACGTAATACGTTATATGGCATAACGTTATAACGTAATACGTTATATGGTATATCGTTATAACGTATTACGTTATATAGTATAACGTTATATGGTATAACGTTATAACGTATTTCGTTATATAGTATAAGGTTATAACGTATTACGTTATATAACATAACGTTATATGGTATAACGTTATAACGTAATACGTTATATGTTATATCGATATAACATAATACGTAATATGGTATAACGTTACAAAGTAATACGTTATATGGTATAACGTTATAAAGTAACATAAGATCATATCGTATAACGTTATAACGTAATGCGTTATATGGTATAACGTTATAACGTATTTCGTTAAATAACATAACGTAATATGGTATAACGTTACAAAGTAATACGTTATATGGTATAACGTTATAAAGTAACATAAGATCATATGGTATAACGTTATAACGTAATGCGTTATATGGTATAAAGTTATAACGTATTTCGTTATATAACATAACGTTATATGGTATAACGTTATAACGTAATACGTTATATGGTATAACGTTATAACTTATTACGTTATATATCATAACGATATATGGTATAAAGTTATAACGTAATACGTTATATGGTATAACGTTATAACGTAATACGTTATATGGTATAACTTTATAACGTATTACGGTATATGGTGTAACGTTATAACGTATTACTTTATATAACATAACGTTATATGGTATAAAGTTATAACGTAATACGTTATATGGCATAACGTTATAACGTAATACGTTATATGGTATATCGTTATAACGTATTACGTTATATAGTATAACGTTATATGGTATAACGTTATAACGTATTACGTTATATAGTATAACGTTATAACGTATTACGTTATATAACATAACGTTATATGGTATAACGTTATAACGTAATACGTTATATGTTATATCGATATAAAATAATAAGTTATATGGTATAACGTTACAAAGTAGTACGTTATATGGTATAACGTTATAAAGTAACATAAGATCATATGGTATAACGTTATAACGTAATGCGTTATATGGTATAACGTTATAACGTATTTCGTTATATAACATAACGTTATATGGTATAACGTTATAACGTAATACGTTATATGGTATATCGATATAACTTAATGCGTTATATGGTATAACGTTATAACGCATTACGGTATATGGTATAAAGTTATAACGTAATACGTTATATGGTATAACGTTATAACTTATTACGTTATATAACATAACGTTGTATGGTATAAAGTTATAACGTAATACGTTATATGGTATAACGTTATAACGTAATACGTTATATTTTGTAACGTTATAACGTAATACGTTATATGGTATATCGATATAACGAAATACGTTATATGGTATAACGTTATAACGTATTACGGTATATGGTGTAACGTTATAACGTATTACGTTATATAACATATCGTTATATGGTATAAAGTTATAACGTAATACGTTATATGGTATAACGTTATAACGTAATACGTTATATGGTATATCGATATAACGAAATACGTTATATGGTATAACGTTATAACGTATTACGGTATATGGTGTAACGTTATAACGTATTACGTTATATAACATATCGTTATATGGTATAAAGTTATAACGTAATACGTTATATGGCATAACGTTATAACGTAATACGTTATATGGTATAACTTTATAACGTATTACGGTATATGGTGTAACGTTATAACGTATTACTTTATATAACATAACGTTATATGGTATAAAGTTATAACGTAATACGTTATATGGCATAACGTTATAACGTAATACGTTATATGGTATATCGTTATAACGTATTACGTTATATAGTATAACGTTATATGGTATAACGTTATAACGTATTACGTTATATAGTATAACGTTATAACGTATTACGTTATATAACATAACGTTATATGGTATAACGTTATAACGTAATACGTTATATGTTATATCGATATAACATAATACGTTATATGGTATAACGTTACAAAGTAATACGTTATATGGTATAACGTTATAAAGTAACATAAGATCATATGGTATAACGTTATAACGTAATGCGTTATATGGTATAACGTTATAACGTATTTCGTTATATAACATAACGTTATATGGTATAACGTTATAACGTAATACGTTATATGGTATATCGATATAACTTAATGCGTTATATGGTATAACGTTATAACGCATTACGGTATATGGTATAACGTTATAACGTAATACGTTATATGGTATAACGTTATATCGTAACATAACCTTATATGGTATAACGTTGTAACGTAATACGGTATATGGTATAACGTTATAACGTATTACGTTATATAGTATAACGTTATAACGTATTACGTTATATAACATAACGTTATATGGTATAACGTTATAACGTAATACGTTATATGGTATAACGTTATAACGTAATACGTTATATGGTATATCGATATAACGAAATACGTTATATGGTATAACGTTATAACGTATTACGGTATATGGTGTAACGCTATAACGTATTACGTTATATAACATAACGTTATATGGTATAAAGTTCTAACGTAATACGTTATATGGTATAACGTTATATCTTATTACGTTATATATCATAACGATATATGGTATAAAGTTATAACGTAATACGTTATATGGTATATCGTTATAACGTAATACGTTATATGGTATAACTTTATAACGTATTACGGTATATGGTGTAACGTTATAACGTATTACGTTATATAACATAACGTTATATGGTATAACGTTACAACGTAATACGTTATATGGTATAACGTTATAACGTAATACGTTATATGGTATATCGATATAACTTAATACGTTATATGGTATAACGTTATAACGAATTACGGTATATGGTATAACGTTATAACGTAATACGTTATATGGTGTAACGTTATAGCGTATTACGTTATATAACATATCGTTATATGGTATAAAGTTATAACGTAATACGTTATATGGTATAACGTTATAACTTATTACGTTATATATCATAACGATATATGGTATAAAGTTATAACGTAATACGTTATATGGTATAACGTTATAACGTAATACGTTATATGGTATAACTTTATAACGTATTACGGTATATGGTGTAACGTTTTAACGTATTACTTTATATAACATAACGTTATATGGTATAAAGTTATAACGTAATACGTTATATGGCATAACGTTATAACGTAATACGTTATATGGTATATCGTTATAACGTATTACGTTATATAGTATAACGTTATATGGTATAACGTTATAACGTATTACGTTATATAGTATAACGTTATAACGTATTACGTTATATAACATAACGTTATATGGTATAACGTTATAACGTAATACGTTATATGTTATATCGATATAACATAATACGTTATATGGTATAACGTTACAAAGTAATACGTTATATGGTATAACGCTATGAAGTAACATAAGATCATATGGTATAACGTTATAACGTAATGCGTTATATGGTATAACGTTATAACGTATTTCGTTATATAACATAACGTTATATGGTATAAAGTTATAACGTAATACGTTATATGGTATAACTTTATAACGTATTACGGTATATGGTATAACTTTATAACGTATTACGGTATATGGTGTAACGTTATAACGTATTACTTTATATAACATAACGTTATATGGTATAAAGTTATAACGTAATACGTTATATGGTATAACGTTATAACGTAATACGTTATATGGTATAACTTTATAACGTATTACGGTATATGGTGTAACGTTATAACGTATTACTTTATATAACATAACGTTATATGGTATAAAGTTATAACGTAATACGTTATATGGCATAACGTTATAACGTAATACGTTATATGGTATATCGTTATAACGTATTACGTTATATAGTATAACGTTATATGGTATAACGTTATAACGTATTACGTTATATAGTATAACGTTATAACGTATTACGTTATATAACATAACGTTATATAGTATAACGTTATAACGTAATACGTTATATGTTATATCGATATAACATAATACGTTATATGGTATAACGTTACAAAGTAATACGTTATATGGTATAACGTTATAAAGTAACATAGGATCATATGGTATAACGTTATAACGTAATGCGTTATATGGTATAACGTTATAACGTATTTCGTTATATAACATAACGTTATATGGTATAACGTTATAACGTAATACGTTATATGGTATATCGATATAACTTAATGCGTTATATGGTATAACGTTATAACGCATTACGGTATATGGTATAACGTTATAACGTAATACGTTATATGGTATAACGTTATATCGTAACATAACCTTATATGGTATAACGTTGTAACGTAATACGGTATACGGTATAACGTTATAACGAATTACGTTATATAGTATAACGTTATAACGTATTACGTTATATAACATAACGTTATATGGTATAACGTTATAACGTAATACGTTATATGGTATATCGATATAACTTAATACGTTATATGGTATAACGTTATAACGCATTACGGTATATGGTATAACGTTATAACGTAATACGTTATATGGTATAACGTTATAACGTAATACGTTATATGGTATATCGATATAACGAAATACGTTATATGGTATAACGTTATAACGTATTACGGTATATGGTGTAACGCTATAACGTATTACGTTATATAACATAACGTTATATGGTGTAACGTTACAACGTAATACGTTATATGGTATAACGTTATAACGTAACATAACTTTATATGGTATAACGTTGTAACGTAATACGGTATATGGTATAACGTTATAACGTATTACGTTATATAGTATAACGTTATAACGTATTACGTTATATAACATAACGTTATATGGTATAACGTTATAACGTAATACGTTATATGGTATATCGATATAACTTAATACGTTATATGGTATAACGTTATAACGTATTACGGTATATGGTATAACCTTATAACGTAGTACGTTATATGGTATATCGATATAACTTAATACGTTATATGGTATAACGTTATAACGTATTACGGTATATGGTGTAACGTTATAACGTATTACTTTATATAACATAACGTTATATGGTATAAAGTTATAACGTAATACGTTATATGGCATAACGTTATAACGTAATACGTTATATGGTATATCGTTATAACGTATTACGTTATATAGTATAACGTTATATGGTATAACGTTATAACGTATTTCGTTATATAGTATAAGGTTATAACGTATTACGTTATATAACATAACGTTATATGGTATAACGTTATAACGTAATACGTTATATGTTATATCGATATAACATAATACGTAATATGGTATAACGTTACAAAGTAATACGTTATATGGTATAACGTTATAAAGTAACATAAGATCATATCGTATAACGTTATAACGTAATGCGTTATATGGTATAACGTTATAACGTATTTCGTTATATAACATAACGTAATATGGTATAACGTTACAAAGTAATACGTTATATGGTATAACGTTATAAAGTAACATAAGATCATATGGTATAACGTTATAACGTAATGCGTTATATGGTATAACGTTATAACGTATTTCGTTATATAACATAACGTTATATGGTATAACGTTATAACGTAATACGTTATATGGTATAACGTTATAACTTATTACGTTATATATCATAACGATATATGGTATAAAGTTATAACGTAATACGTTATATGGTATAACGTTATAACGTAATACGTTATATGGTATAACTTTATAACGTATTACGGTATATGGTGTAACGTTATAACGTATTACTTTATATAACATAACGTTATATGGTATAAAGTTATAACGTAATACGTTATATGGCATAACGTTATAACGTAATACGTTATATGGTATATCGTTATAACGTATTACGTTATATAGTATAACGTTATATGGTATAACGTTATAACGTATTACGTTATATAGTATAACGTTATAACGTATTACGTTATATAACATAACGTTATATGGTATAACGTTATAACGTAATACGTTATATGTTATATCGATATAAAATAATAAGTTATATGGTATAACGTTACAAAGTAGTACGTTATATGGTATAACGTTATAAAGTAACATAAGATCATATGGTATAACGTTATAACGTAATGCGTTATATGGTATAACGTTATAACGTATTTCGTTATATAACATAACGTTATATGGTATAACGTTATAACGTAATACGTTATATGGTATATCGATATAACTTAATGCGTTATATGGTATAACGTTATAACGCATTACGGTATATGGTATAAAGTTATAACGTAATACGTTATATGGTATAACGTTATAACTTATTACGTTATATAACATAACGTTGTATGGTATAAAGTTATAACGTAATACGTTATATGGTATAACGTTATAACGTAATACGTTATATTTTGTAACGTTATAACGTAATACGTTATATGGTATATCGATATAACGAAATACGTTATATGGTATAACGTTATAACGTATTACGGTATATGGTGTAACGTTATAACGTATTACGTTATATAACATATCGTTATATGGTATAAAGTTATAACGTAATACGTTATATGGTATAACGTTATAACGTAATACGTTATATGGTATATCGATATAACGAAATACGTTATATGGTATAACGTTATAACGTATTACGGTATATGGTGTAACGTTATAACGTATTACGTTATATAACATATCGTTATATGGTATAAAGTTATAACGTAATACGTTATATGGCATAACGTTATAACGTAATACGTTATATGGTATAACTTTATAACGTATTACGGTATATGGTGTAACGTTATAACGTATTACTTTATATAACATAACGTTATATGGTATAAAGTTATAACGTAATACGTTATATGGCATAACGTTATAACGTAATACGTTATATGGTATATCGTTATAACGTATTACGTTATATAGTATAACGTTATATGGTATAACGTTATAACGTATTACGTTATATAGTATAACGTTATAACGTATTACGTTATATAACATAACGTTATATGGTATAACGTTATAACGTAATACGTTATATGGTATAACGTTATAAAGTAACATAAGATCATATGGTATAACGTTATAACGTAATGCGTTATATGGTATAACGTTATAACGTATTTCGTTATATAACATAACGTTATATGGTATAACGTTATAACGTAATACGTTATATGGTATATCGATATAACTTAATGCGTTATATGGTATAACGTTATAACGCATTACGGTATATGGTATAACGTTATAACGTAATACGTTATATGGTATAACGTTATATCGTAACATAACCTTATATGGTATAACGTTGTAACGTAATACGGTATATGGTATAACGTTATAACGTATTACGTTATATAGTATAACGTTATAACGTATTACGTTATATAACATAACGTTATATGGTATAACGTTATAACGTAATACGTTATATGGTATAACGTTATAACGTAATACGTTATATGGTATATCGATATAACGAAATACGTTATATGGTATAACGTTATAACGTATTACGGTATATGGTGTAAC
The DNA here is from genome assembly GCA_930367275.1 of Bombus pratorum. Classification (NCBI taxonomy): domain Eukaryota; kingdom Metazoa; phylum Arthropoda; class Insecta; order Hymenoptera; family Apidae; genus Bombus; species Bombus pratorum. Next base: position 7,804,857 of record OV883983.1, on the reverse strand, counting down.
GCTATAACGTATTACGTTATATAACATAACGTTATATGGTATAAAGTTCTAACGTAATACGTTATATGGTATAACGTTATATCTTATTACGTTATATATCATAACGATATATGGTATAAAGTTATAACGTAATACGTTATATGGTATATCGTTATAACGTAATACGTTATATGGTATAACTTTATAACGTATTACGGTATATGGTGTAACGTTATAACGTATTACGTTATATAACATAACGTTATATGGTATAACGTTACAACGTAATACGTTATATGGTATAACGTTATAACGTAATACGTTATATGGTATATCGATATAACTTAATACGTTATATGGTATAACGTTATAACGAATTACGGTATATGGTATAACGTTATAACGTAATACGTTATATGGTGTAACGTTATAGCGTATTACGTTATATAACATATCGTTATATGGTATAAAGTTATAACGTAATACGTTATATGGTATAACGTTATAACTTATTACGTTATATATCATAACGATATATGGTATAAAGTTATAACGTAATACGTTATATGGTATAACGTTATAACGTAATACGTTATATGGTATAACTTTATAACGTATTACGGTATATGGTGTAACGTTTTAACGTATTACTTTATATAACATAACGTTATATGGTATAAAGTTATAACGTAATACGTTATATGGCATAACGTTATAACGTAATACGTTATATGGTATATCGTTATAACGTATTACGTTATATAGTATAACGTTATATGGTATAACGTTATAACGTATTACGTTATATAGTATAACGTTATAACGTATTACGTTATATAACATAACGTTATATGGTATAACGTTATAACGTAATACGATATATGTTATATCGATATAACATAATACGTTATATGGTATAACGTTACAAAGTAATACGTTATATGGTATAACGTTATGAAGTAACATAAGATCATATGGTATAACGTTATAACGTAATGCGTTATATGGTATAACGTTATAACGTATTTCGTTATATAACATAACGTTATATGGTATAACGTTATAACGTAATACGTTATATGGTATATCGATATAACTTAATGCGTTATATGGTATAACGTTATAACGCATTACGGTATATGGTATAACGTTATAACATAATACGTTATATGGTATAACGTTACAAAGTAATACGTTATATTATAACGTTATGAAGTAACATAAGATCATATGGTATAACGTTATAACGTAATGCGTTATATGGTATAACGTTACAAAGTAATACGTTATATGGTATGACGTTATAAAATAACATAAGATCATATGGTATAACGTTATAACGTAATGCGTTATATGGTATAACGTTATAACGTATTTCGTTATATAACATAACGTTATATGGTATAACGTTATAACGTAATACGTTATATGGTATATCGATATAACTTAATGCGTTACATGGTATAACGTTATAACGCATTACGGTATATGGTGTAACGTTATAACGTAATACGTTATATGGTATAACGTTATAACGTAATACGTTATATGGTATATCGATATAACGAAATACGTTATATGGTATAACGTTATAACGTATTACGGTATATGGTGTAACGTTATAACGTATTACGTTATATAACATATCGTTATATGGTATAAAGTTATAACGTAATACGTTATATGGTATAACGTTATAACTTATTACGTTATATATCATAACGCTATATGGTATAAAGTTATAACGTAATACGTTATATGGTATAACGTTATAACGTAATACGTTATATGGTATAACTTTATAACGTATTACGGTATATGGTGTAACGTTATAACGTATTACTTTATATAACATAACGTTTTATGGTATAAAGTTATAACGTAATACGTTATATGGCATAACGTTATAACGTAATACGTTATATGGTATATCGTTATAACGTATTACGTTATATAGTATAACGTTATATGGTATAACGTTATAACGTATTACGTTATATAGTATAACGTTATAAAGTAACATAAGATCATATGGTATAACGTTATAACGTAATGCGTTATATGGTATAACGTTATAACGTATTTCGTTATATAACATAACGTTATATGGTATAACGTTATAACGTAATACGTTATATGGTATATCGATATAACTTAATGCGTTATATGGTATAACGTTATAACGCATTACGGTATATGGTATAAAGTTATAACGTAATACGTTATATGGTATAACGTTATAACTTATTACGTTATATAACATAACGTTATATGGTATAAAGTTATAACGTAATACGTTATATGGTATAACGTTATAACGTAATACGTTATATGGTATAACGTTATAACGTAATACGTTATATGGTATATCGATATAACGAAATACGTTATATGGTATAACGTTATAACGTATTACGGTATATGGTGTAACGTCATAACGTATTACGTTATATAACATATCGTTATATGGTATAAAGTTATAACGTAATACGTTATATGGCATAACGTTATAACGTAATACGTTATATGGTATAACTTTATAACGTATTACGGTATATGGTGTAACGTTATAACGTATTACTTTATATAACATAACGTTATATGGTATAAAGTTATAACGTAATACGTTATATGGCATAACGTTATAACGTAATACGTTATATGGTATATCGTTATAACGTATTACGTTATATAGTATAACGTTATATGGTATAACGTTATAACGTATTACGTTATATAGTATAACGTTATAACGTATTACGTTATATAACATAACGTTATATGGTATAACGTTATAACGTAAAACGTTATATGTTATATCGATATAACATAATACGTTATATGGTATAACGTTACAAAGTAATACGTTATATGGTATAACGTTATAAAGTAACATAAGATCATATGGTATAACGTTATAACGTAATGCGTTATATGGTATAACGTTATAACGTATTTCGTTATATAACATAACGTTATATGGTATAACGTTATAACGTAATACGTTATATGGTATATCGATTTAACTTAATGCGTTATATGGTATAACGTTATAACGCATTACGGTATATGGTATAACGTTATAACGTAATACGTTATATGGTATAACGTTATATCGTAACATAACCTTATATGGTATAACGTTGTAACGTAATACGGTATATGGTATAACGTTATAACGTATTACGTTATATAGTATAACGTTATAACGTATTACGTTATATAACATAACGTTATATGGTATAACGTTATAACGTAATACGTTATATGGTATATCGATATAACTTAATACGTTATATGGTATAACGTTATAACGCATTACGGTATATGGTATAACGTTATAACGTAATACGTTATATGGTATAACGTTATAACGTAATACGTTATATGGTATATCGATATAACGAAATACGTTATATGGTATAACGTTATAACGTATTACGGTATATGGTGTAACGCTATAACGTATTACGTTATATAACATAACGTTATATGGTATAAAGTTCTAACGTAATACGTTATATGGTATAACGTTATATCCTATTACGTTATATATCATAACGATATATGGTATAAAGTTATAACGTAATACGTTATATGGTATATCGTTATAACGTAATACGTTATATGGTATAACTTTATAACGTATTACGGTATATGGTGTAACGTTATAACGTATTACGTTATATAACATAACGTTATATGGTATAACGTTACAACGTAATACGTTATATGGTATAACGTTATAACGTAACATAACTTTATATGGTATAACGTTGTAACGTAATACGGTATATGGTATAACGTTATAACGTATTACGTTATATAGTATAACGTTATAACGTATTACGTTATATAACATAACGTTATATGGTATAACGTTATAACGTAATACGTTATATGGTATATCGATATAACTTAATACGTTATATGGTATAACGTTATAACGTATTACGGTATATGGTATAACCTTATGACGTAATACGTTATATGGTATATCGATATAACTTAATACGTTATATGGTATAACGTTATAACGTATTACGGTATATGGTGTAACGTTATAACGTATTACTTTATATAACATAACGTTATATGGTATAAAGTTATAACGTAATACGTTATATGGCATAACGTTATAACGTAATACGTTATATGGTATATCGTTATAACGTATTACGTTATATAGTATAACGTTATATGGTATAACGTTATAACGTATTACGTTATATAGTATAAGGTTATAACGTATTACGTTATATAACATAACGTTATATGGTATAACGTTATAACGTAATACGTTATATGTTATATCGATATAACATAATACGTAATATGGTATAACGTTACAAAGTAATACGTTATATGGTATAACGTTATAAAGTAACATAAGATCATATGGTATAACGTTATAACGTAATGCGTTATATGGTATAACTTTATAACGTATTTCGTTATATAACATAACGTAATATGGTATAACGTTACAAAGTAATACGTTATATGGTATAACGTTATAAAGTAACATAAGATCATATGGTATAACGTTATAACGTAATGCGTTATATGGTATAACGTTATAACGTATTTCGTTATATAACATAACGTTATATGGTATAACGTTATAACGTAATACGTTATATGGTATATCGATATAACTTAATACGTTATATGGTATAACGTTATAACGAATTACGGTATATGGTATAACGTTATAACGTAATACGTTATATGGTGTAACGTTGTAACGTATTACGTTATATAACATATCGTTATATGGTATAAAGTTATAACGTAATACGTTATATGGTATAACGTTATAACTTATTACGTTATATATCATAACGATATATGGTATAAAGTTATAACGTAATACGTTATATGGTATAACGTTATAACGTAATACGTTATATGGTATAACTTTATAACGTATTACGGTATATGGTGTAACGTTTTAACGTATTACTTTATATAACATAACGTTATATGGTATAAAGTTATAACGTAATACGTTATATGGCATAACGTTATAACGTAATACGTTATATGGTATATCGTTATAACGTATTACGTTATATAGTATAACGTTATATGGTACAACGTTATAACGTATTACGTTATATAGTATAACGTTATAACGTATTACGTTATATAACATAACGTTATATGGTATAACGTTATAACGTAATACGTTATATGTTATATCGATATAACATAATACGTTATATGGTATAACGTTACAAAGTAATACGTTATATGGTATAACGTTATGAAGTAACATAAGATCATATGGTATAACGTTATAACGTAATGCGTTATATGGTATAACGTTATAACGTATTTCGTTATATAACATAACGTTATATGGTATAACGTTATAACGTAATACGTTATATGGTATATCGATATAACTTAATGCGTTATATGGTATAACGTTATAACGCATTACGGTATATGGTATAACGTTTTAACATAATACGTTATATGGTATAACGTTATATCGTAACATAACCTTATATGGTATAACGTTGTAACGTAATACGGTATATGGTATAACGTTATAACGTATTACGTTATATAGTATAACGTTATAACGTATTACGTTATATAACATAACGTTATATGGTATAACGTTATAACATAATACGTTATAGGGTATATCGATATAACTTAATACGTTATATGGTATAACGTTATAACGCATTACGGTATATGGTATAACGTTATAACGTAATACGTTATATGGTATAACGTTATAACGTAATACGTTATATGGTATATCGATATAACGAAATACGTTATATGGTATAACGTTATAACGTATTACGGTATATGGTGTAACGTTATAACGTATTACGTTATATAACATAACGTTATATGGTATAAAGTTATAACGTAATACGTTATATGGTATAACGTTATAACTTATTACGTTATATATCATAACGATATATGGTATAAAGTTATAACGTAATACGTTATATGGTATAACGTTATAACGTAATACGTTATATGGTATAACTTTATAACGTATTACGGTATATGGTATAACGTTACAAAGTAATACGTTATATGGTATAACGTTATAAAGTAACATAAGATCATATGGTATAACGTTATAACGTAATGCGTTATATGGTATAACGTTATAACTTATTTCGTTATATAACATAACGTTATATGGTATAACGTTATAACGTAATACGTTATATGGTATATCGATATAACTTAATACGTTATATGGTATAACGTTATAACGAATTACGGTATATGGTATAACGTTATAACGTAATACGTTATATGGTGTAACGTTATACCGTATTACGTTATATAACATATCGTTATATGGTATAATGTTATAACGTAATACGTTATATGGTATAACGTTATAACTTATTACGTTATATAACATAACGTTATATGGTATAAAGTTATAACGTAATACGTTATATGGTATAACGTTATAACGTAATACGTTATATGGTATAACGTTATAACGTAATACGTTATATGGTATATCGATATAACTAAATACGTTATATGGTATAACGTTATAACGTATTACGGTATATGGTGTAACGTTATAACGTATTACGTTATATAACATATCGTTATATGGTATAAAGTTATAACGTAATACGTTATATGGTATAACGTTATAACTTATTACGTTATATATCATAACGATATATGGTATAAAGTTATAACGTAATACGTTATATGGTATAAAGATATAACGTAATACGTTATATGGTATAACTTTATAACGTATTACGGTATATGGTGTAACGTTATAACGTATTACTTTTTATAACATAACGTTATATGGTATAAAGTTATAACGTAATACGTTATATGGCATAACGTTATAACGTAATACGTTATATGGTATATCGTTATAACGTATTACGTTATATAGTATAACGTTATATGGTATAACGTTATAACGTATTACGTTATATAGTATAACGTTATAACGTATTACGTTATATAACATATCGTTATATGGTATAAAGTTATAACGTAATACGTTATATGGTATAACGTTATAACTTATTACGTTATATATCATAACGATATATGGTATAAAGTTATAACGTAATACGTTATATGGTATAACGTTATAACGTAATACGTTATATGGTATAACATTATAACGTATTACGGTATATGGTATAACGTTATAACGTATTTCGTTATATAACATAACGTCATATGGTATAACGTTATAACGTAATACGTTATATGGTATATCAATATAACTTAATGCGTTATATGGTATAACGTTATAACGCATTACGGTATATGGTATAACGTTATAACGTAATACGTTATATGGTGTAACGTTATAACGTATTACGTTATATAACATATCGTTATATGGTATAAAGTTCTAACGTAATACGTTATATGGTATAACGTTATAACTTATTACGTTATATATCATAACGATATATGGTATAAAGTTATAACGTAATACGTTATATGGTATGACGTTATAACGTAATACGTTATATGGTATAACTTTATAACGTATTACCGTATATGGTGTAACGTTATAACGTATTACGTTATATAACATAACGTTATATGGTATAACGTTATAACGTAATACGTTATATGTTATATCGATATAACCTAATACGTTATATGGTATAACGTTACAAAGTAATACGTTATATGGTATAACGTTATAAAGTAACATAAGATCATATGGTAAAACGTTATAACGTAATGCGTTATATGGTATAACGTTATAACGCATTACGGTATATGGTATAACGTTATAACGTAATACGTTATATGGTGTAACGTTATAACGTATTACGTTATATAACATATCGTTATATGGTATAAAGTTAAAACGTAATACGTTATATGGTATAACGTTATAACTTATTACGTTATATAACATAACGATATATGGTATAAAGTTATAACGTATTACGGTATATGGTGTAACGTTATAACGTATTACGTTATATAACATAACGTTATATGGTATAAAGGTCTAACGTAATACGTTATATGGTATAACGTTATAACTTATTACGTTATATATCATAACGATATATGGTATAAAGTTATAACGTAATACGTTATATGGTATAACGTTATAACGTAATACGTTATATGGTATAACTTTATAACGTATTACCGTATATGGTATAACGTTATAACGTATTACGTTATATAGTATAACGTTATATGGTATAACGTTATAACGTATTACGTTATATAGTATAACGTTATAACGTATTACGTTATATAACATAACGTTATATGGTATAACGTTATAACGTAAAACGTTATATGTTATATCGATATAACATAATACGTTATATGGTATAACGTTACAAAGTAATACGTTATATGGTATAACGTTATAAAGTAACATAAGATCATATGGTATAACGTTATAACGTAATGCGTTATATGGTATAACGTTATAACGTATTTCGTTATATAACATAACGTTATATGGTATAACGTTATAACGTAATACGTTATATGGTATATCGATATAACTTAATGCGTTATATGGTATAACGTTATAACGCATTACGGTATATGGTATAACGTTATAACGTAATACGTTATATGGTGTAACGTTATAACGTATTACGTTATATAACATATCGTTATATGGTATAAAGTTATAACGTAATACGTTATATGGTATAACGTTATAACTTATTACGTTATATAACATAACGTTATATGGTATAAAGTTATAACGTAATACGTTATATGGTATAACGTTATAATGTAATACGTTATATGGTATAACGTTATAACGTAATACGTTATATGGTATATCGATATAACGAAATACGTTATATGGTATAACGTTATAACGTATTACGGTATATGGTGTAACGTTATAACGTATTACGTTATATAACATATCGTTATATGGTATAAAGTTATAACGTAATACGTTATATGGTATAACGTTACAAAGTAATACGTTATATGGTATAACGTTATAAAGTAACATAAGATCATATGGTATAACGTTATAACGTAATGCGTTATATGGTATAACGTTATAACGCATTACGGTATATGGTATAACGTTATAACGTAATACGTTATATGGTGTAACGTTATAACGTATTACGTTATATAACATATCGTTATATGGTATGAAGTTATAACGTAATACGTTATATGGTATAACGTTATAACTTATTACGTTATATAACATAACGATATATGGTATAAAGTTATGACGTATTACGGTATATGGTGTAACGTTATAACGTATTACGTTATATAACATAACGTTATATGGTATAAAGTTCTAACGTAATACGTTATATGGTATAACGTTATAACTTATTACGTTATATGTCATAACGATATATGGTATAAAGTTATAACGTAATACGTTATATGGTATAACGTTATAACGTAATACGTTATATGGTATAGCTTTATAACGTATTACCGTATATGGTGTAACGTTATAACGTATTACGTTATATAACATAACGTTATATGGTATAACGTTACAACGTAATACGTTATATGGTATAACGTTATAACGTATTACGTTATATAGTATAACGTTATATGGTATAACGTTATAACGTATTACGTTATATAGTATAACGTAATAACGTATTACGTTATATAACATAACGTTATATGGTATAACGTTATAACGTAATACGTTATATGTTATATCGATATAACATAATACGTTATATGGTATAACGTTACAACGTAATACGTTATATGGTATAACGTTATAACGTATTACGTTATATAGTATAACGTTATATGGTATAACGTTATAACGTATTACGTTATATAGTATAACGTTATAACGTATTACGTTATATAACATAACGTTATATGGTATAACGTTATAACGTAATACGTTATATGTTATATCGATATAACATAATACGTTATATGGTATAACGTTACAAAGTAATACGTTATATGGTATAACGTTATAAAGTAACATAAGATCACATGGTATAACGTTATAACGTAATGCGTTATATGGTATAACGTTATAACGTATTTCGTTATATAACATAACGTTATATGGTATAACGTTATAACGTAATACGTTATATGGTATATCGATATAACTTAATGCGTTATATGGTATAACGTTATAACGCATTACGGTATATGGTATAACGTTATAACGTAATACGTTATATGGTGTAACGTTATAACGTATTACGTTATATAACATATCGTTATATGGTATAAAGTTATAACGTAATACGTTATATGGTATAACGTTATAACTTATTACGTTATATAACATAACGTTATATGGTATAAAGTTATAACGTAATACGTTATATGGTATAACGTTATAACGTAATACGTTATATGGTATAACGTTATAACGTAATACGTTACATGGTATAACGTTATAACGTAATACTTTATATGGTATAACTTTATAACGTATTACGGTATATGGTGTAACGTTATAACGTATTACTTTATATAACATAACGTTATATGGTATAAAGTTATAACGTAATACGTTATATGGCATAACGTTATAACGTAATACGTTATATGGTATATCGTTATAACGTATTACGTTATATAGTATAACGTTATATGGTATAACGTTACAACGTATTACGTTATATAGTATAACGTTATAACGTATTACGTTATATAACATAACGTTATATGGTATAACGTTATAACGTAATACGTTATATGTTATATCGATATAACATAATGCGTTATATGGTATAACGTTACAAAGTAATACGTTATATGGTATAACGTTACAAAGTAATACGTTATATGGTATAACGTTATAAAGTAACATAAGATCATATGGTATAACGTTATAACGTAATGCGTTATATGGTATAACGTTATAACGTATTTCGTTATATGGTATATCGATATAATTTAATGCGTTATATGATATAACGTTATAACGCATTACGGTATATGGTATAACGTTATAACGTAATACGTTATATGGTATAACGTTATATCGTAACATAACCTTATATGGTATAACGTTGTAACGTAATACGGTATATGGTATAACGTTATAACGTATTACGTTATATAGTATAATGTTATAACGTATTACGTTATACAACATAACGTTATATGGTATAACGTTATAACGTAATACGTTATATGGTATATCGATATAACTTAATACGTTATATGGTATAACGTTATAACGCATTACGCTATATGGTATAACGTTGTAACGTAATACGTTATATGGTATAACGTTATAACGTAATACGTTATATGGTATAACGTTATAACGTAATACGTTATATGGTATATCGATATAACTTAATGCATTATATGGTATAACGTTATAACGCATTACGGTATATGGTATAACGTTATAACGTAATACGTTATATGGTATAACGTTATATCGTAACATAACCTTATATGGTATAACGTTGTAACGTAATACGGTATATGGTATAACGTTATAACGTATTACGTTATATAGTATAACGTTATAACGTATTACGTTATATAGTATAACGTTATAACGTATTACGTTATACAACATAACGTTATATGGTATAACGTTATAACGTAATACGTTATATGGTATATCGATATAACTTAATACGTTATATGGTATAACGTTATAACGCATTACGCTATATGGTATAACGTTGTAACGTAATACGTTATATGGTATAACGTTATAACGTAATACGTTATATGGTATAACGTTATAACGTAATACGTTATATGGTATAACTTTATAACGTATTACCGTATATGGTGTAACGTTATAACGTATTACGTTATATAACATAACGTTATATGGTATAACGTTATAACGTAATACGTTATATGTTATATCGATATAACATAATACGTTATATGGTATAACGTTACAAAGTAATACGTTATATGGTATAACGTTATAAAGTAACATAAGATCATATGGTATAACGTTATAACGTAATGCGTTATATGGTATAACGTTATAACGCATTACGGTATATGGTATAACGTTATAACGTAATACGTTATATGGTGTAACGTTATAACGTATTACGTTATATAACATATCGTTATATGGTATAAAGTTATAACGTAATACGTTATATGGTATAACGTTATAACTTATTACGTTATATAACATAACGATAAATGGTATAAAGTTATAACGTATTACGGTATATGGTGTAACGTTATAACGTATTACGTTATATAACATAACGTTATATGGTATAAAGTTATAACGTAATACGTTATATGGTATAACGTTATAACGTAATACGTTATATGGTATTACTTTATAACGTATTACCTTATATGGTGTAACGTTATAACGTATTACGTTATATAACATAACGTTATATGGTATAACGTTATAACGTAATACGTTATATGTTATATCGATATAACATAATACGTTATATGGTATAACGTTACAAAGTAATACGTTATATGGTATAACGTTATAAAGTAACATAAGATCATATGGTATAACGTTATAACGTAATGCGTTATATGGTATAACGTTATAACGCATTACGGTATATGGTATAACGTTATAACGTAATACGTTATATGGTGTAACGTTATAACGTATTACGTTATATAACATATCGTTATATGGTATAACGTTACAAAGTAATACGTTATATGGTATAACGTTATAAAGTAACATAAGATCATATGGTATAACGTTATAACGTAATGCGTTATATGGTATAACGTTATAACGTATTTCGTTATATAACATAACGTTATATGGTATAACGTTATAACGTAATACGTTATATGGTATATCGATATAACTTAATGCGTTATATGGTGTAACGTTATAACGCATTACGGTATATGGTATAACGTTATAACGTATTACGTTATATAGTATAACGTTATATGGTATAACGTAACAACGTATTACGTTATATAGTATAACGTTATAACGTATTACGTTATATAACATAACGTTATATGGTATAACGTTATAACGTAATACGTTATATGATATATCGATATAACATAATACGTTATATGGTATAACGTTACAAAGTAATACGTTATATGGTATAACGTTACAAAGTAATACGTTATATGGTATAACGTTATAAAGTAACATAAGATCATATGGTATAACGTTATAACGTAATGCGTTATATGGTATAACGTTATAACGTATTTCGTTATATAACATAACGTTATATGGTATAACGTTATAACGTAATACGTTATATGGTATATCGATATAACTTAATGCGTTATATGGTATAACGTTATAACGCATTACGGTATATGGTATAACGTTATAACGTAATACGTTATATGGTATAACGTTATATCGTAACATAACCTTATATGGTATAACGTTGTAACGTAATACGGTATATGGTATAACGTTATAACGTATTACGTTATATAGTATAACGTTATAACGTATTACGTTATACAACATAACGTTATATGGTATAACGTTATAACGTAATACGTTATATCGTATATCGATATAACTTAATACGTTATATGGTATAACGTTATAACGCATTACGCTATATGGTATAACGTTGTAACGTAATACGTTATATGGTATAACGTTATAACGTAATACGTTATATGGTATATCGATATAACGAAATACGTTATATGGTATAACGTTATAACGTATTACGGTATATGGTGTAACGTTATAACGTATTACGTTATATAACATAACGTTATATGGTATAAAGTTCTAACGTAATACCTTATATGGTATAACGTTATAACTTATTACGTTATATATCATAACGATATATGGTACAAAGTTATAACGTAATACGTTATATGGTATAACGTTATAACGTAATACGTTATATGGTATAACTTTATAACGTATTACGGTATATGGTGTAACGTTATAACGTATTACGTTATATAACATAACGTTATACGGTATAACGTTACAACGTAATACGTTATATGGTATAACGTTATAACGTAACATAACCTTATATGGTATAACGTTGTAACGTATTACGGTATATGGTGTAACGTTATAACGTATTACGTTATATAACATAACGTTATATGGTATAACGTTACAACGTAATACGTTATATGGTATAACGTTATAACGTAACATAACCTTATATGGTATAACGTTGTAACGTAATACGGTATATGGTATAACGTTACAACGTATTACGTTATATAGTATAACGTTATAACGTATTACGTTATATAACATAACGTTATATGGTATAACGTTATAACGTAATACGTTATATGTTATATCGATATAACATAATGCGTTATATGGTATAAAGTTACAAAGTAATACGTTATATGGTATAACGTTACAAAGTAATACGTTATATGGTATAACGTTATAAAGTAACATAAGATCATATGGTATAACGTTATAACGTAATGCGTTATATGGTATAACGTTATAACGTATTTCGTTATATGGTATATCGATATAACTTAATGCGTTATATGGTATAACGTTATAACGCATTACGGTATATGGTATAACGTTATAACGTAATACGTTATATGGTGTAACGTTATATCGTAACATAACCTTATATGGTATAACGTTGTAACGTAATACGGTATATGGTATAACGTTATAACGTATTACGTTATATAGTATAATGTTATAACGTATTACGTTATACAACATAACGTTATATGGTATAACGTTATAACGTAATACGTTATATGGTATATCGATATAACTTAATACGTTATATGGTATAACGTTATAACGCATTACGCTATATGGTATAACGTTGTAACGTAATACGTTATATGGTATAACGTTATAACGTAATACGTTATATGGTATAACGTTATAACGTAATACGTTATATGGTATATCGATATAACTTAATGCGTTATATGGTATAACGTTATAACGCATTACGGTATATGGTATAACGTTATAACGTAATACGTTATATGGTATAACGTTATATCGTAACATAACCTTATATGGTATAACGTTGTAACGTAATACGGTATATGGTATAACGTTATAACGTATTACGTTATATAGTATAACGTTATAACGTATTACGTTATATAGTATAACGTTATAACGTATTACGTTATACAACATAACGTTATATGGTATAACGTTATAACGTAATACGTTATATGGTATATCGATATAACTTAATACGTTATATGGTATAACGTTATAACGCATTACGCTATATGGTATAACGTTGTAACGTAATACGTTATATGGTATAACGTTATAACGTAATTCGTTATATGGTATAACGTTATCACGTAATACGTTATATGGTATAACTTTATAACGTATTACCGTATATGGTGTAACGTTATAACGTATTACGTTATATAACATAACGTTATATGGTATAACGTTATAACGTAATACGTTATATGTTATATCGATATAACATAATACGTTATATGGTATAACGTTACAAAGTAATACGTTATATGGTATAACGTTATAAAGTAACATAAGATCATATGGTATAACGTTATAACGTAATGCGTTATATGGTATAACGTTATAACGCATTACGGTATATGGTATAACGTTATAACGTAATACGTTATATGGTGTAACGTTATAACGTATTACGTTATATAACATATCGTTATATGGTATAAAGTTATAACGTAATACGTTATATGGTATAACGTTATAACTTATTACGTTATATAACATAACGATATATGGTATAAAGTTATAACGTATTACGGTATATGGTGTAACGTTATAACGTATTACGTTATATAACATAACGTTATATGGTATAAAGTTATGACGTAATACGTTATATGGTATAACGTTATAACGTAATACGTTATATGGTATTACTTTATAACGTATTACCTTATATGGTGTAACGTTATAACGTATTACGTTATATAACATAACGTTATATGGTATAACGTTATAACGTAATACGTTATATGTTATATCGATATAACATAATACGTTATATGGTATAACGTTACAAAGTAATACGTTATATGGTATAACGTTATAAAGTAACATAAGATCATATGGTATAACGTTATAACGTAATGCGTTATATGGTATAACGTTATAACGCATTACGGTATATGGTATAACGTTATAACGTAATACGTTATATGGTGTAACGTTATAACGTATTACGTTATATAACATATCGTTATATGGTATAACGTTACAAAGTAATACGTTATATGGTATAACGTTATAAAGTAACATAAGATCATATGGTATAACGTTATAACGTAATGCGTTATATGGTATAACGTTATAACGTATTTCGTTATATAACATAACGTTATATGGTATAACGTTATAACGTAATACGTTATATGGTATATCGATATAACTTAATGCGTTATATGGTATAACGTTATAACGCATTACGGTATATGGTATAACGTTATAACGTATTACATTATATAGTATAACGTTATATGGTATAACGTTACAACGTATTACGTTATATAGTATAACGTTATAACGTATTACGTTATATAACATAACGTTATATGGTATAACGTTATAACGTAATACGTTATATGATATATCGATATAACATAATACGTTATATGGTATAACGTTACAAAGTAATACGTTATATGGTATAACGTTACAAAGTAATACGTTATATGGTATAACGTTATAAAGTAACATAAGATCATATGGTATAACGTTATAACGTAATGCGTTATATGGTATAACGTTATAACGTATTTCGTTATATAACATAACGTTATATGGTATAACGTTATATCGTAATACGTTATATGGTATATCGATATAACTTAATGCGTTATATGGTATAACGTTATAACGCATTACGGTATATGGTATAACGTTATAACGTAATACGTTATATGGTATAACGTTATATCGTAACATAACCTTATATGGTATAACGTTGTAACGTAATACGGTATATGGTATAACGTTATAACGTATTACGTTATATAGTATAACGTTATAACGTATTACGTTATACAACATAACGTTATATGGTATAACGTTATAACGTAATACGTTATATGGTATATCGATATAACTTAATACGTTATATGGTATAACGTTATAACGCATTACGCTATATGGTATAACGTTGTAACGTAATACGTTATATGGTATAACGTTATAACGTAATACGTTATATGGTATATCGATATAACGAAATACGTTATATGGTATAACGTTATAACGTATTACGGTATATGGTGTAACGTTATAACGTATTACGTTATATAACATAACGTTATATGGTATAAAGTTCTAACGTAATACGTTATATGGTATAACGTTATAACTTATTACGTTATATATCATAACGATATATGGTACAAAGTTATAACGTAATACGTTATATGGTATAACGTTATAACGTAATACGTTATATGGTATAACTTTATAACGTATTACGGTATATGGTGTAACGTTATAACGTATTACGTTATATAACATAACGTTATACGGTATAACGTTACAACGTAATACGTTATATGGTATAACGTTATAACGTAACATAACCTTATATGGTATAACGTTGTAACGTATTACGGTATATGGTGTAACGTTATAACGTATTACGTTATATAACATAACGTTATATGGTATAACGTTACAACGTAATACGTTATATGGTATAACGTTATAACGTAACATAACCTTATATGGTATAACGTTGTAACGTAATACGGTATATGGTATTACGTTATAACGTATTACGTTATATAGTATAACGTTATAACGTATTACGTTATATAACATAACGTTATATGGTATAACGTTAGAACGTAATACGTTATATGGTATATCGATATAACGTAATACGTTATATGGTATATCGTTATAACGTATTACGTTATATAGTATAACGTTATATGGTATAACGTTATAACGTATTACGTTATATAGTATAAGGTTATAACGTATTACGTTATATAACATAACGTTATATGGTATAACGTTATAACGTAATACGTTATATGGTGTATCGATATAACTTAATACGTTATATGGTATAACGTTATAACGAATTACGGTATATGGTATAACGTTATAACGTAATACGTTATATGGTGTAACGTTATAACGTATTACGTTATATAACATATCGTTATATGGTATAAAGTTATAAGGTAATACGTTATATGGTATAACGTTATAACTTATTACGTTATATAACATAACGTTATATGGTATAAAGTTATAACGTAATACGTTATATGGTATAACGTTATAACGTAATACGTTATATGGTATAACGTCATAACGTAATACGTTATATGGTATATCGATATAACGAAATACGTTATATGGTATAACGTTATAACGTATTACGGTATATGGTGTAACGTTATAACGTATTACGTTATATAACATATCGTTATATGGTATAAAGTTATAACGTAATACGTTATATGGTATAACGTTATAACTTATTACGTTATATATCATAACGATATATGGTATAAAGTTCTAACGTAATACGTTATATGGTATAACGTTATAACGTAATACGTTATATGGTATAACTTTATAACGTATTACGGTATATGGTGTAACGTTATAACGTATTACTTTATATAACATAACGTTATATGGTATAAAGTTATAACGTAATACGTTATATGTCATAACGTTATAACGTAATACGTTATATGGTATATCGTTATAACGTATTACGTTATATAGTATAACGTTATATGGTATAACGTTATAACGTATTACGTTATATAGTATAACGTTATAACGTATTACGTTATATAACATAACGTTATATGGTGTAACGTTATAACGTAATACGTTATATGTTATATCGATATAACATAATACGTTATATGGTATAACGTTACAAAGTAATACGTTATATGGTATAACGTTACAAAGTAATACGTTATATGGTATAACGTTATAAAGTAACATAAGATCATATGGTATAACGTTATAACGTAATGCGTTATATGGTATAACGTTATAACGTATTTCGTTATATGGTATATCGATATAACTTAATGCGTTATATGGTATAACGTTATAACGCATTACGGTATATGGTATAACGTTATAACGTAATACGTTATATGGTATAACGTTATATCGTAACATAACCTTATATGGTATAACGTTGTAACGTAATACGGTATATGGTATAACGTTATAACGTATTACGTTATATAGTATAACGTTATAACGTATTACGTTATATAGTATAACGTTATAACGTATTACGTTATACAACATAACGTTATATGGTATAACGTTATAACGTAATACGTTATATGGTATATCGATATAACTTAATACGTTATATGGTATAACGTTATAACGCATTACGCTATATGGTATAACGTTGTAACGTAATACGTTATATGGTATAACGTTATAACGTAATACGTTATATGGTATAACGTTATAACGTAATACGTTATATGGTATATCGATATAACTTAATGCGTTATATGGTATAACGTTATAACGCATTACGGTATATGGTATAACGTTATAACGTAATACGTTATATGGTATAACGTTATATCGTAACATAACCTTATATGGTATAACGTTGTAACGTAATACGGTATATGGTATAACGTTATAACGTATTACGTTATATAGTATAACGTTATAACGTATTACGTTATACAACATAACGTTATATGGTATAACGTTATAACGTAATACGTTATATGGTATATCGATATAACTTAATACGTTATATGGTATAACGTTATAACGCATTACGCTATATGGTATAACGTTGTAACGTAATACGTTATATGGTATAACGTTATAACGTAATACGTTATATGGTATAACGTTATAACGCAATACGTTATATGCTATAACTTTATAACGTATTACCGTATATGGTGTAACGTTATAACGTATTACGTTATATAACATAACGTTATATGGTATAACGTTATAACGTAATACGTTATATGTTATATCGATATAACATAATACGTTATATGGTATAACGTTACAAAGTAATACGTTATATGGTATAACGTTATAAAGTAACATAAGATCATATGGTATAACGTTATAACGTAATGCGTTATATGGTATAACGTTATAACGCATTACGGTATATGTTATAACGTTATAACGTAATACGTTATATGGTGTAACGTTATAACGTATTACGTTATATAACATATCGTTATATGGTATAAAGTTATAACGTAATACGTTATATGGTATAACGTTATAACTTATTACGTTATATAACATAACGATATATGGTATAAAGTTATAACGTATTACGGTATATGGTGTAACGTTATAACGTATTACGTTATATAACATAACGTTATATGGTATAAAGTTCTAACGTAATACGTTATATGGTATAACGTTATAACTTATTACGTTATATACCATAACGATATATGGTATAAAGTTATAACGTAATACGTTATATGGTATAACGTTATAACGTAATACGTTATATGGTATAACTTTATAACGTATTACCGTATATGGTGTAACGTTATAAAGTAACATAAGATCATATGGTATAACGTTATAACGTAATGCGTTATATGGTATAACGTTATAACGTATTTCGTTATATAACATAACGTTATATGGTATAACGTTATAACGTAATACGTTATATGGTATATCGATATAACTTAATGCGTTATATGGTATAACGTTATAACGCATTACGGTATATAGTATAACGTTATAACGTATTACGTTATACAACATAACGTTATATGGTATAACGTTATAACGTAATACGTTATATGGTATATCGATATAACTTAATACGTTATATGGTATAACGTTATAACGCATTACGCTATATGGTATAACGTTGTAACGTAATACGTTATATGGTATAACGTTATAACGTAATACGTTATATGGTATAACGTTATAACGTAATACGTTATATGGTATATCGATATAACTTAATGCGTTATATGGTATAACGTTATAACGCATTACGGTATATGGTATAACGTTATAACGTAATACGTTATATGGTATAACGTTATATCGTAACATAACCTTATATGGTATAACGTTGTAACGTAATACGGTACATGGTATAACGTTATAACGTATTACGTTATATAGTATAACGTTATAACGTATTACGTTATACAACATAACGTTATATGGTATAACGTTATAACGTAATACGTTATATGGTATATCGATATAACTTAATACGTTATATGGTATAACGTTATAACGCATTACGCTATATGGTATAACGTTGTAACGTAATACGTTATATGGTATAACGTTATAACGTAATACGTTATATGGTATAACGTTATAACGCAATACGTTATATGGTATAACTTTATAACGTATTACCGTATATGGTGTAACGTTATAACGTATTACGTTATATAACATAACGTTATATGGTATAACGTTATAACGTAATACGTTATATGTTATATCGATATAACATAATACGTTATATGGTATAACGTTACAAAGTAATACGTTATATGGTATAACGTTATAAAGTAACATAAGATCATATGGTATAACGTTATAACGTAATGCGTTATATGGTATAACGTTATAACGCATTACGGTATATGGTATAACGTTATAACGTAATACGTTATATGGTGTAACGTTATAACGTATTACGTTATATAACATATCGTTATATGGTATAAAGTTATAACGTAATACGTTATATGGTATAACGTTATAACTTATTACGTTATATAACATAACGATATATGGTATAAAGTTATAACGTATTACGGTATATGGTGTAACGTTATAACGTATTACGTTATATAACATAACGTTATATGGTATAAAGTTCTAACGTAATACGTTATATGGTATAACGTTATAACTTATTACGTTATATATCATAACGATATATGGTATAAAGTTATAACGTAATACGTTATATGGTATAACGTTATAACGTAATACGTTATATGGTATAACTTTATAACGTATTACCGTATATGGTGTAACGTTATAAAGTAACATAAGATCATATGGTATAACGTTATAACGTAATGCGTTATATGGTATAACGTTATAACGTATTTCGTTATATAACATAACGTTATATGGTATAACGTTATAACGTAATACGTTATATGGTATATCGATATAACTTAATGCGTTATATGGTATAACGTTATAACGCATTACGGTATATGGTATAACGTTATAACGTAATACGTTATATGGTGTAACGTTATAACGTATTACGTTATATAACATATCGTTATATGGTATAAAGTTATAACGTAATACGTTATATGGTATAACGTTATAACTTATTACTTTATATAACATAACGTTATATGGTATAAAGTTATAACGTAATACGTTATATGGTATAACGTTATAACGTAATACGTTATATGGTATAACGTTATAACGTAATACGTTATATGGTATAACTTTATAACGTATTACCGTATATGGTGTAACGTTATAACGTATTACGTTATATAACATAACGTTATATGGTATAACGTTATAACGTAATACGTTATATGTTATATCGATATAACATAATACGTTATATGGTATAACGTTACAAAGTAATACGTTATATGGTATAACGTTATAAAGTAACATAAGATCATATGGTATAACGTTATAACGTAATGCGTTATATGGTATAACGTTATAACGCATTACGGTATATGGTATAACGTTATAACGTAATACGTTATATGGTGTAACGTTATAACGTATTACGTTATATAACATATCGTTATATGGTATAAAGTTATAACGTAATACGTTATATGGTATAACGTTATAACTTATTACGTTATATAACATAACGTTATATGGTATAACGTTACAACGTAATACGTTATATGGTATAACGTTATAACGTATTACGTTATATAGTATAACGTTATATGGTATAACGTTATAACGTATTACGTTATATAGTATAACGTTATAACGTATTACGTTATATAACATAACGTTATATGGTATAACGTTATAACGTAATACGTTATATGTTATATCGATATAACATAATACGTTATATGGTATAACGTTACAAAGTAATACGTTATATGGTATAACGTTATAAAGTAACATAAGATCATATGGTATAACGTTATAACGTAATGCGTTATATGGTATAACGTTATAACGTATTTCGTTATATAACATAACGTTATATGGTATAACGTTATAACGTAATACGTTATATGGTATATCGATATAACTTAATGCGTTATATGGTATAACGTTATAACGCATTACGGTATATGGTATAACGTTATAACGTAATACGTTATATGGTGTAACGTTATAACGTATTACGTTATATAACATATCGTTATATGGTATAAAGTTATAACGTAATACGTTATATGGTATAACGTTATAACTTATTACGTTATATAACATAACGCTATATGGTATAAAGTTATAACGTAATACGTTATATGGTATAACGTTATAACGTAATACGTTATATGGTATAACGTTATAACGTAATACGTTATATGGTATATCGATATAACGAAATACGTTATATGGTATAACGTTATAACGTATTACGGTATATGGTGTAACGTTATAACGTATTACGTTATATAACATATCGTTATATGGTATAAAGTTATAACGTAATACGTTATATGGTATAACGTTATAACTTATTACGTTATATATCATAACGATGTATGGTATAAAGTTATAACGTAATACGTTATATGGTATAACGTTATAACGTAATACTTTATATGGTATAACTTTATAACGTATTACGGTATATGGTGTAACGTTATAACGTATTACTTTATATAACATAACGTTATATGGTATAAAGTTATAACGTAATACGTTATATGGCATAACGTTATAACGTAATACGTTATATAGTATATCGTTATAACGTATTACGTTACATAGTATAACGTTACAACGTATTACGTTATATAGTATAACGTTATAACGTATTACGTTATATAACATAACGTTATATGGTATAACGTTATAACGTAATACGATATATGATATATCGATATAACATAATACGTTATATGGTATAACGTTACAAAGTAATACGTTATATGGTATAACGTTACAAAGTAATACGTTATATGGTATAACGTTATAAAGTAACATAAGATCATATGGTATAACGTTA
This sequence comes from Bombus pratorum, assembly GCA_930367275.1. Classification (NCBI taxonomy): domain Eukaryota; kingdom Metazoa; phylum Arthropoda; class Insecta; order Hymenoptera; family Apidae; genus Bombus; species Bombus pratorum. Next base: position 7,780,759 of record OV883983.1, on the reverse strand, counting down.
TAACGTAATGCGTTATATGGTATAACGTTATAACGTATTTCGTTATATAACATAACGTTATATGGTATAACGTTATAACGTAATACGTTATATGGTATATCGATATAACTTAATGCGTTATATGGTATAACGTTATAACGCATTACGGTATATGGTATAACGTTATAACGTAATACGTTATATGGTATAACGTTATATCGTAACATAAAGTTATATGGTATAACGTTGTAACGTAATACGGTATATGGTATAACGTTATAACGTATTACGTTATATAGTATAACGTTATAACGTATTACGTTATACAACATAACGTTATATGGTATAACGTTATAACGTAATACGTTATATGGTATATCGATATAACTTAATACGTTATATGGTATAACGTTATAACGCATTACGCTATATGGTATAACGTTGTAACGTAATACGTTATATGGTATAACGTTATAACGTAATACGTTATATGGTATATCGATATAACGAAATACGTTATATGGTATAACGTTATAACGTATTACGGTATATGGTGTAACATTATAACGTATTACGTTATATAACATAACGTTATATGGTATAAAGTTCTAACGTAATACGTTATATGGTATAACGTTATAACTTATTACGTTATATATCATAACGATATATGGTACAAAGTTATAACGTAATACGTTATATGGTATAACGTTATAACGTAATACGTTATATGGTATAACGTTATAACGTAATACGTTATATGGTATATCGATATAACGAAATACGTTATATGGTATAACGTTATAACGCATTACGCTATATGGTATAACGTTGTAACGTAATACGTTATATGGTATAACGTTATAACGTAATACGTTATATGGTATATCGATATAACGAAATACGTTATATGGTATAACGTTATAACGTAATACGTTATATGGTATAACTTTATAACGTATTACGGTATATGGTGTAACGTTATAACGTATTACGTTATATAACATAACGTTATACGGTATAACGTTACAACGTAATACGTTATATGGTATAACGTTATAACGTAACATAACCTTATATGGTATAACGTTGTAACGTATTACGGTATATGGTATAACGTTATAACGTAATACGTTATATGGTGTAACGTTATAACGTATTACGTTATATAACATATCGTTATATGGTATAAAGTTATAACGTAATACGTTATATGGTATAACGTTATAACTTATTACGTTATATAACATAACGATATATGGTATAAAGTTATAACGTATTACGGTATATGGTGTAACGTTATAACGTATTACGTTATATAACATAACGTTATATGGTATAAAGTTCTAACGTAATACGTTATATGGTATAACGTTATAACTTATTACGTTATATATCATAACGATATATGGTATAAAGTTATAACGTAATACGTTATATGGTATAACGTTATAACGTAATACGTTATATGGTATAACTTTATAACGTATTACCGTATATGGTGTAACGTTATAAAGTAACATAAGATCATATGGTATAACGTTATAACGTAATGCGTTATATGGTATAACGTTATAACGTATTTCGTTATATAACATAACGTTATATGGTATAACGTTATAACGTAATACGTTATATGGTATATCGATATAACTTAATGCGTTATATGGTATAACGTTATAACGCATTACGGTATATGGTATAACGTTATAACGTAATACGTTATATGGTGTAACGTTATAACGTATTACGTTATATAACATATCGTTATATGGTATAAAGTTATAACGTAATACGTTATATGGTATAACGTTATAACTTATTACTTTATATAACATAACGTTATATGGTATAAAGTTATAACGTAATACGTTATATGGTATAACGTTATAACGTAATACGTTATATGGTATAACGTTATAACGTAATACGTTATATGGTATAACTTTATAACGTATTACCGTATATGGTGTAACGTTATAACGTATTACGTTATATAACATAACGTTATATGGTATAACGTTATAACGTAATACGTTATATGTTATATCGATATAACATAATACGTTATATGGTATAACGTTACAAAGTAATACGTTATATGGTATAACGTTATAAAGTAACATAAGATCATATGGTATAACGTTATAACGTAATGCGTTATATGGTATAACGTTATAACGCATTACGGTATATGGTATAACGTTATAACGTAATACGTTATATGGTGTAACGTTATAACGTATTACGTTATATAACATATCGTTATATGGTATAAAGTTATAACGTAATACGTTATATGGTATAACGTTATAACTTATTACGTTATATAACATAACGTTATATGGTATAACGTTACAACGTAATACGTTATATGGTATAACGTTATAACGTATTACGTTATATAGTATAACGTTATATGGTATAACGTTATAACGTATTACGTTATATAGTATAACGTTATAACGTATTACGTTATATAACATAACGTTATATGGTATAACGTTATAACGTAATACGTTATATGTTATATCGATATAACATAATACGTTATATGGTATAACGTTACAAAGTAATACGTTATATGGTATAACGTTATAAAGTAACATAAGATCATATGGTATAACGTTATAACGTAATGCGTTATATGGTATAACGTTATAACGTATTTCGTTATATAACATAACGTTATATGGTATAACGTTATAACGTAATACGTTATATGGTATATCGATATAACTTAATGCGTTATATGGTATAACGTTATAACGCATTACGGTATATGGTATAACGTTATAACGTAATACGTTATATGGTGTAACGTTATAACGTATTACGTTATATAACATATCGTTATATGGTATAAAGTTATAACGTAATACGTTATATGGTATAACGTTATAACTTATTACGTTATATAACATAACGCTATATGGTATAAAGTTATAACGTAATACGTTATATGGTATAACGTTATAACGTAATACGTTATATGGTATAACGTTATAACGTAATACGTTATATGGTATATCGATATAACGAAATACGTTATATGGTATAACGTTATAACGTATTACGGTATATGGTGTAACGTTATAACGTATTACGTTATATAACATATCGTTATATGGTATAAAGTTATAACGTAATACGTTATATGGTATAACGTTATAACTTATTACGTTATATATCATAACGATGTATGGTATAAAGTTATAACGTAATACGTTATATGGTATAACGTTATAACGTAATACTTTATATGGTATAACTTTATAACGTATTACGGTATATGGTGTAACGTTATAACGTATTACTTTATATAACATAACGTTATATGGTATAAAGTTATAACGTAATACGTTATATGGCATAACGTTATAACGTAATACGTTATATGGTATATCGTTATAACGTATTACGTTATATAGTATAACGTTATATGGTATAACGTTACAACGTATTACGTTATATAGTATAACGTTATAACGTATTACGTTATATAACATAACGTTATATGGTATAACGTTATAACGTAATACGATATATGATATATCGATATAACATAATACGTTATATGGTATAACGTTACAAAGTAATACGTTATATGGTATAACGTTACAAAGTAATACGTTATATGGTATAACGTTATAAAGTAACATAAGATCATATGGTATAACGTTATAACGTAATGCGTTATATGGTATAACGTTATAACGTATTTCGTTATATAACATAACGTTATATGGTATAACGTTATAACGTAATACGTTATATGGTATATCGATATAACTTAATGCGTTATATGGTATAACGTTATAACGCATTACGGTATATGGTATAACGTTATAACGTAATACGTTATATGGTATAACGTTATATCGTAACATAAAGTTATATGGTATAACGTTGTAACGTAATACGGTATATGGTATAACGTTATAACGTATTACGTTATATAGTATAACGTTATAACGTATTACGTTATACAACATAACGTTATATGGTATAACGTTATAACGTAATACGTTATATGGTATATCGATATAACTTAATACGTTATATGGTATAACGTTATAACGCATTACGCTATATGGTATAACGTTGTAACGTAATACGTTATATGGTATAACGTTATAACGTAATACGTTATATGGTATATCGATATAACGAAATACGTTATATGGTATAACGTTATAACGTATTACGGTATATGGTGTAACATTATAACGTATTACGTTATATAACATAACGTTATATGGTATAAAGTTCTAACGTAATACGTTATATGGTATAACGTTATAACTTATTACGTTATATATCATAACGATATATGGTACAAAGTTATAACGTAATACGTTATATGGTATAACGTTATAACGTAATACGTTATATGGTATAACTTTATAACGTATTACGGTATATGGTGTAACGTTATAACGTATTACGTTATATAACATAACGTTATACGGTATAACGTTACAACGTAATACGTTATATGGTATAACGTTATAACGTAACATAACCTTATATGGTATAACGTTGTAACGTATTACGGTATATGGTGTAACGTTATAACGTATTACGTTATATAACATAACGTTATATGGTATAACGTTACAACGTAATACGTTATATGGTATAACGTTATAACGTAACATAACCTTATATGGTATAACGTTGTAACGTAATACGGTATATGGTATAACGTTATAACGTATTACGTTATATAGTATAACGTTATAACGTATTACGTTATATAACATAACGTTATATGGTATAACGTTAGAACGTAATACGTTATATGGTATATCGATATAACGTAATACGTTATATGGTATATCGTTATAACGTATTACGTTATATAGTATAACGTTATATGGTATAACGTTATAACGTATTACGTTATATAGTATAAGGTTATAACGTATTATGTTATATAACATAACGTTTTATGGTATAACGTTATAACGTAATACGTTATATATTATATCGATATAACATAATACGTAATATGGTATAACGTTACAAAGTAATACGTTATATGGTATAACGTTATAAAGTAACATAAGATCATATGGTATAACGTTATAACGTAATGCGTTATATGGTATAACGTTATAACGTATTTCGTTATATAACATAACGTTATATGGTATAACGTTATAACGTAATACGTTATATGGTATATCGATATAACTTAATACGTTATATGGTATAACGTTATAACGAATTACGGTATATGGTATAACGTTATAACGTAATACGTTATATGGTGTAACGTTATAACGTATTACGTTATATAACATATCGTTATATGGTATAAAGTTATAAGGTAATACGTTATATGGTATAACGTTATAACTTATTACGTTATATAACATAACGTTATATGGTATAAAGTTATAACGTAATACGTTATATGGTATAACGTTATAACGTAATACGTTATATGGTATAACGTCATAACGTAATACGTTATATGGTATATCGATATAACGAAATACGTTATATGGTATAACGTTATAACGTATTACGGTATATGGTGTAACGTTATAACGTATTACGTTATATAACATATCGTTATATGGTATAAAGTTATAACGTAATACGTTATATGGTATAACGTTATAACTTATTACGTTATATATCATAACGATATATGGTATAAAGTTCTAACGTAATACGTTATATGGTATAACGTTATAACGTAATACGTTATATGGTATAACTTTATAACGTATTACGGTATATGGTGTAACGTTATAACGTATTACTTTATATAACATAACGTTATATGGTATAAAGTTATAACGTAATACGTTATATGTCATAACGTTATAACGTAATACGTTATATGGTATATCGTTATAACGTATTACGTTATGTAGTATAACGTTATATGGTATAACGTTATAACGTATTACGTTATATAGTATAACGTTATAACGTATTACGTTATATAACATAACGTTATATGGTGTAACGTTATAACGTAATACGTTATATGTTATATCGATATAACATAATACGTTATATGGTATAACGTTACAAAGTAATACGTTATATGGTATAACGTTATAAAGTAACATAAGATCATATGGTATAACGTTATAACGTAATGCGTTATATGGTATAACGTTATAACGTATTTCGTTATATAACATAACGTTATATGGTATAACGTTATAACGTAATACGTTATATGGTATATCGATATAACTTAATGCGTTATATGGTATAACGTTATAACGCATTACGGTATACGGTATAACGTTATAACGTAATACGTTATATGGTGTAACGTTATAACGTATTACGTTATATAACATATCGTTATATGGTATAAAGTTATAACGTAATACGTTATATGGTATAACGTTATAACTTATTACGTTATATAACATAACGTTATATGGTATAAAGTTATAACGTAATACGTTATATGGTATAACGTTATAACGTAATACGTTATATGGTATAACGTTATAACGTAATACGTTATATGGTATATCGATATAACGAAATACGTTATATGGTATAACGTTATAACGTATTACGGTATATGGTGTAACGTTATAACGTATTACGTTATATAACATATCGTTATATGGTATAAAGTTATAACGTAATACGTTATATGGTATAACGTTATAACTTATTACGTTATATATCATAACGATATATGGTAAAAAGTTATAACGTAATACGTTATATGGTATAACGTTATAACGTAATACGTTATATGGTATAACTTTATAACTTATTACGGTATATGGTGTAACGTTATAACGTATTACTTTATATAACATAACGTTATATGGTATAAAGTTATAACGTAATACGTTATATGGCATAACGTTATAACGTAATACGTTATATGGTATATCGTTATAACGTATTACGTTATATAGTATAACGTTATATGGTATAACGTTATAACGTATTACGTTATATAGTATAACGTTATAACGTATTACGTTATATAACATAACGTTATATGGTGTAACGTTATAACGTAATACGTTATATGTTATATCGATATAACATAATACGTTATATGGTATAACGTTACAAAGTAATACGTTATATGGTATAACGTTATAAAGTAACATAAGATCATATGGTATAACGTTATAACGTAATGCGTTATATGGTATAACGTTATAACGTATTTCGTTATATAACATAACGTTATATGGTATAACGTTATAACGTAATACGTTATATGGTATATCGATATAACTTAATGCGTTATATGGTATAACGTTATAACGCATTACGGTATATGGTATAACGTTATAACGTAATACGTTATATGGTGTAACGTTATAACGTATTACGTTATATAACATATCGTTATATGGTATAAAGTTATAACGTAATACGTTATATGGTATAACGTTATAACTTATTACGTTATATAACATAACGTTATATGGTATAAAGTTATAACGTAATACGTTATATGGTATAACGTTATAACGTAATACGTTATATGGTATAACGTTATAACGTAATACGTTATATGGTATATCGATATAACGAAATACGTTATATGGTATAACGTTATAACGTATTACGGTATATGGTGTAACGTTATAACGTATTACGTTATATAACATATCGTTATATGGTATAAAGTTATAACGTAATACGTTATATGGTATAACGTTATAACTTATTACGTTATATATCATAACGATATATGGTAAAAAGTTATAACGTAATACGTTATATGGTATAACGTTATAACGTAATACGTTATATGGTATAACTTTATAACTTATTACGGTATATGGTGTAACGTTATAACGTATTACTTTATATAACATAACGTTATATGGTATAAAGTTATAACGTAATACGTTATATGGCATAACGTTATAACGTAATACGTTATATGGTATATCGTTATAACGTATTACGTTATATATCATAACGATATATGGTACAAAGTTATAACGTAATACGTTATATGGTATAACGTTATAACATAATACGTTATATGGTATAACTTTATAACGTATTACGGTATATGGTGTAACGTTATAACGTATTACGTTATATAACATAACGTTATATGGTATAACGTTACAACGTAATACGTTATATGGTATTACGTTATAACGTAACATAACCTTATATGGTATAACGTTGTAACGTATTACGGTATATGGTGTAACGTTATAACGTATTACGTTATATAACATAACGTTATATGGTATAACGTTACAACGTAATACGTTATATGGTATAACGTTATAACGTAACATAACCTTATATGGTATAACGTTGTAACGTAATACGGTATATGGTATAACGTTATAACGTATTACGTTATATAGTATAACGTTATAACGTATTACGTTATATAACATAACGTTATATGGTATAACGTTAGAACGTAATACGTTATATGGTATATCGATATAACGTAATACGTTATATGGTATATCGTTATAACGTATTACGTTATATAGTATAACGTTATATGGTATAACGTTATAACGTATTACGTTATATAGTATAAGGTTATAACGTATTACGTTATATAACATAACGTTATATGGTATAACGTTATAACGTAATACGTTATATGGTATAACGTTATAACTTATTACGTTATATATCATAACGATATATGGTATAAAGTTATAACGTAATACGTTATATGGTATAACGTTATAACGTAATACGTTATATGGTATAACTTTATAACGTATTACGGTATATGGTGTAACGTTATAACGTATTACTTTATATAGCATAACGTTATATGGTATAAAGTTATAACGTAATACGTTATATGGCATAACGTTATAACGTAATACGTTATATGGTATATCGTTATAACGTATTACGTTATATAGTATAACGTTATATGGTATAACGTTATAACGTATTACGTTATATAGTATAACGTTATAACGTATTACGTTATATAACATAACGTTATATGGTATAACGTTATAACGTAATACGTTATATGTTATATCGATATAACATAATACGTTATATGGTATAACGTTACAAAGTAATACGTTATATGGTATAACGTTATAAAGTAACATAAGATCATATGGTATAACGTTATAACGTAATGCGTTATATGGTATAACGTTATAACGTATTTCGTTATATAACATAACGTTATATGGTATAACGTTATAACGTAATACGTTATATGGTATATCGATATAACTTAATGCGTTATATGGTATAACGTTATAACGCATTACGGTATATGGTATAACGTTATAACGTAATACGTTATATGGTGTAACGTTATAACGTATTACGTTATATAACATATCGTTATATGGTATAAAGTTATAACGTAATACGTTATATGGTATAACGTTATAACTTATTACGTTATATAACATAACGTTATATGGTATAAAGTTATAACGTAATACGTTATATGGTATAACGTTATAACGTAATACGTTATATGGTATAACGTTATAACGTAATACGTTATATGGTATATCGATATAACGAAATACGTTATATGGTATAACGTTATAACGTATTACGGTATATGGTGTAACGTTATAACGTATTACGTTATATAACATATCGTTATATGGTATAAAGTTATAACGTAATACGTTATATGGTATAACGTTATAACTTATTACGTTATATATCATAACGATATATGGTATAAAGTTATAACGTAATACGTTATATCGTATAACGTTATAACGTAATACGTTATATGGTATAACTTTATAACGTATTACGGTATATGGTGTAACGTTATAACGTATTACTTTATATAACATAACGTTATATGGTATAAAGTTATAACGTAATACGTTATATGGCATAACGTTATAACGTAATACGTTATATGGTATATCGTTATAACGTATTACGTTATATAGTATAACGTTATATGGTATAACGTTATATTGTATTACGTTATATAGTATAACGTTATAACGTATTACGTTATATAACATAACGTTATATGGTATAACGTTATAACGTAATACGTTATATGTTATATCGATATAACATAATACGTTATATGGTATAACGTTACAAAGTAATACGTTATATGGTATAACGTTATAAAGTAACATAAGATCATATGGTATAACGTTATAACGTAATGCGTTATATGGTATAACGTTATAACGTAATACGTTATATGGTATATCGATATAACTTAATGCGTTATATGGTATAACGTTATAACGCATTACGGTATATGGTATAACGTTATATGGTATAAAGTCCTAACGTAATACGTTATATGGTATAACGTTATAACTTATTACGTTATATATCATAACGATATATGGTACAAAGTTATAACGTAATACGTTATATGGTATAACGTTATAACGTAATACGTTTTATGGTATAACTTTATGACGTATTACGGTATATGGTGTAACGTTATAACGTATTACGTTATATAACATAACGTTATATGGTATAACGTTACAACGTTGTACGTTATATGGTATAACGTTATAACGTAACATAACCTTATATGGTATAACGTTGTAACGTAATACAGTATATGGTATAACGTTATAACGTATTACGTTATATAGTAAAACGTTATAACGTATTACGTTATATAACATAACGTTATATGGTATAACGTTATAACGTAATACGTTATATGGTATAACGTTATAACGTAATACGTTATATGGTATAACTTTATAACGTATTACGGTATATGGTGTAACGTTATAACGTATTACTTTATATAACATAACGTTATATGGTATAAAGTTATAACGTAATACGTTATATGGCATAACGTTATAACGTAATACGTTATATGGTATATCGTTATAACGTATTACGTTATATAGTATAACGTTATATGGTATAACGTTATAACGTATTACGTTATATAGTATAACGTTATAACGTATTACGTTATATAACATAACGTTATATGGTATAACGTTATAACGTAATACGTTATATGTTATATCGATATAACATAATACGTTATATGGTATAACGTTACAAAGTAATACGTTATATGGTATAACGTTATAAAGTAACATAAGATCATATGGTATAACGTTATAACGTAATGCGTTATATGGTATAACGTTATAACGTAATACGTTATATGGTATATCGATATAAATTAATGCGTTATATGGTATAACGTTATAGCGCATTACGGTATATGGTATAACGTTATAACGTAATACATTATATGGTATAACGTTATATCGTAACATAACCTTATATGGTATAACGTTGTAACGTAATACGGTATATGGTATAACGTTATAACGTATTACGTTATATGGTATAACGTTATAACGTAATACGTTATATGGTATATCGATATAACGAAATACGCTATATGGTATAACGTTACAAAGTAATACGTTATATGGTATAACGTTATAAAGTAACATAAGATCATATGGTATAACGTTATAACGTAATGCGTTATATGGTATAACGTTATAACGTATTTCGTTATATAACATAACGTTATATGGTATAACGTTATAACGTAATACGTTATATGGTATATCGATATAACTTAATGCGTTATATGGTATAACGTTATAACGCATTACGGTATATGGTATAACGTTATAACGTAATACGTTATATGGTGTAACGTTATAACGTAATACGTTATATGGTATAACTTTATAACTTATTACGGTATATGGTGTAACGTTATAACGTATTACTTTATATAACATATCGTTATATGGTATAAAGTTATAACGTAATACGTTATATGGTGTAACGTTATAACTTATTACGTTATATATCATAACGATATATGGTAAAAAGTTATAACGTAATACGTTATATGGTATAACGTTATAACGTAATACGTTATATGGTATAACTTTATAACTTATTACGGTATATGTTGTAACGTTATAACGTATTACTTTATATAACATAACGTTATATGGTATAAAGTTATAACGTAATACATTATATGGCATAACGTTATAACGTAATACGTTATATGGTATATCGTTATAACGTATTACGTTATATATCATAACGATATATGGTACAAAGTTATAACGTAATACGTTATATGGTATAACGTTATAACGTAATACGTTATATGGTATAACTTTATAACGTATTACGGTATATGGTGTAACGTTATAACGTATTACGTTATATAACATAACGTTATATGGTATAACGTTACAACGTAATACGTTATATGGTATAACGTTATAACGTAACATAACCTTATATGGTATAACGTTGTAACGTATTACGGTATATGGTGTAACGTTATAACGTATTACGTTATATAACATAACGTTATATGGTATAACGTTACAACGTAATACGTTATATGGTATAACGTTATAACGTAACATAACCTTATATGGTATAACGTTGTAACGTAATACGGTATATGGTAAAACGTTATAACGTATTACGTTATATAGTATAACGTTATAACGTATTACGTTATATAACATAACGTTATATGGTATAACGTTAGAACGTAATACGTTATATGGTATATCGATATAACGTAATACGTTATATGGTATATCGTTATAACGTATTACGTTATATAGTATAACGTTATATGGTATAACGTTATAACGTATTATGTTATATAGTATAAGGTTATAACGTATTACGTTATATAACATAACGTTATATGGTATAACGTTATAACGTAATACGTTATATGGTATAACGTTATAACTTATTACGTTATATATCATAACGATATATGGTATAAAGTTATAACGTAATACGTTATATGGTATAACGTTATAACGTAATACGTTATATGGTATAACTTTATAACGTATTACGGTATATGGTGTAACGTTATAACGTATTACTTTATATAGCATAACGTTATATGGTATAAAGTTATAACGTAATACGTTATATGGCATAACGTTATAACGTAATACGTTATATGGTATATCGTTATAACGTATTACGTTATATAGTATAACGTTATATGGTATAACGTTATAACGTATTACGTTATATAGTATAACGTTATAACGTATTACGTTATATAACATAACGTTATATGGTATAACGATATAACGTAATACGTTATATGTTATATCGATATAACATAATACGTTATATGGTATAACGTTACAAAGTAATACGTTATATGGTATAACGTTATAAAGTAACATAAGATCATATGGTATAACGTTATAACGTAATGCGTTATATGGTATAACGTTATAACGTATTTCGTTATATAACATAACGTTATATGGTATAACGTTATAACGTAATACGTTATATGGTATATCGATATAACTTAATGCGTTATATGGTATAACGTTGTAACCCATGACGATATATGGTATAACGTTATAACGTAATACGTTATATGGTGTAACGTTATAACGTATTACGTTATATAACATATCGTTATATGGTATAAAGTTATAACGTAATACGTTATATGGTATAACGTTATAACTTATTACGTTATATAACATAACGTTATATGGTATAAAGATATAACGTAATACGTTATATGGTATATCGATATAACGAAATACGTTATATGGTATAACGTTATAACGTATTACGGTATATGGTGTAACGTTATAACGTATTACGTTATATAACATATCGTTATATGGTATAAAGTTATAACGTAATACGTTATATGGTATAACGTTATAACTTATTACGTTATATATCATAACGATATATGGTATAAAGTTATAACGTAATACGTTATATCGTATAACGTTATAACGTAATACGTTATATGGTATAACTTTATAACGTATTACGGTATATGGTGTAACGTTATAACGTATTACTTTATATAACATAACGTTATATGGTATAAAGTTATAACGTAATACGTTATATGGCATAACGTTATAACGTAATACGTTATATGGTATATCGTTATAACGTATTACGTTATATAGTATAACGTTATATGGTATAACGTTATATTGTATTACGTTATATAGTATAACGTTATAACGTATTACGTTATATAACATAACGTTATATGGTATAACGTTATAACGTAATACGTTATATGTTATATCGATATAACATAATACGTTATATGGTATAACGTTACAAAGTAATACGTTATATGGTATAACGTTATAAAGTAACATAAGATCATATGGTATAACGTTATAACGTAATGCGTTATATGGTATAACGTTATAACGTAATACGTTATATGGTATATCGATATAACTTAATGCGTTATATCGTATAACGTTATAACGCATTACGGTATATGGTATAACGTTATATGGTATAAAGTCCTAACGTAATACGTTATATGGTATAACGTTATAACTTATTACGTTATATATCATAACGATATATGGTACAAAGTTATAACGTAATACGTTATATGGTATAACGTTATAACGTAATACGTTTTATGGTATAACTTTATAACGTATTACGGTATATGGTGTAACGTTATAACGTATTACGTTATATAACATAACGTTATATGGTATAACGTTACAACGTTGTACGTTATATGGTATAACGTTATAACGTAACATAACCTTATATGGTATAACGTTGTAACGTAATACAGTATATGGTATAACGTTATAACGTATTACGTTATATAGTATAACGTTATAACGTATTACGTTATATAACATAACGTTATATGGTATAACGTTATAACGTAATACGTTATATGGTATAACGTTATAACGTAATACGTTATATGGTATAACTTTATAACGTATTACGGTATATGGTGTAACGTTATAACGTATTACTTTATATAACATAACGTTATATGGTATAAAGTTATAACGTAATACGTTATATGGCATAACGTTATAACGTAATACGTTATATGGTATATCGTTATAACGTATTACGTTATATAGTATAACGTTATATGGTATAACGTTATAACGTATTACGTTATATAGTATAACGTTATAACGTATTACGTTATATAACATAACGTTATATGGTATAACGTTATAACGTAATACGTTATATGTTATATCGATATAACATAATACGTTATATGGTATAACGTTACAAAGTAATACGTTATATGGTATAACGTTATAAAGTAACATAAGATCATATGGTATAACGTTATAACGTAATGCGTTATATGGTATAACGTTATAACGTATTTCGTTATATAACATAACGTTATATGGTATAACGTTATAACGTAATACGTTATATGGTATATCGATATAACTTAATGCGTTATATGGTATAACGTTATAACGCATTACGGTATATGGTATAACGTTATAACGTAATACGTTATATGGTGTAACGTTATAACCTATTACGTTATATAACATATCGTTATATGGTATAAAGTTATAACGTAATACGTTATATGGTATAACGTTATAACTTATTACGTTATATAACATAACGTTATATGGTATAAAGTTATAACGTAATACGTTATATGGTATATCGATATAACGAAATACGTTATATGGTATAACGTTATAACGTATTACGGTATATGGTGTAACGTTATAACGTATTACGTTATATAACATATCGTTATATGGTATAAAGTTATAACGTAATACGTTATATGGTATAACGTTATAACTTATTACGTTATATATCATAACGATATATGGTATAAAGTTATAACGTAATACGTTATATCGTATAACGTTATAACGTAATACGTTATATGGTATAACTTTATAACGTATTACGGTATATGGTGTAACGTTGTAACGTATTACTTTATATAACATAACGTTATATGGTATAAAGTTATAACGTAATACGTTATATGGCATAACGTTATAACGTAATACGTTATATGGTATATCGTTATAACGTATTACGTTATATAGTATAACGTTATATGGTATAACGTTATATTGTATTACGTTATATAGTATAACGTTATAACGTATTACGTTATATAACATAACGTTATATGGTATAACGTTATAACGTAATACGTTATATGTTATATCGATATAACATAATACGTTATATGGTATAACGTTACAAAGTAATACGTTATATGGTATAACGTTATAAAGTAACATAAGATCATATGGTATAACGTTATAACGTAATGCGTTATATGGTATAACGTTATAACGTAATACGTTATATGGTATATCGATATAACTTAATGCGTTATATGGTATAACGTTATAACGCATTACGGTATATGGTATAACGTTATATGGTATAAAGTCCTAACGTAATACGTTATATGGTATAACGTTATAACTTATTACGTTATATATCATAACGATATATGGTACAAAGTTATAACGTAATACGTTATATGGTATAACGTTATAACGTAATACGTTTTATGGTATAACTTTATAACGTATTACGGTATATGGTGTAACGTTATAACGTATTACGTTATATAACATAACGTTATATGGTATAACGTTACAACGTTGTACGTTATATGGTATAACGTTATAACGTAACATAACCTTATATGGTATAACGTTGTAACGTAATACGGTATATGGTATAACGTTATAACGTATTACGTTATATAGTATAACGTTATAACGTATTACGTTATATAACATAACGTTATATGGTATAACGTTACAACGTAATACGTTATATGGTATAACGTTATAACGTAATACGTTATATGGTATAACTTTATAACGTATTACGGTATATGGTGTAACGTTATAACGTATTACTTTATATAACATAAGGTTATATGGTATAAAGTTATAACGTAATACGTTATATGGCATAACGTTATAACGTAATACGTTATATGGTATATCGTTATAACGTATTACGTTATATAGTATAACGTTATATGGTATAACGTTATAACGTATTACGTTATATAGTATAACGTTATAACGTATTACGTTATATAACATAACGTTATATGGTATAACGTTATAACGTAATACGTTATATGTTATATCGATATAACATAATACGTTATATGGTATAACGTTACAAAGTAATACGTTATATGGTATAACGTTATAAAGTAACATAAGATCATATGGTATAACGTTATAACGTAATGCGTTATATGGTATAACGTTATAACGTAATACGTTATATGGTATATCGATATAAATTAATGCGTTATATGGTATAACGTTATAGCGCATTACGGTATATGGTATAACGTTATAACGTAATACATTATATGGTATAACGTTATATCGTAACATAACCTTATATGGTATAACGTTGTAACGTAATACGGTATATGGTATAACGTTATAACGTATTACGTTATATAGTATAACGTTATAACGTATTACGTTATATAACATAACGTTATATGGTATAACGTTATAACGTAATACGTTATATGGTATATCGATATAACTTAATACGTTATATGGTTTAACGTTATAACGCATTACGGTATATGGTATAACGTTATAACGTAATACGTTATATGGTATAACGTTATAACGTAATACGTTATATGGTATATCGATATAACGAAATACGTTATATGGTATAACGTTATAACGTATTACGGTATATGGTGTAACGTTATAACGTATTACGTTATATAACATAACGTTATATGGTATAACGTTACAACGTTGTACGTTATATGGTATAACGTTATAACGTAACATAACCTTATATGGTATAACGTTGTAGCGTAATACGGTATATGGTATAACGTTATAACGTATTACGTTATATAACATAACGTTATATGGTATAACGTTATAACGTAATACGTTATATGGTATATCGATATAACTTAATACGTTATAGGCTATAACGTTATAACGAATTACGGTATATGGTATAACGTTATAACGTAATACGTTATATGGTATATCGATATAACTTAATACGTTATATGTTATAACGTTGTAACGTAATACGGTATATGGTATAACGTTATAACGTATTACGTTATATAACATAACGTTATATGGTATAACGTTATAACGTAATACGTTATATGTTATATCGATATAACATAATACGTAATATGGTATAACGTTACAAAGTAATACGTTATATGGTATAACGTTATAAAGTAACATAAGATCATATGGTATAACGTTATAACCTAATGCGTTATATGTTATAACGTTATAACGTATTTCGTTATATAACATAACGTTATATGGTATAACGTTATAACGTAATACGTTATATGGTATATCGATATAACTTAATACGTTATATGCTATAACGTTATAACGAATTACGGTATATGGTATAACGTTATAACGTAATACGTTATATGGTATATCGATATAACTTACTACGTTATATGGTATAACGTTATAACGTATTACGGTATATGGTGTAACGTTATAACGTATTACTTTATATAACATAACGTTATATGGTATAAAGTTATAACGTAATACGTTATATGGCATAACGTTATAACGTAATACGTTATATGGTATATCGTTATAACGTATTACGTTATATAGTATAACGTTATATGGTATAACGTCATGACGTATTACGTTATATAGTATAAGGTTATAACGTATTACGTTATATAACATAACGTTATATGGTATAACGCTATAACGTAATACGTTATATGTTATATCGATATAACATAATACGTAATATGGTATAACGTTACAAAGTAATACGTTATATGGTATAACGTTATAAAGTAACATAAGATCATATGGTATAACGTTATAACGTAATACGTTATATGGTGTAACGTTATAACGTATTACGTTATATAACATATCGTTATATGGTATAAAGTTATAACGTAATACGTTATATGGTATAACGTTATAACTTATTACGTTATATAACATAACGTTATATGGTATAAAGTTATAACGTAATACGTTATATGGTATAACGTTATAACGTAATACGTTATATGGTATAACGTTATAACGTAATACGTTATATGGTATATCGATATAACGAAATTCGTTATATGGTATAACGTTATAACGTATTACGGTATATGGTGTAACGTTATAACGTATTACGTTATATAACATATCGTTATATGGTATAAAGTTATAACGTAATACGTTATATGGTATAACGTTATAACTTATTACGTTATATATCATAACGATATATGGTATAAAGTTATAACGTAATACGTTATATGGTATAACGTTATAACGTAATACGTTATATGGTATATCGATATAACTTAATACGTTATATGGTATAACGTTATAACGTATTACGTTATATGGTATAACGTTATAACGTAATACGTTATATGGTATATCGATATAACTTAATACGTTATATGGTATAACGTTATAACGTATTACGGTATATGGTGTAACGTTATAACGTATTACTTTATATAACATAACGTTATATGGTATAAAGTTATAACGTAATACGTTATATAGTATAACGTTATAACGTAATACGTTATATGGTATATCGATATAACTTAATACGTTATATGGTATAACGTTATAACGTATTACGGTATATGGTGTAACGTTATAACGTATTACTTTATATAACATAACGTTATATGGTATAAAGTTATAACGTAATACGTTATATGGCTTAACGTTATAACGTAATACGTTATATGGTATATCGTTATAACGTATTACGTTATATAGTATAACGTTATATGGTATAACGTTATAACGTATTACGTTATATAGTATAAGGTTATAACGTATTACGTTATATAACATAACGTTATATGGTATAACGTTATAACGTAATACGTTATATGTTATATCGATATAACATAATACGTAATATGGTATAACGTTACAAAGTAATACGTTATATGGTATAACGTTATAAAGTAACATAAGATCATATGGTATAACGTTATAACGTAATGCGTTATATGGTATAACGTTATAACGTATTTCGTTATATAACATAACGTTATATGGTATAACGTTATAACGTAATACGTTATATGGTATATCGATATAACTTAATACGTTATATGGTATAACGTTATAACGAATTACGGTATATGGTATAACGTTATAACGTAATACGTTATATGGTGTAACGTTATAACGTATTACGTTATATAACATATCGTTATATGGTATAAAGTTATAACGTAATACGTTATATGGTATAACGTTATAACTTATTACGTTATATAACATAACGTTATATGGTATAAAGTTATAACGTAATACGTTATATGGTATAACGTTATAACGTAATACGTTATACGTTATAACGTTATAACGTAATACGTTATATGCTATATCGATATAACGAAATACGTTATATGGTATAACGTTATAACGTATTACGGTATATGGTGTAACGTTATAACGTATTACGTTATATAACATATCGTTATATGGTATAAAGTTATAACGTAATACGTTATATGGTATAACGTTATAACTTATTACGTTATATATCATAACGATATATGGTATAAAGTTATAACGTAATACGTTATATGGTATAACGTTATAACGTAATACGTTATATGGTATAACTCTATAACGTATTACGGTATATGGTGTAACGTTATAACGTATTACTTTATATAACATAACGTTATATGGTATAAAGTTATAACGTAATACGTTATATGGCATAACGTTATAACGTAATACGTTATATGGTATATCGTTATAACGTATTACGTTATATAGTATAACGTTATATGGTATAACGTTATAACGCATTACGTTATATAGTATAACGTTATAACGTATTACGTTATATAACATAACGTTATATGGTATAACGTTATAACGTAATACGTTATATGTTATATCGATATAACATAATACGTTATATGGTATAACGTTACAAAGTAATACGTTATATGGTATAACGTTATAAAGTAACATAAGATCATATGGTATAACGTTATAACGTAATGCGTTATATGGTATAACGTTATAACGTATTTCGTTATATAACATAACGTTATATGGTATAACGTTATAACGTAATACGTTATATGGTATATCGATATAACTTAATGCGTTATATGGTATAACGTTATAACGCATTACGGTATATGGTATAACGTTATAACGTAATACGTTATATGGTGTAACGTCATAACGTATTACGTTATATAACATATCGTTATATGGTATAAAGTTATAACGTAATACGTTATATGGTATAACGTTATAACTTATTACGTTATATAACATAACGTTATATGGTATAAAGTTATAACGTAATACGTTATATGGTATAACGTTATAACGTAATACGTTATATGGTATAACGTTATAACGTAATACGTTCTATGGTATATCGATATAACGAAATACGTTATATGGTATAACGTTATAACGAATTACGGTATATGGTGTAACGTTATAACGTATTACGTTATATAACATATCGTTATATGGTATAAAGTTATAACGTAATACGTTATATGGTATAACGTTATAGCTTATTACGTTATATATCATAACGATATATGGTATAAAGTTATAACGTAATACGTTATATGGTATAACGTTATAACGTAATACGTTATATGGTATAACTTTATAACGTATTACGGTATATGGTGTAACGTTATAACGTATTACTTTATATAACATAACGTTATATGGTATAAAGTTATAACGTAATACGTTATATGGCATAACGTTATAACGTAATACGTTATATGGTATATCGTTATAACGTATTACGTTATATAGTATAACGTTATATGGTATAACGTTATAACGTAATACGTTATATGGTATATCGATATAACTTAATACGTTATATGGTATAACGTTATAACGAATTACGGTATATGGTATAACGTTATAACGTAATACGTTATATGGTGTAACGCTATAACGTAATACGTTATATGTTATAACGTTATAACGTAATACGTTATATGCTATATCGATATAACGAAATACGTTATATGGTATAACGTTATAACGTATTACGGTATATGGTGTAACGTTATAACGTATTACGTTATATAACATATCGTTATATGGTATAAAGTTATAACGTAATACGTTATATGGTATAACGTTATAACTTATTACGTTATATATCATAACGATATATGGTATAAAGTTATAACGTAATACGTTATATGGTATAACGTTATAACGTAATACGTTATATGGTATAACTTTATAACGTATTACGGTATATGGTGTAACGTTATAACGTATTACTTTATATAACATAACGTTATATGGTATAAAGTTATAACGTAATACGTTATATGGCATAACGTTATAACGTAATACGTTATATGGTATATCGTTATAACGCATTACGTTATATAGTATAACGTTATATGGTATAACGTTATAACGCATTACGTTATATAGTATAACGTTATAACGTATTACGTTATATAACATAACGTTATATGGTATAACGTTATAACGTAATACGTTATATGTTATATCGATATAACATAATACGTTATATGGTATAACGTTACAAAGTAATACGTTATATGGTATAACGTTACAAAGTAATACGTTATATGGTATAACGTTATAAAGTAACATAAGATCATATGGTATAACGTTATAACGTAATGCGTTATATGGTATAACGTTATAACGTATTTCGTTATATAACATAACGTTATATGGTATAACGTTATAACGTAATACGTTATATCTTATATCGATATAACTTAATGCGTTATATGGTATAACGTTATAACGCATTACGGTATATGGTATAACGTTATAACGTAATACGTTATATGGTGTAACGTCATAACGTATTACGTTATATAACATATCGTTATATGGTATAAAGTTATAACGTATTACGGTATATGGTGTAACGTTATAACGTATTACTTTATATAACATAACGTTATATGGTATAAAGTTAGAACGTAATACGTTATATGGCATAACGTTATAACGTAATACGTTATATGGTATATCGTTATAACGTATTACGTTATATAGTATAACGTTATATGGTATAACGTTATAACGTATTACGTTATATAGTATTACGTTATAACGTATTACGTTATATAACATAACGTTATATGGTTTAACGTTATAACGTAATACGTTATATGTTATATCGATATAACATAATACGTTATATGGTATAACGTTACAAAGTAATACGTTATATGGTATAACGTTATAAAGTAACATAAGATCATATGGTATAACGTTATAACGTAATGCGTTATATGGTATAACGTTATAACGTATTTCGTTATATAACATAACGTTATATGGTATAACGTTATAACGTAATACGTTATATGGTATATCGATATAACTTAATGCGTTATATGGTATAACGTTATAACGCATTACGGTATATGGTATAACGTTATAACGTAATACGTTATATGGTATAACGTTATATCGTAACATAACCTTATATGGTATAACGTTGTAACGTAATACGGTATATGGTATAACGTTATAACGTATTATGTTATATAGTATAACGTTATAACGTATTACGTTATATAACATAACGTTATATGGTATAACGTTATAACGTAATACGTTATATGGTATATCGATATAACTTAATACGTTATATGGTATAACGTTATAACGCATTACGGTATATGGTATAACGTTATAACGTAATACGTTATATGGTATAACGTTATAACGTAATACGTTATATGGTATATCGATATAACTAAATACGTTATATGGTATAACGTTATAACGTATTACGGTATATGGTGTAACGTTATAACGTATTACGTTATATAACATAACGTTATATGGTATAAAGTTCTAACGTAATACGTTATATGGTATAACGTTATAACTTATTACGTTATATATCATAACGATATATGGTATAAAGTTATAACGTAATACGTTATATGGTATAACGTTATAACGTAATACGTTATATGGTATAACTTTATAACGTATTACGGGATATGGTGTAACGTTATAACGTATTACGTTATATAACATAACGTTATATGGTATAAAGTTCTAACGTAATACGTTATATGGTATAACGTTACAAAGTAATACGTTATATGGTATAACGTTATAAAGTAACATAAAATCATATGGTATAACGTTATAACGTAATGCGTTATATGGTATAACGTTATAACGTAACATAACCTTATATGGTATAACGTTGTAACGTAATACGATATATGGTATAACGTTATAACGTGTTACGTTATATAGTATAACGTTATAACGTATTACGTTATATAACATAACGTTATATGGTATAACGTTATAACGTAATACGTTATATGGTATAACGTTATAACGTAATACGTTATATGGTATAACGTTACAAAGTAATACGTTATATGGTATAACGTTATAAAGTAACATAAAATCATATGGTATAACGTTATAACGTAATGCGTTATATGGTATAACGTTATAACGTAACATAACCTTATATGGTATAACGTTGTAACGTAATACGATATATGGTATAACGTTATAACGTGTTACGTTATATAGTATAACGTTATAACTTATTACGTTATATATCATAACGATATATGGTATAAAGTTATAACGTAATACGTTATATGGTATAACGTTATAACGTAATACGTTATATGGTATAACGTTACAAAGTAATACGTTATATGGTATAACGTTATAAAGTAACATAAAATCATATGGTATAACGTTATAACGTAATGCGTTATATGGTATAACGTTATAACGTAACATAACCTTATATGGTATAACGTTGTAACGTAATACGATATATGGTATAACGTTATAACGTGTTACGTTATATAGTATAACGTTATAACGTATTACGTTATATAACATAACGTTATATGGTATAACGTTATAACGTAATACGTTATATGGTATATCGATATAACTTAATACGTTATATGGTATAACGTTGTAACGTATGACGGTATATGGTGTAACGTTATAACGTATTACTTTATATAACATAACGTTATAACGTATTACGTTATATAACATAACGTTATATGGTATAACGTTATAACGTAATACGTTATATGTTATATCGATATAACATAATACGTAATATGGTATAACGTTACAAAGTAATACGTTATATGGTATAACGTTATAAAGTAACATAAAATCATATGGTATAACGTTATAACGTAATGCGTTATATGGTATAACGTTATAACGTATTTCGTTATATAACATAACGTTATATGGTATAACGTTATAACGTAATACGTTATATGGTATAACGTTATAACGTAATACGTTATATGGTATATCGATATAACTTAATACGTTATATGGTATAACGTTATAACGTATTACCTTATATGGTGTAACGTTATAACGTATTACTTTATATAACATAACGTTATATGGTATAAAGTTATAACGTAATACGTTATATGGCATAACGTTATAACGTAATACGTTATATGGTATATCGTTATAACGTATTACGTTATATAGTATAACGTTATATGGTATAACGTTATGACGTATTACGTTATATAGTATAAGGTTATAACGTATTACGTTATATAACATAACGTTATATGGTATAACGTTATAACGTAATACGTTATATGTTATATCGATATAACATAATACGTAATATGGTATAACTGTACAAAGTAATACGTTATATGGTATAACGTTATAAAGTAACATAAGATCATATGGTATAACGTTATAACGTAATGCGTTATATGGTATAACGTTATAACGTATTTCGTTATATAACATAACGTTATATGGTATAACGTTATAACGTAATACGTTATATGGTATATCGATATAACATAATACGTTATATGGTATAACGTTATAACGAATTACGGTATATGGTATATCGTTATAACGTAATACGTTATATGGTGTAACGTTATAACGTATTACGTTATATAACATATCGTTATATGGTATAAAGTTATAACGTAATACGTTATATGGTATAACGTTATAAGTTATTACGTTAAATAACATAACGTTATATGGTATAAAGTTATAACGTAATACGTTATATGGTATAACGTTATAACGTAATACGTTATATGGTATAACGTTATAACGTAATACGTTATATGGTATATCGATATAACGAAATACGTTATATGGTATAACGTTATAACGTATTACGGTATATGGTGTAACGTTATAACGTATTACGTTATATAACATATCGTTATAAGGTATAAAGTTATAACGTAATACGTTATATGGTATAACGTTATAACTTATTACGTTATATATCATAACGATATATGGTATAAAGTTATAACGTAATACGTTATATGGTATAACGTTATAACGTAATACGTTATATGGTATATCGATATAACTTAATACGTTATATGGTATAACGTTATAACGAATTACGGTATATGGTATAACGTTATAACGTAATACGTTATATGGTGTAACGTTATAACGTATTACGTTATATAACATATCGTTATATGGTATAAAGTTATAACGTAATACGTTATATGGTATAACGTTATAAATTATTACGTTATATAACATAACGTTATATGGTATAAAGTTATAACGTAATACGTTATATGGTATAACGTTATAACGTAATACGTTATATGTTATAACGTTATAACGTAGTACGTTATATGGTATAAAGTTATAACGTAATACGTTATATGGTATAACTTTATAACGTATTACGGTATATGGTGTAACGTTATAACGTATTACTTTATATAACATAACGATATATGGTATAAAGTTATAACGTAATACGTTATATGGTATAACGTTATAATGTAATACGTTATATGGTATAACTTTATAACGTATTACGGTATATGGTGTAACGTTATAACGTATTACTTTATATAACATAACGTTATATGGTATAAAGTTATAACGTAATAGGTTATATGGCATAACGTTATAACGTAATACGTTATATGGTATATCGTTATAACGTATTACGTTATATAGTATAACGTTATATGGTATAACGTTATAACGTATTACGTTATATAGTATAACGTTATAACGTATTACGTTATATAACATAACGTTATATGGTTTAACGTTATAACGTAATACGTTATATGTTATATCGATATAACATAATACGTTATATGGTATAACGTTACAAAGTAATACGTTATATGGTATAACGTTATAAAGTAACATAAGATCATATGGTATAACGTTATAACGTAATGCGTTATATGGTATAACGTTATAACGTATTTCGTTATATAACATAACGTTATATGGTATAACGTTATAACGTAATACGTTATATGGTATATCGATATAACTTAATGCGTTATATGGTATAACGTTATAACGCATTACGGTATAGGGTATAACGTTATAACGTAATACGTTATATGGTATAAAGTTATATCGTAACATAACCGTATATGGTATAACGTTGTAACGTAATACGTTATATGGTATATCGATATAACTTAATGCGTTATATGGTATAACGTTATAACGCATTACGGTATATGGTATAACGTTATAACGTATTACGGTATATGGTGTAACGTTATAACGTATTACGTTATATAACATAACGTTATATGGTATAAAGTTCTAACGTAATACGTTATATGGTATAACGTTATAACTTATTACGTTATATATCATAACGATATATGGTATAAAGTTATAACGTAATACATTATATGGTATAACGTTATAACGTAATACGTTATATGGTATAACATTATAACGTATTACGGTATATGGTGTAACGTTATAACTTATTACGTTATATAAAATAACGTTATATGGTATAACGTTACAACGTAATACGTTATATGGTATAACGTTATAACGTAACATAACCTTATATGGTATAACGTTGTAACGTAATACGATATATGGTATAACGTTATAACGTGTTACGTTATATAGTATAACGTTATAACGTATTACGTTATATAACATAACGTTATATGGTATAACGTTATAACGTAATACCTTATACGGTATATCGATATAACTTAATACGTTATATGGTATAACGTTATAACGTATTACGGTATATGGTATAACGTTATAACGTAATACGTTATATGGTATATCGATATAACTTAATACGTTATATGGTATAACGTTATAACTTATTACGTTATATATCATAACGATATATGGTATAAAGTTATAACGTAATACGTTATATGGTATAACGTTATAACGTAATACGTTATATGGTATAACGTTATAACGTAATACGTTATATGGTATAACTTTATAACGTATTACGGTATATGGTGTAACGTTATAACTTATTACGTTATATAAAATACCGTTATATGGTATAACGTTACAACGTAATACGTTATATGGTATAACGTTATAACGTAACATAACCTTATATGGTATAACGTTGTAACGTAATACGATATATGGTATAACGTTATAACGTGTTACGTTATATAGTATAACGTTATAACGTATTACGTTATATAACATAACGTTATATGGTATAACGTTATAACGTAATACCTTATACGGTATATCGATATAACTTAATACGTTATATGGTATAACGTTATAACGTATTACGGTATATGGTATAACGTTATAACGTAATACGTTATATGGTATATCGATATAACTTAATACGTTATATGGTATAACGTTATAACGTATTACGGTATATGGTGTAACGTTATAACGTATTACTTTATATAACATAACGTTATATGGTATAAAGTTATAACGTAATACGTTATATGGCATAACGTTATAACGTAATACGTTATATGGTATATCGTTATAACGTATTACGTTATATAGTATAACGTTATATGGTATAACGTTATAACGTATTACGTTATATAGTATAACGTTATAACGTATTACGTTATATAACATAACGTTATATGGTATAACGTTATAACGTAATACGTTATATGTTATATCGATATAACATAATACGTAATATGGTATAACGTTACAAAGTAATACGTTATATGGTATAACGTTATAAAGTAACATAAGATCATATGGTATAACGTTATAACGTAATGCGTTATATGGTATAACGTTATAACGTATTTCGTTATATAACATAACGTTATATGGTAAAACGTTATAACGTAATACGTTATATGGTATATCGATATAACTTAATACGTTATATGGTATAACGTTATAACGAATTACTGTATATGGTATAACGTTATAACGTAATACGTTATATGGTGTAACGTTATAACGTATTACGATATATAACATATCGTTATATGGTATAAAGTTATAACGTAATACGGTATATGGTGTAACGTTATAACGTATTACGTTATATAACATATCGTTATATGGTATAAAGTTATAACGTAATACGTTATATGGTATAACGTTATAACTTATTACGTTATATATCATAACGATATATGGTATAAAGTTATAACGTAATACGTTATATGGTATAACGTTATAACGTAATACGTTATATGGTATAACTTTATAACGTATTACGGTATATGGTGTAACGTTATAACGTATTACTTTATATAACATAACGTTATATGGTATAAAGTTATAACGTAATACGTTATATGGCATAACGTTATAACGTAATACGTTATATGGTATATCGTTATAACGTATTACGTTATATAGTATAACGTTATATGGTATAACGTTATAACGTATTACGTTATATAACATAACGTTATATGGTATAACGTTATAACGTAATACGTTATATGTTATATCGATATAACATAATACGTTATATGGTATAACGTTACAAAGTAATACGTTATATGGTATAACGTTATAAAGTAACATAAGATCATATGGTATAACGTTATAACGTAATGCGTTATATGGTATAACGTTATAACGTATTTCGTTATATAACATAACGTTATATGGTATAACGTCATAACGTAATACGTTATATGGTATAACGTTATAACGTAATACGTTATATGGTATATCGATATAACGTAATACGTTATATGGTATAACGTTATAACGTATTACGTTATATAGTATAACGTTATAACGTATTACGTTATATAACATAACGTTATATGGTATAACGTTATAACGTAATACGTTATATGTTATATCGATATAACATAATACGTTATATGGTATAACGTTACAAAGTAATACGTTATATGGTATAACGTTATAAAGTAACATAAGATCATATGGTATAACGTTATAACGTAATGCGTTATATGGTATAACGTTATAACGTATTTCGTTATATAACATAACGTTATATGGTATAACGTTACAACTTAATGCGTTATATGGTATAACGTTATAACGCATTACGGTATATGGTATAACGTTATAACGTAATACGTTATATGGTATAACGTTATATCGTAACATAACCTTATATGGTATAACGTTGTAACGTAATACGGTATATGGTATAACGTTATAACGTATTACGTTATATAGTATAACGTTATAACGTATTACGTTATATAACATAACGTTATATGGTATAACGTTATAACGTAATACGTTATATGGTATATCGATATAACTTAATACGTTATATGCTATAACGTTATAACGCATTACGGTATATGGTATAACGTTATAACGTAATACGTTATATGGTATAACGTTATAACGTAATACGTTATATGGTACATCGATATAACGAAATACGTTATATGGTATAACGTTATAACGTATTACGGTATATGGTGTAACGTTATAACGCATTACGTTATATAACATAACGTTATATGGTATAAAGTTCTAACGTAATACGTTATATGGTATAACGTTATAACTTATTACGTTATATATCATAACGATATATGGTATAAAGTTAAAACGTAATACGTCATATGGTATAACGTTAAAACGTAATACGTTATATGGTATAACTTTATAACGTATTACGGTATATGGTGTAACGTTATAACGTATTACGTTATATAACATAACGTTATATGGTATAACGTTACAACGTAATACGTTATATGGTATAACGTTATAACGTAACAGAACCTTATATGGTATAACGTTGTAACGTAAAACGGTATATGGTATAACGTTATAACGTATTACGTTATATAGTATAACGTTATAACGTATTACGTTATATAACATAACGTTATATGGTATAACGTTATAACGTAATACGTTATATGGTATATCGATATAACTTAATACGTTATATGGTATAACGTTATAACGTATTACGGTATATGGTATAACGTTATAACGTAATACGTTATATGGTATATCGATATAACTTAATACGTTATATGGTATAACGTTATAACGTAATACGGTATATGGTGTAACGTTATAACGTATTACTTTATATAACATAACGTTATATGGTACAAAGTTATAACGTAATACGTTATATGGCATAACGTTATAACGTAATACGTTATATGGTATATCGTTATAACGTATTACGTTATATAGTATAACGTTATATGGCATTACGTTATAACGTATTACGTTATATAGTATAACGTTATAACGTATTACGTTATATAACATAACGTTATATGGTATAACGTTATAACGTAATACGTTATATGTTATATCGATATAACATAATACGTAATATGGTATAACGTTACAAAGTAATACGTTATATGGTATAACGTTATAAAGTAACATAAGATCATATGGTATAACGTTATAACGTAATGCGTTATATGGTATAAAGTTATAACGTAATACGTTATATGGTATAACGTTATAACTTATGACGTTATATAACATAACGTTATATGGTATAAAGTTATAACGTAATACGTTATATGGTATAACGTTGTAACGTAATACGTTATATGGTATAACGTTATAACGTAATACGTTATATGGTACATCGATATAACGAAATACGATATATGGTATAACGTTATAACGTATTACGGTATATGGTGTAACGTTATAACGTATTACGTTATATAACATATCGTTATATGGTATAACTTTATAACGTATTACGGTATATGGTGTAACGTTATTACGTATTACTTTATATAACATAACGTTATATGGTATAAAGTTATAACGTAATACGTTATATGGCATAACGTTATAACGTAATACGTTATATGGTATATCGTTATAACGTATTACGTTATATAGTATAACGTTATATGGTATAACGTTATAACGTATTACGTTATATAGTATAACGTCATAACGTATTACGTTATATAACATAACGTTATATGGTATAACGTTATAACGTAATACGTTATATAACATAACGTTATATGGTATAACGTTACAACGTAATACGTTATATGGTATAACGTTATAACGTAACAGAACCTTATATGGTATAACGTTGTAACGTAAAACGGTATATGGTATAACGTTATAACGTATTACGTTATATAGTATAACGTTATAACGTATTACGTTATATAACATAACGTTATATGGTATAACGTTATAACGTAATACGTTATATGGTATATCGATGTAACTTAATACGTTATATGGTATAACGTTATAACGTATTACGGTATATGGTATAACGTTATAACGTAATACGTTATATGGTATATCGATATAACTTAATACGTTATATGGTATAACGTTATAACGTAATACGGTATATGGTGTAACGTTATAACGTATTACTTTATATAACATAACGTTATATGGTACAAAGTTATAACGTAATACGTTATATGGCATAACGTTATAACGTAATACGTTATATGGTATATCGTTATAACGTATTACGTTATATAGTATAACGTTATATGGCATTACGTTATAACGTATTACGTTATATAGTATAACGTTATAACGTATTACGTTATATAACATAACGTTATATGGTATAACGTTATAACGTAATACGTTATATGTTATATCGATATAACATAATACGTAATATGGTATAACGTTACAAAGTAATACGTTATATGGTATAACGTTATAAAGTAACATAAGATCATATGGTATAACGTTATAACGTAATGCGTTATATGGTATAACGTTATAACGCATTTCGTTATATAACATAACGTTATATGGTATAACGTTATAACGTAATACGTTATATGGTATATCGATATAACTTAATACGTTATATGGTATAACGTTATAACGAATTACGGTATATGGTATAACGTTATAACGTAATACGTTATATGGTGTAACGTTATAACGTATTACGTTATATAACATATCGTTATATGGTATAAAGTTATAACGTAATACGTTATATGGTATAACGTTATAACTTATGACGTTATATAACATAACGTTATATGGTATAAAGTTATAACGTAATACGTTATATGGTATAACGTTGTAACGTAATACGTTATATGGTATAACGTTATAACGTAATACGTTATATGGTATATCGATATAACGAAATACGATATATGGTATAACGTTATAACGTATTACGGTATATGGTGTAACGTTATAACGTATTACGTTATATAACATATCGTTATATGGTATAACTTTATAACGTATTACGGTATATGGTGTAACGTTATTACGTATTACTTTATATAACATAACGTTATATGGTATAAAGTTATAACGTAATACGTTATATGGCATAACGTTATAACGTAATACGTTATATGGTATATCGTTATAACGTATTACGTTATATAGTATAACGTTATATGGTATAACGTTATAACGTATTACGTTATATAGTATAACGTCATAACGTATTACGTTATATAACATAACGTTATATGGTATAACGTTATAACGTAATACGTTATATGTTATATCGATATAACATAATACGTTATATGGTATAACGTTACAAAGTAATACGTTATATGGTATAACGTTATAAAGTAACATAAGATCATATGGTATAACGTTATAACGTAATGCTTTATATGGTATAACATTATAACGTATTTCGTTATATAACATAACGTTATATGGTATAACGTTATAACTTAATGCGTTATATGGTATAACGTTAGAACGCATTACGGTATATGGTATAACGTTATAACGTAATACGTTATATGGTATAACGTTATATCGTAACATAACCTTATATGGTATAACGTTGTAACGTAATACGGTATATGGTATAACGTTATAACGTATTACGTTATATAGTATAACGTTATAACGTATTACGTTATATAACATAACGTTATATGGTTTAACGTTATAACGTAATACGTTATATGGTATATCGATATAACTTAATACGTTATATGGTATAACGTTATAACGCATTACGGTATATGGTATAACGTTATAACGTAATACGTTATATGGTATAACGTTATAACGTAATACGTTATGTGGTACATCGATATAACGAAATACGTTATATGGTATAACGTTATAACTTATGACGTTATATAACATAACGTTATATGGTATAAAGTTATAACGTAATACGTTATATAACATATCGTTATATGGTATAAAGTTATAACGTAATACGTTATATGGTATAACGTTATAACTTATGACGTTATATAACATAACGTTATATGGTATAAAGTTATAACGTAATACGTTATATGGTATAACGTTGTAACGTAATACGTTATATGGTATAACGTTATAACGTAATACGTTATATGGTATATCGATATAACGAAATACGATATATGGTATAACGTTATAACGTATTACGGTATATGGTGTAACGTTATAACGTATTACGTTATATAACATATCGTTATATGGTATAACTTTATAACGTATTACGGTATATGGTGTAACGTTATTACGTATTACTTTATATAACATAACGTTATATGGTATAAAGTTATAACGTAATACGTTATATGGCATAACGTTATAACGTAATACGTTATATGGTATATCGTTATAACGTATTACGTTATATAGTATAACGTTATATGGTATAACGTTATAACGTATTACGTTATATAGTATAACGTCATAACGTATTACGTTATATAACATAACGTTATATGGTACAACGTTATAACGTATTACGTTATATAACATAACGTTATATGGTACAACGATATAACGTTATACGTTATATGGTATAACGTTAAAACGTATAACGTTATATAGTATAACGGTATAACGTATTACGTTATATGGTATGACGTTATAACGTATTACATCATATAGTATAACGTTAAAACGTATTACGTTATATAACATAACGTTATATGGTATAACGTTGTAACGTAATACGGTATATGGTATAACGTTATAACGTATTACGTTATATAGTATAACGTTATAACGTATTGCGTTATATAACATAACGTTATATGGTATAACGTTATAACGTAATACGTTATATGGTATATCGATATAACGTAATACGTTATATGGTATAACGTTATAAGTCCTTACGGTATATGGTGTAACGTTATAACGTATTACGTTATATAACATAACGTTATATGGTATAAAGTTATAATGTAATACGATATATGGTATAACGTTATAACGCAATACGTGATATGGTATAACGTTATAACGTAATACGTTATATGGTATATCGATATAACGAAATACGTTATATGGCATAACGTTATAACGTATTACGGTATATGGTGTAACGTTATAACGTATTACGTTATATAACATATCGTTATATGGTATAAAGTTATAACGTAATACGTTATATGGTATAACGTTATAACTTATTACGTTATATATCATAACGATATATGGTATAAAGTTATAACGTATTACGTTATATAGTATAACGTTATATGGTATAACGTTATAACGTATTACGTTATATAGTATAACGTTATAACGTATTACGTTATATAACATAACGTTATATGGTATAACGTTATAACGTAATACGTTATATGTTATATCGATATAACATAATACGTTATATGGTATAACGTTACAAAGTAATACGTTATATGGTATAACGTTATAAAGTAACATAAGATCATATGGTATAACGTTATAACGTAATGCGCTATATGGTATAACGTTATAACGTATTTCGTTATATAACATAACGTTATATGGTATAACGTTATAACGTAATACGTTATATGGTATATCGTTATAACGTATTACGTTATATAGTATAACGTTATATGGCATAACGTTATAACGTATTACGGTATATGGTGTAACGTTATAACGTATTACGTTATATAACATATCGTTATATGGTATAAAGTTATAACGTAATACGTTATATGGTATAACGTTATAACTTATTACGTTATATATCATAACGATATATGGTATAAAGTTATAACGTAATACGTTATATGGTATAACGTTATAACGTAATACGTTATATGGTATAACTTTATAACGTATTACGGTATATGGTGTAACGTTATAACGTATTACTTTATAGAACATAACGTTATATGGTATAAAGTTATAACGTAATACGTTATATGTTATATCGATATAACATAATACGTTATATGGTATAACGTTATAACGTATTACGGTATATGGTGTAACGTTATAACGTATTACGTTATATAACATATCGTTATATGGTATAAAGTTATAACGTAATACGTTATATGGTATAACGTTATAACTTATTACGTTATATATCATAACGATATATGGTATAAAGTTATAACGTAATACGTTATATGGTATAACGTTATAACGTAATACGTTATATGGTATAACTTTATAACGTATTACGGTATATGGTGTAACGTTATAACGTATTACTTTATAGAACATAACGTTATATGGTATAAAGTTATAACGTAATACGTTATATGTTATATCGATATAACATAATACGTTATATGGTATATCGTTATAACGTATTACGTTATATAGTATAACGTTATATGGTATAACGTTATAACGTATTACGTTATATAGTATAACGTTATAACGTATTACGTTATATAACATAACGTTATATGGTATAACGTTATAACGTAATACGTTATATGTTATATCGATATAACATAATACGTTATATGGTATAACGTTACAAAGTAACACGTTATATGGTATAACGTTATAAAGTTACATAAGATCATATGGTATAACGTTATAACGTAATGCGTTATATGGTATAACGTTATAACGTATTTCGTTATATAACATAACGTTATATGTTATAACGTTATAACGTTATACGTTATATGGTATATCGATATAACTTAATACGTTATATGGTATAACGTTATAACGCATTACGTTATATGGTATAACGTTATAACGTAATACGTTATATGGTATAACGTTATATCGTAACATAACCTTATATGGTATAACGTTGTAACGTAATACGGTATATGGTATAACGTTATAACGTATTACGTTATATAACATAACGTTATATGGCATAACGTTATAACGTATTACGGTATATGGTGTAACGTTATAACGTATTACGTTATATAACATATCGTTATATGGTATAAAGTTATAACGTAATACGTTATATGGTATAACGTTATAACTTATTACGTTATATATCATAACGATATATGGTATAAAGTTATAACGTAATACGTTATATGGTATAACGTTATAACGTAATACGTTATATGGTATAACTTTATAACGTATTACGGTATATGGTGTAACGTTATAACGTATTACTTTATAGAACATAACGTTATATGGTATAAAGTTATAACGTAATACGTTATATGTTATATCGATATAACATAATACGTTATATGGTATATCGTTATAACGTATTACGTTATATAGTATAACGTTATATGGTATAACGTTATAACGTATTACGTTATATAGTATAACGTTATAACGTATTACGTTATATAACATAACGTTATATGGTATAACGTTATAACGTAATACGTTATATGTTATATCGATATAACATAATACGTTATATGGTATAACGTTACAAAGTAATACGTTATATGGTATAACGTTATAAAGTAACATAAGATCATATGGTATAACGTTATAACGTAATGCGCTATATGGTATAACGTTATAACGTATTTCGTTATATAACATAACGTTATATGGTATAACGTTATAACGTAATACGTTATATGGTATATCGTTATAACGTATTACGTTATATAGTATAACGTTTTATGGTATAACGTCATAACGTATTACGTTATATAGTATAATGATATAACGTATTACGTTATATAACATAACGTTATATGGTATAACGTTATAACGTAATACGTTATATGTTATATCGAAATAACATAATACGTTATATGGTATAACGTTACAAAGTAATACGTTATATGGTATAACGTTATAACTTATTACGTTATATAGTATAACGTTATAACGTATTACGTTATATAACATAACGTTATATGGTATAACGTTATAACGTAATACGTTATATGTTATATCGATATAACATAATACGTTATATGGTATAACGTTACAAAGTAATACGTTATATGGTATAACGTTATAAAGTAACATAAGATCATATGGTATAACGTTATAACGTAATGCGTTATATGGCATAACGTTATAACGTATTACGGTATATGGTGTAACGTTATAACGTATTACGTTATATAACATATCGTTATATGGTATAAAGTTATAACGTAATACGTTATATGGTATAACGTTATAACTTATTACGTTATATATCATAACGATATATGGTATAAAGTTATAACGTAATACGTTATATGGTATAACGTTATAACGTAATACGTTATATGGTATAACTTTATAACGTATTACGGTATATGGTGTAACGTTATAACGTATTACTTTATAGAACATAACGTTATATGGTATAAAGTTATAACGTAATAAGTTATATGTTATATCGATATAACATAATACGTTATATGGTATATCGTTATAACGTATTACGTTATATAGTATAACGTTATATGGTATAACGTTATAACGTATTACGTTATATAGTATAACGTTATAACGTATTACGTTATATAACATAACGTTATATGGTATAACGTTATAACGTAATACGTTATATGTTATATCGATATAACATAATACGTTATATGGTATAACGTTACAAAGTAATACGTTATATGGTATAACGTTATAAAGTAACATAAGATCATATGGTATAACGTTATAACGTAATGCGTTATATGGTATAACGTTATAACGTATTTCGTTATATAACATAACGTTATATGGTATAACGTTATAACGTAATACGTTATATGGTATATCGTTATAACGTATTACGTTATATAGTATAACGTTATATGGTATAACGTCATAACGTATTACGTTATATAGTATAATGATATAACGTATTACGTTATATAACATAACGTTATATGGTATAACGTTATAACGTAATACGTTATATGTTATATCGAAATAACATAATACGTTATATGGTATAACGTTACAAAGTAATACGTTATATGGTATAACGTTATAAAGTAACATAAGATCATATGGTATAACGTTATAACGTAATGCGTTATATGGTATAACGTTATAACGTATTTCGTTATATAACATAACGTTATATGGTATAACGTTATAACGTAATACGTTATATGGTATATCGATATAACTTAATACGTTATATGGTATAACGTTATAACGCATTACGTTATATGGTATAACGTTATAACGTAATACGTTATATGGTATAACGTTATATCGTAACATAACCTTATATGGTATAACGTTGTAACGTAATACGGTATATGGTATAACGTTATAACGTATTACGTTATATAACATAACGTTATATGGTATAACGTTATAACGTTATACGTTATATGGTATATCGATATAACTTAATACGTTATATGGTATAACGTTATAACGCATTACGGTATATGGTATATCGATATAACGAAATACGTTATATGGTATAACGTTATAACTTATTACGTTATATATCATAACGATATATGGTATAAAGTTATAACGTAATACGTTATATGGTATAACGTTATAACGTAATACGTTATATGGTATAACTTTATAACGTATTACGGTATATGGTGTAACGTTATAACGTATTACTTTATATAACATAACGTTATATGGTATAAAGTTATAACGTAATACGTTATATGGCATAACGTTATAACGTAATACGTTATATGGTATATCGTTATAACGTATTACGTTATATAGTATAACGTTATATGGTATAACGTCATAACGTATTACGTTATATAGTATAACGATATAACGTATTACGTTATATAACATAACGTTATATGGTATAACGTTATAACGTAATACGTTATATGTTATATCGATATAACATAATACGTTATATGGTATAACGTTACAAAGTAATACGTTATATGGTATAACGTTATAAAGTTACATAAGATCATATGGTATAACGTTATAACGTAATGCGTTATATGGTATAACGTTATAACGTATTTCGTTATATAACATAACGTTATATGGTATAAAGTTCTAACGTAATACGTTATATGGTGTAACGTTATAACTTATTACGTTATATATCATAACGATATATGGTATAAAGTTAAAACGTAATACGTCATATGGTATAACGTTATAACGTAATACGTTATATGGTATAACTTTATAACGTATTGTGTATTATGGTGTAACGTTATAACGTATTACGTTATATAACATAACGTTATATGGTATAACGTTACAACGTAATACGTTATATGGTATAACGTTATAACGTAACAGAACCTTATATGGTATAACGTTGTAACGTAATACGGTATATGGTATAACGTTATAACGTATTACGTTATATAGTATAACGTTATAACGTATTACGTTATATAACATAACGTTATATGGTATAACGTTATAACGTAATACGTTATATGGTATATCGATATATCTTAATACGTTATATGGTATAACGTTATAACTAATTACGGTATATGGTATAACGTTATAACGTAATACGTTATATGGTATGTCGATATAACGTAATACGTTATATGGTATAACGTTATAACGCCTTACGGTATATGGTGAAACGTTATAACGTATTACGTTATATAACATAACGTTATATGGTATAAATTTATAACGTAATACGTTATATGGTATAACGTTATAACGTAATACGTTATATGGTATAACGTTATAACGTAATACGTTATATGGTATATCGATATAACGAAATACGTTATATGGTATAACGTTATAACGTATTACGGTATATGGTGTAACGTTATAACGTATTACGATATATAACATATCGTTATATGGTATAAAGTTATAACGTAATACGTTATATGGTATAACGTTATAACTTATTACGTTATATATCATAACGATATATGGTATAAAGTTATAACGTAATACGTTATATGGTATAACGTTATAACGTAATACGTTATATGGTATAACTTTATAACGTATTACGGTATATGGTGTAACGTTATAACGTATTACTTTATATAACATAACGTTATATGGTATAAAGTTATAACGTAATACGTTATATGGCATAACGTTATAACGTAATACGTTATATGGTATATCGTTATAACGTATTACGTTGTATAACATAACGTTATATGGTAGACAGTTATAACGTATTACGTTATATGGTATAACGTTATAACGTATTACGGTATATGGTATAACGTTATAACGTAATACGTTATATGGTATATCGATATAACGTAATACGTCATATGGTATAACGTTATCACGCCTTACGGAATATGGTGTAACGTTATAAGGTATTACGTTATATAACATAACGTTATATGGTAGACCGTTATAACGTAATACGTTATATGGTGTAACGTTATAACGTATGACGTTATGTGATATAACGTCATACCGTAATACTCCATATGATATAACGTTATAACGTAATACGCTATATTGCATATCGTTATAGGGTATAATGTTATAACGTAATGCGTTATATGGCATAACGTTATAACGTAATACGTTATATGGTATATCGATATAACGTATTACGTTATATAGTATAACGTTATATGGTATAACATTATAACGTATTACGTTATATAGTATAACGTTATAACGTATTACGTTATATAACATAACGTTATATGGTACAACGATATAACGTTATACGTTATATGGTATAACGTTAAAACGTATAACGTTATATAGTATAACGGTATAACGTATTACGTTATATGGTATGACGTTATAACGTATTACATCATATAGTATAACGTTAAAACGTATTACGTTATATAACATAACGTTATATGGTATAACGTTGTAACGTAATACGGTATATGGTATAACGTTATAACGTATTACGTTATATAGTATAACGTTATAACGTATTGCGTTATATAACATAACGTTATATGGTATAACGTTATAACGTAATACGTTATATGGTATATCGATATAACGTAATACGTTATATGGTATAACGTTATAAGTCCTTACGGTATATGGTGTAACGTTATAACGTATTACGTTATATAACATAACGTTATATGGTATAAAGTTATAATGTAATACGATATATGGTATAACGTTATAACGTAATACGTTATATGGTATAACGTTATAACGTAATACGTTATATGGTATATCGATATAACGAAATACGTTATATGGTATAACGTTATAACGTATTACGGTATATGGTGTAACGTTATAACGTATTACGTTATATAACATATCGTTATATGGTATAAAGTTATAACGTAATACGTTATATGGTATAACGTTATAACTTATTACGTTATATATCATAACGATATATGGTATAAAGTTATAACGTAATACGTTATATGGTATAACGTTATAACGTAATACGTTATATGGTATAACTTTATAACGTATTACGGTATATGGTGTAACGTTATAACGTATTACTTTATAGAACATAACGTTATATGGTATAAAGTTATAACGTAATACGTTATATGTTATATCGATATAACATAATACGTTATATGGTATATCGTTATAACGTATTACGTTATATAGTATAACGTTATATGGTATAACGTTATAACGTATTACGTTATATAGTATAACGTTATAACGTATTACGTTATATAACATAACGTTATATGGTATAACGTTATAACGTAATACGTTATATGTTATATCGATATAACATAATACGTTATATGGTATAACGTTACAAAGTAATACGTTATATGGTATAACGTTATAAAGTTACATAAGATCATATGGTATAACGTTATAACGTAATGCGTTATATGGTATAACGTTATAACGTATTTCGTTATATAACATAACGTTATATGGTATAACGTTATAACGTTATACGTTATATGGTATATCGATATAACTTAATACGTTATATGGTATAACGTTATAACGCATTACGGTATATGGTATATCGATATAACGAATAACGTTATATGGTATAACGTTATAACGTATTACGGTATATGGTGTAACGTTATAACGTATTACGTTATATAACATAACGTTATATGGTATAAATTTCTAACGTAATACGTTATATGGTATAACGTTATAACTTATTACGTTATATATCATAACGATATATGGTATAAAGTTATAACGTAATACGTTACATGGTATAACGTTATAACGCATTTCGTTATATAACATAACGTTATATGGTATAACGTTATAACGTAATACGTTATATGGTATATCGATATAACGAAATACGTTATATGGTATAACGTTATAACGTATTACGGTATATGGTGTACCGTTATAACGTATTACGTTATATAACATAACGTTATATGGTATAAATTTCTAACGTAATACGTTATATGGCATAACGTTATAACTTATTACGTAATATATCATAACGATATATGGTATAAAGCTATAACGTAATACGTTATATGGTATAACGTTATAACGTAATACGTTATATGGTGTAACTTTATAACGTATTACGGTATATGGTGTAACGTTATAACGTATTACGTTATATAACATAACGTTATACGGTATAACGTTACAACGTAATACGTTATATGGTATAACGTTATAACGTAACATAACCTTATATGGTATAACGTTGTAACGTAATACGGTATATGGTATAACGTTATAACGAATTACGTTATATAGTATAGCGTTATAACGTATTACGTTATATAACATAACGTTATATGGTATAACGTTATAACGTTATACGTTATATGGTATATCGATATAACTTAATACGTTATATGGTATAACGTTATAACGCATTACGGTATATGGTATATCGATATAACGAAATACGTTATATGGTATAACGTTATAACGTATTACGGTA
Source organism: Bombus pratorum (assembly GCA_930367275.1). NCBI lineage: Eukaryota > Metazoa > Arthropoda > Insecta > Hymenoptera > Apidae > Bombus > Bombus pratorum. The sequence goes on along the minus strand of OV883983.1, from coordinate 7,736,803 downwards.
TATGGTGTAACGTTATAACGTATTACGTTATATAACATAACGTTATATGGTATAAATTTCTAACGTAATACGTTATATGGTATAACGTTATAACTTATTACGTTATATATCATAACGATATATGGTATAAAGTTATAACGTAATACGTTATATGGTATAACGTTATAACGTATTTCGTTATATAACATAACGTTATATAGTATAACGTTATAACGTAATACGTTATATGGTATATCGATATAACTTAATACGTTATATGGTATAACGTTATAACGTATTACGGTATATGGTATAACGTTATAACGTAATACGTTATATGGTATGTCGATATAACGTAATACGTTATATGGTATAACGTTATAACGCCTTACGGTATATGGTGAAACGTTATAACGTATTACGTTATATAACATAACGTTATATGGTATAAAGTTATAACGTAATACGTTATATGGCATAACGTTATAACGTAATACGTTATATGGTATATCGTTATAACGTATTACGTTGTATAACATAACGTTATATGGTAGACAGTTATAACGTATTACGTTATATGGTATAACGTTATAACGTAATACGTTATATGGTATAACTTTATAACGTATTACGGTATATGGTGTAACGTTATAACGTATTACTTTATATAACATAACGTTATATGGTATAAAGTTATAACGTAATACGTTATATGGCATAACGTTATAACGTAATACGTTATATGGTATATCGTTATAACGTATTACGTTGTATAACATAACGTTATATGGTAGACAGTTATAACGTATTACGTTATATGGTATAACGTTATAACGTAATACGTTATATGGTATATCGATATAACGTAATACGTCATATGGTATAACGTTATCACGCCTTACGGAATATGGTGTAACGTTATAAGGTATTACGTTATATAACATAACGTTATATGGTAGACCGTTATAACGTAATACGTTATATGGTGTAACGTTATAACGTATGACGTTATGTGATATAACGTCATACCGTAATACTCCATATGATATAACGTTATAACGTAATACGCTATATTGCATATCGTTATAGGGTATAATGTTATAACGTAATGCGTTATATGGCATAACGTTATAACGTAATACGTTATATGGTATATCGATATAACGTATTACGTTATATAGTATAACGTTATATGGTATAACATTATAACGTATTACGTTATATAGTATAACGTTATAACGTATTACGTTATATAACATAACGTTATATGGTACAACGATATAACGTTATACGTTATATGGTATAACGTTAAAACGTATAACGTTATATAGTATAACGGTATAACGTATTACGTTATATGGTATGACGTTATAACGTATTACATCATATAGTATAACGTTAAAACGTATTACGTTATATAACATAACGTTATATGGTATAACGTTGTAACGTAATACGGTATATGGTATAACGTTATAACGTATTACGTTATATAGTATAACGTTATAACGTATTGCGTTATATAACATAACGTTATATGGTATAACGTTATAACGTAATACGTTATATGGTATATCGATATAACGTAATACGTTATATGGTATAACGTTATAAGTCCTTACGGTATATGGTGTAACGTTATAACGTATTACGTTATATAACATAACGTTATATGGTATAAAGTTATAATGTAATACGATATATGGTATAACGTTATAACGTAATACGTTATATGGTATAACGTTATAACGTAATACGTTATATGGTATATCGATATAACGAAATACGTTATATGGTATAACGTTATAACGTATTACGGTATATGGTGTAACGTTATAACGTATTACGTTATATAACATATCGTTATATGGTATAAAGTTATAACGTAATACGTTATATGGTATAACGTTATAACTTATTACGTTATATATCATAACGATATATGGTATAAAGTTATAACGTAATACGTTATATGGTATAACGTTATAACGTAATACGTTATATGGTATAACTTTATAACGTATTACGGTATATGGTGTAACGTTATAACGTATTACTTTATAGAACATAACGTTATATGGTATAAAGTTATAACGTAATACGTTATATGTTATATCGATATAACATAATACGTTATATGGTATATCGTTATAACGTATTACGTTATATAGTATAACGTTATATGGTATAACGTTATAACGTATTACGTTATATAGTATAACGTTATAACGTATTACGTTATATAACATAACGTTATATGGTATAACGTTATAACGTAATACGTTATATGTTATATCGATATAACATAATACGTTATATGGTATAACGTTACAAAGTAATACGTTATATGGTATAACGTTATAAAGTTACATAAGATCATATGGTATAACGTTATAACGTAATGCGTTATATGGTATAACGTTATAACGTATTTCGTTATATAACATAACGTTATATGGTATAACGTTATAACGTTATACGTTATATGGTATATCGATATAACTTAATACGTTATATGGTATAACGTTATAACGCATTACGGTATATGGTATATCGATATAACGAATAACGTTATATGGTATAACGTTATAACGTATTACGGTATATGGTGTAACGTTATAACGTATTACGTTATATAACATAACGTTATATGGTATAAATTTCTAACGTAATACGTTATATGGTATAACGTTATAACTTATTACGTTATATATCATAACGATATATGGTATAAAGTTATAACGTAATACGTTACATGGTATAACGTTATAACGCATTTCGTTATATAACATAACGTTATATGGTATAACGTTATAACGTAATACGTTATATGGTATATCGATATAACGAAATACGTTATATGGTATAACGTTATAACGTATTACGGTATATGGTGTACCGTTATAACGTATTACGTTATATAACATAACGTTATACGGTATAACGTTACAACGTAATACGTTATATGGTATAACGTTATAACGTAACATAACCTTATATGGTATAACGTTGTAACGTAATACGGTATATGGTATAACGTTATAACGAATTACGTTATATAGTATAGCGTTATAACGTATTACGTTATATAACATAACGTTATATGGTATAACGTTATAACGTTATACGTTATATGGTATATCGATATAACTTAATACGTTATATGGTATAACGTTATAACGCATTACGGTATATGGTATATCGATATAACGAAATACGTTATATGGTATAACGTTATAACGTATTACGGTATATGGTGTAACGTTATAACGTATTACGTTATATAACATAACGTTATATGGTATAAATTTCTAACGTAATACGTTATATGGTATAACGTTATAACTTATTACGTTATATATCATAACGATATATGGTATAAAGTTATAACGTAATACGTTATATGGTATAACGTTATAACGTATTTCGTTATATAACATAACGTTATATAGTATAACGTTATAACGTAATACGTTATATGGTATATCGATATAACTTAATACGTTATATGGTATAACGTTATAACGTATTACGGTATATGGTATAACGTTATAACGTAATACGTTATATGGTATGTCGATATAACGTAATACGTTATATGGTATAACGTTATAACGCCTTACGGTATATGGTGAAACGTTATAACGTATTACGTTATATAACATAACGTTATATGGTATAAAGTTATAACGTAATACGTTATATGGTATAACGTTATAACGTAATACGTTATATGGTATAACGTTATAACGTAATACGTTATATGGTATATCGATATAACGAAATACGTTATATGGTATAACGTTATAACGTATTACGGTATATGGTGTAACGTTATAACGTATTACGATATATAACATATCGTTATATGGTATAAAGTTATAACGTAATACGTTATATGGTATAACGTTATAACTTATTACGTTATATATCATAACGATATATGGTATAAAGTTATAACGTAATACGTTATATGGTATAACGTTATAACGTAATACGTTATATGGTATAACTTTATAACGTATTACGGTATATGGTGTAACGTTATAACGTATTACTTTATATAACATAACGTTATATGGTATAAAGTTATAACGTAATACGTTATATGGCATAACGTTATAACGTAATACGTTATATGGTATATCGTTATAACGTATCACGTTGTATAACATAACGTTATATGGTAGACAGTTATAACGTATTACGTTATATGGTATAACGTTATAACGTATTACGGTATATGGTATAACGTTATAACGTAATACGTTATATGGTATATCGATATAACGTAATACGTCATATGGTATAACGTTATCACGCCTTACGGAATATGGTGTAACGTTATAACGTATTACGTTATATAACATAACGTTATATGGTAGACCGTTATAACGTAATACGTTATATGGTATAACGTTATAACGTATGACGTTATGTGATATAACGTCATACCGTAATACTCCATATGATATAACGTTATAACGTAATACGCTATATTGCATATCGTTATATGGTATAACGTTATAACGTAATACGTTATATGGTATAACTTTATAACGTATTACGGTATATGGTGTAACGTTATAACGTATTACTTTATATAACATAACGTTATATGGTATAAAGTTATAACGTAATGCGTTATATGGCATAACGTTATAACGTAATACGTTATATGGTATATCGATATAACGTATTACGTTATATAGTATAACGTTATATGGTATAACGTTATAACGTATTACGTTATATAGTATAACGTTATAACGTATTACGTTATATAACATAACGTTATATGGTACAACGTTATAACGTATTACGTTATATAACATAACGTTATATGGTACAACGATATAACGTTATACGTTATATGGTATAACGTTAAAACGTATAACGTTATATAGTATAACGGTATAACGTATTACGTTATATGGTATGACGTTATAACGTATTACATCATATAGTATAACGTTAAAACGTATTACGTTATATAACATAACGTTATATGGTATAACGTTGTAACGTAATACGGTATATGGTATAACGTTATAACGTATTACGTTATATAGTATAACGTTATAACGTATTGCGTTATATAACATAACGTTATATGGTATAACGTTATAACGTAATACGTTATATGGTATATCGATATAACGTAATACGTTATATGGTATAACGTTATAAGTCCTTACGGTATATGGTGTAACGTTATAACGTATTACGTTATATAACATAACGTTATATGGTATAAAGTTATAATGTAATACGATATATGGTATAACGTTATAACGTAATACGTTATATGGTATAACGTTATAACGTAATACGTTATATGGTATATCGATATAACGAAATACGTTATATGGCATAACGTTATAACGTATTACGGTATATGGTGTAACGTTATAACGTATTACTTTATATAACATATCGTTATATGGTATAAAGTTATAACGTAATACGTTATATGGTATAACGTTATAACTTATTACGTTATATATCATAACGATATATGGTATAAAGTTATAACGTAATACGTTATATGGTATAACGTTATAACGTAATACGTTATATGGTATAACTTTATAACGTATTACGGTATATGGTGTAACGTTATAACGTATTACTTTATAGAACATAACGTTATATGGTATAAAGTTATAACGTAATACGTTATATGTTATATCGATATAACATAATACGTTATATGGTATATCGTTATAACGTATTACGTTATATAGTATAACGTTATATGGTATAACGTTATAACGTATTACGTTATATAGTATAACGTTATAACGTATTACGTTATATAACATAACGTTATATGGTATAACGTTATAACGTAATACGTTATATGTTATATCGATATAACATAATACGTTATATGGTATAACGTTACAAAGTAATACGTTATATGGTATAACGTTATAAAGTAACATAAGATCATATGGTATAACGTTATAACGTAATGCGTTATATGGTATAACGTTATAACGTATTTCGTTATATAACATAACGTTATATGGTATAACGTTATAACGTAATACGTTATATGGTATATCGTTATAACGTATTACGTTATATAGTATAACGTTATATGGTATAACGTCATAACGTATTACGTTATATAGTATAACGATATAACGTATTACGTTATATAACATAACGTTATATGGTATAACGTTATAACGTAATACGTTATATGTTATATCGATATAACATAATACGTTATATGGTATAACGTTACAAAGTAATACGTTATATGGTATAACGTTATAAAGTAACATAAGATCATATGGTATAACGTTATAACGTAATGCGTTATATGGTATAACGTTATAACGTATTTCGTTATATAACATAACGTTATATGGTATAACGTTATAACGTAATACGTTGTATGGTATATCGATATAACTTAATACGTTATATGGTATAACGTTATAACGCATTACGGTATATGGTATAAAGTTATAACGTAATACGTTATATGGTATAACGTTATATCGTAACATAACCTTATATGGTATAACGTTGTAACGTAATACGGTATATGGTATAACGTTATAACGTATTACGTTATATAGTATAACGTTATAACGTATTACGTTATATAACATAACGTTATATGGTATAACGTTATAACGTTATACGTTATATGGTATATCGATATAACTTCATACGTTATATGGTATAACGTTATAACGCATTACGGTATATGGTATATCGATATAACGAAATACGTTATATGGTATAACGTTATAACTTATTACGTTATATATCATAACGATATATGGTATAAAGTTATAACGTAATACGTTATATGGTATAACGTTATAACGTAATACGTTATATGGTATAACTTTATAACGTATTACGGTATATGGTGTAACGTTATAACGTATTACTTTATATAACATAACGTTATATGGTATAAAGTTATAACGTAATACGTTATATGGCATAACGTTATAACGTAATACGTTATATGGTATATCGTTATAACGTAATACGTTATATAGTATAACGTTATATGGTATAACGTCATAACGTATTACGTTATATAGTATAACGATATAACGTATTACGTTATATAACATAACGTTATATGGTATAACGTTATAACGTAATACGTTATATGTTATATCGATATAACATAATACGTTATATGGTATAACGTTACAAAGTAATACGTTATATGGTATAACGTTATAAAGTTACATAAGATCATATGGTATAACGTTATAACGTAATGCGTTATATGTTATAACGTTATAACGTATTTCGTTATATAACATAACGTTATATGGTATAACGTTATAACGTAATACGTTATATGGTATATCGATATAACTTAATACGTTATATGGTATAACGTTATAACGCATTACGGTATATGGTATAACGTTATAACGTAATACGTTATATGGTATAACGTTATATCGTAACATAACCTTATATGGTATAACGTTGTAACGTAATACGGTATATGGTATAACGTTATAACGTATTACGTTATATAGTATAACGTTATAACGTATTACGTTATATAACATAACGTTATATGGTATAACGTTATAACGTTATACGTTACATGGTATATCGATATAACTTAATACGTTATATGGTATAACGTTATAACGCATTACGGTATATGGTATATCGATATAACGAAATACGTTATATGGTATAACGTTATAACGTATTACGGTATATGGTGTAACGTTATAACGTATTACGTTATATAACATAACGTTATATGGTATAAATTTCTAACGTAATACGTTATATGGTATAACGTTATAACGTATTTCGTTATATAACATAACGTTATATGGTATAACGTTATAACGTAATACGTTATATGGTATATCGATATAACGAAATACGTTATATGGTATAACGTTATAACGTATTACGGTATATGGTGTAACGTCATAACGTATTACGTTATATAGTATAACGATATAACGTATTACGTTATATAACATAACGTTATATGGTATAACGTTATAACGTAATACGTTATATGTTATATCGATATAACATAATACGTTATATGGTATAACGTTACAAAGTAATACGTTATATGGTATAACGTTATAAAGTAACATAAGATCATATGGTATAACGTTATAACGTAATGCGTTATATGGTATAACGTTATAACGTATTTCGTTATATAACATAACGTTATATGGTATAACGTTATAACGTAATACGTTATATGGTATATCGATATAACTTAATACGTTATATGGTATAACGTTATAACGCATTACGGTATATGGTATAAAGTTATAACGTAATACGTTATATGGTATAACGTTATATCGTAACATAACCTTATATGGTATAACGTTGTAACGTAATACGGTATATGGTATAACGTTATAACGTATTACGTTATATAGTATAACGTTATAACGTATTACGTTATATAACATAACGTTATATGGTATAACGTTATAACGTTATACGTTATATGGTATATCGATATAACTTCATACGTTATATGGTATAACGTTATAACGCATTACGGTATATGGTATATCGATATAACGAAATACGTTATATGGTATAACGTTATAACTTATTACGTTATATATCATAACGATATATGGTATAAAGTTATAACGTAATACGTTATATGGTATAACGTTATAACGTAATACGTTATATGGTATAACTTTATAACGTATTACGGTATATGGTGTAACGTTATAACGTATTACTTTATATAACATAACGTTATATGGTATAAAGTTATAACGTAATACGTTATATGGCATAACGTTATAACGTAATACGTTACATAGTATATCGTTATAACGTAATACGTTATATAGTATAACGTTATATGGTATAACGTTATAACGTATTACGTTATATAGTATAACGATATAACGTATTACGTTATATAACATAACGTTATATGGTATAACGTTATAACGTAATACGTTATATGTTATATCGATATAACATAATACGTTATATGGTATAACGTTACAAAGTAATACGTTATATGGTATAACGTTATAAAGTTACATAAGATCATATGGTATAACGTTATAACGTAATGCGTTATATGGTATAACGTTATAACGTATTTCGTTATATAACATAACGTTATATGGTATAACGTTATAACGTAATACGTTATATGGTATATCGATATAACTTAATACGTTATATGGTATAACGTTATAACGCATTACGGTATATGGTATAACGTTATAACGTAATACGTTATATGGTATAACGTTATATCGTAACATAACCTTATATGGTATAACGTTGTAACGTAATACGGTATATGGTATAACGTTATAACGTATTACGTTATATAGTATAACGTTATAACGTATTACGTTATATAACATAACGTTATATGGTATAACGTTATAACGTTATACGTTACATGGTATATCGATATAACTTAATACGTTATATGGTATAACGTTATAACGCATTACGGTATATGGTATATCGATATAACGAAATACGTTATATGGTATAACGTTATAACGTATTACGGTATATGGTGTAACGTTATAACGTATTACGTTATATAACATGACGTTATATGGTATAAATTTCTAACGTAATACGTTATATGGTATAACGTTATAACGTATTTCGTTATATAACATAACGTTATATGGTATAACGTTATAACGTAATACGTTATATGGTATATCGATATAACGAAATACGTTATATGGTATAACGTTATAACGTATTACGGTATATGGTGTAACGTTATAACGTATTACGTTATATAACATAACGTTATACGGTATAACGTTACAACGTAATACGTTATATGGTATAACGTTATAACGTAACATAACCTTATATGGTATAACGTTGTAACGTAATACGGTATATGGTATAACGTTATAACGTATTACGTTATATAGTACAACGTTATAACGTATTACGTTATATAACATAACGTTATATGGTATAACGTTATAACGTTATACGTTATATGGTATATCGATATAACTTAATACGTTATATGGTATAACGTTATAACGCATTACGGTATATGGTATATCGATATAACGAAATACGTTATATGGTATAACGTTATAACGTATTACGGTATATTGTGTAACGTTATAACGTATTACGTTATATAACATAACGTTATATGGTATAAATTTCTAACGTAATACGTTATATGGTATAACGTTATAACTTATTACGTTATATATCATAACGATATATGGTATAAAGTTATAACGTAATACGTTATATGGTATAACGTTATAACGTATTTCGTTATATAACATAACGTTATATGGTATAACGTTATAACGTAATACGTTATATGGTATATCGATATAACGAAATACGTTATATGGTATAACGTTATAACGTATTACGGTATATGGTGTAACGTTATAACGTATTACGTTATATAACATAACGTTATATGGTATAAATTTCTAACGTAATACGTTATATGGCATAACGTTATAACTTATTACGTTATATATCATAACGATATATGGTATAAAGTTATAACGTAATACGTTATATGGTATAACGTTATAACGTAATACGTTATATGGTATAACTTTATAACGTATTACGGTATATGGTGTAACGTTATAACGTATTACTTTATATAACATAACGTTATATGGTATAAAGTTATAACGTAATACGTTATATGGCATAACGTTATAACGTAATACGTTATATGGTATATCGTTATAACGTATTACGTTATATAGTATAACGTTATATGGTATAACGTCATAACGTATTACGTTATATAGTATAACGATATAACGTATTACGTTATATAACATAACGTTATATGGTATAACGTTATAACGTAATACGTTATATGTTATATCGATTTAACATAATACGTTATATGGTATAACGTTACAAAGTAATACGTTATATGGTATAACGTTATAAAGTAACATAAGATCATATGGTATAACGTTATAACGTAATGCGTTATATGGTATAACGTTATAACGTATTTCGTTATATAACATAAGTTTATATGGTATAAAGTTATAACGTAATACGTTATATGGTATAACGTTATATCGTAACATAACCTTATATGGTATAACGTTGTAACGTAATACGGTATATGGTATAACGTTATAACGTATTACGTTATATAGTATAACGTTATAACGTATTACGTTATATAACATAACGTTATATGGTATAACGTTATAACGTTATACGTTATATGGTATATCGATATAACTTAATACGTTATATGGTATAACGTTATAACGCATTACGGTATATGGTATATCGATATAACGAAATACGTTATATGGTATAACGTTATAACGTATTACGGTATATGGTGTAACGTTATAACGTATTACGTTATATAACATAACGTTATATGGTATAAATTTCTAACGTAATACGTTATATGGTATAACGTTATAACTTATTACGTTATATATCATAACGATATATGGTATGACGTTATAACGTAATACGTTATATAGTATAACGTTAAAACGTATTACGTTATATAACATAACGTTATATGGTATAACGTTGTAACGTAATACGGTATATGGTATAACGTTATAACGTATTACGTTATATAGTATAACGTTATAACGTATTGCGTTATATAACATAACGTTATATGGTATAACGTTATAACGTAATACGTTATATGGTATATCGATATAACGTAATACGTTATATGGTATAACGTTATAAGTCCTTACGGTATATGGTGTAACGTTATAACGTATTACGTTATATAACATAACGTTATATGGTATAAAGTTATAATGTAATACGATATATGGTATAACGTTATAACGTAATACGTTATATGGTATAACGTTATAACGTAATACGTTATATGGTATATCGATATAACGAAATACGTTATATGGCATAACGTTATAACGTATTACGGTATATGGTGTAACGTTATAACGTATTACTTTATATAACATATCGTTATATGGTATAAAGTTATAACGTAATACGTTATATGGTATAACGTTATAACTTATTACGTTATATATCATAACGATATATGGTATAAAGTTATAACGTAATACGTTATATGGTATAACGTTATAACGTAATACGTTATATGGTATAACTTTATAACGTATTACGGTATATGGTGTAACGTTATAACGTATTACTTTATAGAACATAACGTTATATGGTATAAAGTTATAACGTAATACGTTATATGTTATATCGATATAACATAATACGTTATATGGTATATCGTTATAACGTATTACGTTATATAGTATAACGTTATATGGTATAACGTTATAACGTATTACGTTATATAGTATAACGTTATAACGTATTACGTTATATAACATAACGTTATATGGTATAACGTTATAACGTAATACGTTATATGTTATATCGATATAACATAATACGTTATATGGTATAACGTTACAAAGTAATACGTTATATGGTATAACGTTATAAAGTAACATAAGATCATATGGTATAACGTTATAACGTAATGCGTTATATGGTATAACGTTATAACGTATTTCGTTATATAACATAACGTTATATGGTATAACGTTATAACGTAATACGTTATATGGTATATCGTTATAACGTATTACGTTATATAGTATAACGTTATATGGTATAACGTCATAACGTATTACGTTATATAGTATAACGATATAACGTATTACGTTATATAACATAACGTTATATGGTATAACGTTATAACGTAATACGTTATATGTTATATCGATATAACATAATACGTTATATGGTATAACGTTACAAAGTAATACGTTATATGGTATAACGTTATAAAGTAACATAAGATCATATGGTATAACGTTATAACGTAATGCGTTATATGGTATAACGTTATAACGTATTTCGTTATATAACATAACGTTATATGGTATAACGTTATAACGTAATACGTTATATGGTATATCGATATAACTTAATACGTTATATGGTATAACGTTATAACGCATTACGGTATATGGTATAAAGTTATAACGTAATACGTTATATGGTATAACGTTATATCGTAACATAACCTTATATGGTATAACGTTGTAACGTAATACGGTATATGGTATAACGTTATAACGTATTACGTTATATAGTATAACGTTATAACGTATTACGTTATATAACATAACGTTATATGGTATAACGTTATAACGTTATACGTTATATGGTATATCGATATAACTTCATACGTTATATGGTATAACGTTATAACGCATTACGGTATATGGTATATCGATATAACGAAATACGTTATATGGTATAACGTTATAACTTATTACGTTATATATCATAACGATATATGGTATAAAGTTATAACGTAATACGTTATATGGTATAACGTTATAACGTAATACGTTATATGGTATAACTTTATAACGTATTACGGTATATGGTGTAACGTTATAACGTATTACTTTATATAACATAACGTTATATGGTATAAAGTTATAACGTAATACGTTATATGGCATAACGTTATAACGTAATACGTTATATGGTATATCGTTATAACGTAATACGTTATATAGTATAACGTTATATGGTATAACGTCATAACGTATTACGTTATATAGTATAACGATATAACGTATTACGTTATATAACATAACGTTATATGGTATAACGTTATAACGTAATACGTTATATGTTATATCGATATAACATAATACGTTATATGGTATAACGTTACAAAGTAATACGTTATATGGTATAACGTTATAAAGTTACATAAGATCATATGGTATAACGTTATAACGTAATGCGTTATATGGTATAACGTTATAACGTATTTCGTTATATAACATAACGTTATATGGTATAACGTTATAACGTAATACGTTATATGGTATATCGATATAACTTAATACGTTATATGGTATAACGTTATAACGCATTACGGTATATGGTATAACGTTATAACGTAATACGTTATATGGTATAACGTTATATCGTAACATAACCTTATATGGTATAACGTTGTAACGTAATACGGTATATGGTATAACGTTATAACGTATTACGTTATATAGTATAACGTTATAACGTATTACGTTATATAACATAACGTTATATGGTATAACGTTATAACGTTATACGTTACATGGTATATCGATATAACTTAATACGTTATATGGTATAACGTTATAACGCATTACGGTATATGGTATATCGATATAACGAAATACGTTATATGGTATAACGTTATAACGTATTACGGTATATGGTGTAACGTTATAACGTATTACGTTATATAACATAACGTTATATGGTATAAATTTCTAACGTAATACGTTATATGGTATAACGTTATAACGTATTTCGTTATATAACATAACGTTATAACGTATTACGTTATATAACATAACGTTATATGGTATAACGTTATAACGTTATACGTTATATGGTATATCGATATAACTTAATACGTTATATGGTATAACGTTATAACGCATTACGGTATATGGTATATCGATATAACGAAATACGTTATATGGTATAACGTTATAACGTATTACGGTATATTGTGTAACGTTATAACGTATTACGTTATATAACATAACGTTATATGGTATAAATTTCTAACGTAATACGTTATATGGTATAACGTTATAACTTATTACGTTATATATCATAACGATACATGGTATAAAGTTATAACGTAATACGTTATATGGTATAACGTTATAACGTATTTCGTTATATAACATAACGTTATATGGTATAACGTTATAACGTAATACGTTATATGGTATATCGATATAACGAAATACGTTATATGGTATAACGTTATAACGTATTACGGTATATGGTGTAACGTTATAACGTATTACGTTATATAACATAACGTTATATGGTATAAATTTCTAACGTAATACGTTATATGGCATAACGTTATAACTTATTACGTTATATATCATAACGATATATGGTATAAAGTTATAACGTAATACGTTATATGGTATAACGTTATAACGTAATACGTTATATGGTATAACTTTATAACGTATTACGGTATATGGTGTAACGTTATAACGTATTACTTTATATAACATAACGTTATATGGTATAAAGTTATAACGTAATACGTTATATGGCATAACGTTATAACGTAATACGTTATATGGTATATCGTTATAACGTATTACGTTATATAGTATAACGTTATATGGTATAACGTCATAACGTATTACGTTATATAGTATAACGATATAACGTATTACGTTATATAACATAACGTTATATGGTATAACGTTATAACGTAATACGTTATATGTTATATCGATTTAACATAATACGTTATATGGTATAACGTTACAAAGTAATACGTTATATGGTATAACGTTATAAAGTAACATAAGATCATATGGTATAACGTTATAACGTAATGCGTTATATGGTATAACGTTATAACGTATTTCGTTATATAACATAAGTTTATATGGTATAAAGTTATAACGTAATACGTTATATGGTATAACGTTATATCGTAACATAACCTTATATGGTATAACGTTGTAACGTAATACGGTATATGGTATAACGTTATAACGTATTACGTTATATAGTATAACGTTATAACGTATTACGTTATATAACATAACGTTATATGGTATAACGTTATAACGTTATACGTTATATGGTATATCGATATAACTTAATACGTTATATGGTATAACGTTATAACGCATTACGGTATATGGTATATCGATATAACGAAATACGTTATATGGTATAACGTTATAACGTATTACGGTATATGGTGTAACGTTATAACGTATTACGTTATATAACATAACGTTATATGGTATAAATTTCTAACGTAATACGTTATATGGTATAACGTTATAACTTATTACGTTATATATCATAACGATATATGGTATAAAGTTATAACGTAATACGTTATATGGTATAACGTTATAACGTATTTCGTTATATAACATAACGTTATATGGTATAACGTTATAACGTAATACGTTATATGGTATATCGATATAACGAAATACGTTATATGGTATAACGTTATAACGTATTACGGTATATGGTGTAACGTTATAACGTATTACGTTATATAACATAACGTTATATGGTATAAATTTCTAACGTAATACGTTATATGGCATAACGTTATAACTTATTACGTTATATATCATAACGATATATGGTATAAAGTTATAACGTAATACGTTATATGGTATAACGTTATAACGTAATACGTTATATGGTGTAACTTTATAACGTATTACGGTATATGGTGTAACGTTATAACGTATTACGTTATATAACATAACGTTATACGGTATAACGTTACAACGTAATACGTTATATGGTATAACGTTATAACGTAACATAACCTTATATGGTATAACGTTGTAACGTAATACGGTATATGGTATAACGTTATAACGTATTACGTTATATAGTACAACGTTATAACGTATTACGTTATATAACATAACGTTATATGGTATAACGTTATAACGTTATACGTTATATGGTATATCGATATAACTTAATACGTTATATGGTATAACGTTATAACGCATTACGGTATATGGTATATCGATATAACGAAATACGTTATATGGTATAACGTTATAACGTATTACGGTATATGGTGTAACGTTATAACGTATTACGTTATATAACATAACGTTATATGGTATAAATTTCTAACGTAATACGTTATATGGTATAACGTTATAACTTATTACGTTATATATCATAACGATATATGGTATAAAGTTATAACGTAATACGTTATATGGTATAACGTTATAACGTATTTCGTTATATAACATAACGTTATATGGTATAACGTTATAACGTAATACGTTATATGGTATATCGATATAACGAAATACGTTATATGGTATAACGTTATAACGTATTACGGTATATGGTGTAACGTTATAACGTATTACGTTATATAACATAACGTTATATGGTATAAATTTCTAACGTAATACGTTATATGGCATAACGTTATAACTTATTACGTTATATATCATAACGATATATGGTATAAAGTTATAACGTAATACGTTATATGGTATAACGTTATAACGTAATACGTTATATGGTATAACTTTATAACGTATTACGGTATATGGTGTAACGTTATAACGTATTACTTTATATAACATAACGTTATATGGTATAAAGTTATAACGTAATACGTTATATGGCATAACGTTATAACGTAATACGTTATATGGTATATCGTTATAACGTATTACGTTATATAGTATAACGTTATATGGTATAACGTCATAACGTATTACGTTATATAGTATAACGATATAACGTATTACGTTATATAACATAACGTTATATGGTATAACGTTATAACGTAATACGTTATATGTTATATCGATATAACATAATACGTTATATGGTATAACGTTACAAAGTAATACGTTATATGGTATAACGTTATAAAGTAACATAAGATCATATGGTATAACGTTATAACGTAATGCGTTATATGGTATAACGTTATAACGTATTTCGTTATATAACATAATGTTATATGGTATAAAGTTATAACGTAATACGTTATATGGTATAACGTTATATCGTAACATAACCTTATATGGTATAACGTTGTAACGTAATACGGTATATGGTATAACGTTATAACGTATTACGTTATATAGTATAACGTTATAACGTATTACGTTATATAACATAACGTTATATGGTATAACGTTATAACGTTATACGTTATATGGTATATCGATATAACTTAATACGTTATATGGTATAACGTTATAACGCATTACGGTATATGGTATATCGATATAACGAAATACGTTATATGGTATAACGTTATAACGTATTACGGTATATGGTGTAACGTTATAACGTATTACGTTATATAACATAACGTTATATGGTATAAATTTCTAACGTAATACGTTATATGGTATAACGTTATAACTTATTACGTTATATATCATAACGATATATGGTATAAAGTTATAACGTAATACGTTATATGGTATAACGTTATAACGTATTTCGTTATATAACATAACGTTATATGGTATAACGTTATAACGTAATACGTTATATGGTATATCGATATAACGAAATACGTTATATGGTATAACGTTATAACGTATTACGGTATATGGTGTAACGTTATAACGTATTACGTTATATAACATAACGTTATATGGTATAAATTTCTAACGTAATACGTTATATGGCATAACGTTATAACTTATTACGTTATATATCATAACGATATATGGTATAAAGTTATAACGTAATACGTTATATGGTATAACGTTATAACGTAATACGTTATATGGTGTAACTTTATAACGTATTACGGTATATGGTGTAACGTTATAACGTATTACGTTATATAACATAACGTTATACGGTATAACGTTACAACGTAATACGTTATATGGTATAACGTTATAACGTAACATAACCTTATATGGTATAACGTTGTAACGTAATACGGTATATGGTATAACGTTATAACGTATTACGTTATATAGTACAACGTTATAACGTATTACGTTATATAACATAACGTTATATGGTATAACGTTATAACGTTATACGTTATATGGTATATCGATATAACTTAATACGTTATATGGTATAACGTTATAACGCATTACGGTATATGGTATATCGATATAACGAAATACGTTATATGGTATAACGTTATAACGTATTACGGTATATGGTGTAACGTTATAACGTATTACGTTATATAACATAACGTTATATGGTATAAATTTCTAACGTAATACGTTATATGGTATAACGTTATAACTTATTACGTTATATATCATAACGATATATGGTATAAAGTTATAACGTAATACGTTATATGGTATAACGTTATAACGTATTTCGTTATATAACATAACGTTATATGGTATAACGTTATAACGTAATACGTTATATGGTATATCGATATAACGAAATACGTTATATGGTATAACGTTATAACGTATTACGGTATATGGTGTAACGTTATAACGTATTACGTTATATAACATAACGTTATATGGTATAAATTTCTAACGTAATACGTTATATGGCATAACGTTCTAACTTATTACGTTATATATCATAACGATATATGGTATAAAGTTATAACGTAATACGTTATATGGTATATCGTTATAACGTATTACGTTATATAACATAACGTTATATGGTATAACGTTATAACGTAATACGTTATATGTTATATCGATATAACATAATACGTTATATGGTATAACGTTACAAAGTAATACGTTATATGGTATAACGTTATAAAGTAACATAAGATCATATGGTATAACGTTATAACGTAATGCGTTATATGGTATAACGTTATAACGTATTTCGTTATATAACATAACGTTATATGGTATAAAGTTATAACGTAATACGTTATATGGTATAACGTTATAACGTAATACGTTATATGTTATATCGATATAACATAATACGTTATATGGTATAACGTTACAAAGTAATACGTTATATGGTATAACGTTATAAAGTTACATAAGATCATATGGTATAACGTTATAACGTAATGCGTTATATGGTATAACGTTATAACGTATTTCGTTATATAACATAACGTTATATGGTATAAAGTTCTAACGTAATACGTTATATGGTATAACGTTATAACTTATTACGTTATATATCATAACGATATATGGTATAAAGTTAAAACGTAATACATCATATGGTATAACGTTATAACGTAATACGTTATATGGTATAACTTTATAACGTATTACGGTATATGGTGTAACGTTATAACGTATTACGTTATATAACATAACGTTATATGGTATAACGTTACAACGTAATACGTTATATGGTATAACGTTATAACGTAACAGAACCTTATATGGTTAACGTTGTAACGTAATACGGTATATGGTATAACGTTATAACGTATTACGTTATATAGTATAACGTTATAACGTATTACGTTATATAACATAACGTTATATGGTATAACGTTATAACGTAATACGTTATATGGTATATCGATATAACTTAATACGTTATATGGTATAACGTTATAACGTATTACGGTATATGGTATAACGTTATAACGTAATACGTTATATGGTATATCGATATAACGTAATACGTTATATGGTATAACGTTATAACGCCTTACGGTATATGGTGAAACGTTATAACGTATTACGATATATAACATAACGTTATATGGTATAAAGTTATAACGTAATACGTTATATGGTATAACGTTATAACTTATTACGTTATATATCATATCGATATATGGTATAAAGTTATAACGTAATACGTTATATGGTATAACGTTATAACGTAATACGTTATATGGTATAACTTTATAACGTATTACGGTATATGGTGTAACGTTATAACGTATTACTTTATATAACATAACGTTATATGGTATAAAGTTATAACGTAATACGTTATATGGCATAACGTTATAACGTAATACGTTATATGGTATATCGTTATAACGTATTACGTTGTATAACATAACGTTATATGGTAGACAGTTATAACGTATTACGTTATATGGTATAACGTTATAACGTATTACGGTATATGGTATAACGTTATAACGTAATACGTTATATGGTATATCGATATAACGTAATACGTCATATGGTATAACGTTATCACGCCTTACGGAATATGGTGTAACGTTATAACGTATTACGTTATATAACATAACGTTATATGGTAGACCGTTATAACGTAATACGTTATATGGTATAACGTTATAACGTATGACGTTATGTGATATAACGTCATACCGTAATACTCCAGATGATATAACGTTATAACGTAATACGCTATATTGCTTATCGTTATATGGTATAACGTTATAACGTAATACGTTATATGGTATAACTTTATAACGTATTACGGTATATGGTGTAACGTTATAACGTATTACTTTATATAACATAACGTTATATGGTATAAAGTTATAACGTAATGCGTTATATGGCATAACGTTATAACGTAATACGTTATATGGTATATCGATATAACGTATTACGTTATATAGTATAACGTTATATGGTATAAATTTCTAACGTAATACGTTATATGGCATAACGTTATAACTTATTACGTTATATATCATAACGATATATGGTATAAAGTTATAACGTAATACGTTATATGGTATAACGTTATAACGTATTTCGTTATATAACATAACGTTATATGGTATAACGTTATAACGTAATACGTTATATGGTATATCGATATAACGAAATACGTTATATGGTATAACGTTATAACGTATTACGGTATATGGTGTAACGTTATAACGTATTACGTTATATAACATAACGTTATATGGTGTAAATTTCTAACGTAATACGTTATATGGCATAACGTTATAACTTATTACGTTATATATCATAACGATATATGGTATAAAGTTATAACGTAATACGTTATATGGTATAACGTTATAACGTAATACGTTATATGGTGTAACTTTATAACGTATTACGGTATATGGTGTAACGTTATAACGTATTACGTTATATAACATAACGTTATATGGTATAACGTTACAACGTAATACGTTATATGGTATAACGTTATAACGTAACATAACCTTATATGGTATAACGTTGTAACGTAATACGGCATATGGTATAACGTTATAACGTATTACGTTATATAGTATAACGTTATAACGTATTACGTTATATAACATAACGTTATATGGTATAACGTTATAACGTAATACGTTATATGGTATATCGATATAACTTAATACGTTATATGGTATAACGTTATAACGTATTACGGTATATGGTATAACGCTATAACGTAATACGTTATATGGTATATCGATATAACGTAATGCGTTATATGGTCTAACGTTATAACGCCTTACGGTATATGGTGTAACGTTATAACGTATTACTTTATATAACATAACGTTATATGGTATAAAGTTATAACGTAATACGTTATATGGCATAACGTTATAACGTAATACGTTATATAGTATATCGTTATAACGTATTACGTTATATAGTATAACGTTATATGGTATAACGTCATAACGTATTACGTTATATAGTATAACGATATAACGTATTACGTTATATAACATAACGTTATATGGTATAACGTTATAACGTAATACGTTATATGGTATAACGTTATAACGTAATACGTTATATGGTATAACTTTATAACGTATTACGGTATATGGTGTAACGTTATAACGTATTACTTTATATAACATAACGTTATATGGTATAAAGTTATAACGTAATACGTTATATGGCATAACGTTATAACGTAATACGTTATATGGTATATCGTTATAACGTATTACGTTATATAGTATAACGTTATATGGTATAACGTCATAACGTATTACGTTATATAGTATAACGATATAACGTATTACGTTATATAACATAACGTTATATGGTATAACGTTATAACGTAATACGTTATATGTTATATCGATATAACATAATACATTATATGGTATAACGTTACAAAGTAATACGTTATATGGTATAACGTTATAAAGTAACATAAGATCATATGGTATAACGTTATAACGTAATGCGTTATATGGTATAACGTTATAACGTATTTCGTTATATAACATATCGTTATATGGTATAAAGTTATAACGTAATACGTTATATGGTATAACGTTATAACGTAATACGTAATATGGTATATCGTTATAACGTATTACGTTGTATAACATAACGTTATATGGTAGACCGTTATAACGTAATACGTTATATGGTATAACGTTATAACGTATTACGGTATATGGTATAACGTTATAACGTAATACGTTATATGGTATATCGATATAACGTAATACGTTATATGGTATAACGTTATCACGCCTTACGGTATATGGTGTAACGTTATAACGTATTACGTTATATAACATAACGTTATATGGTAGACCGTTATAAGGTATTACTTTATATGGTATAACCTTATAACGTATTACGTTATATTACATAACCTTATATGGTAGACGGTTATAACGTAATACGTTATATGGTATAACGTTATAACGTAATACGTTATATGGTATAACGTTATATCGTAATACGTTATATGGTATATCGTTATAACGTATTACGTTATATAACATAAAGTTGTATGGTATAACGTTATAACGTAATACGTTATATGGCATAACGTAAAGCGTATTACGTTATATGGTATAACGTTATAACGTAATACGTTATGTGGTATAACGTCATACCGTAATACTCCATATGATATAACGTTATAACGTATTACGTTATATAACATAAAGTTATATGGTATATCATTATAACGTAATACGATATATGGTATAACGTTATAACGTAATACGTTATATGGTATATCGTTATAATGTATTACGTTATATGGCATAACGTTATAACGTAATACGTTATATGGTATATCGTTATAACGTATTACGTTATATAACATAAAGTTATATGGTATAACATTCTAACGTAATACGTCATATGGTATATCGTCAAAACGTATTATGTTATATAGTATAACGTTATAACGTATTACGTTATATGGTATGATGTTATAACGTATTACGTTATATAGTATAACGTTATAACGTATTACGTTATATGATATAACGTTATAACGCATAACGCTATATTGTATAACATTATATGGTATAACGTTATAACGTATTACGTTATAGAACATAACGTTACATGGTATAACGATATAACGTATTACGTTATATAGTATAACGTTACATGGTATAACGTTATGACGTATTACGTAATATAGTATAACGTTATAACGTATTACGTTATATAGTATAACGTTATAACGTATTACGTTATATGGTATAACGTTATAACATATTACGCTATATTGTATAACATTATATGGTATAACGTTATACGGTATAACGTTATAACGTATTACGTTATATAACATAACGTTATATGGTATAACGATATAACGTATTACGTTATGTAACATAACGTTACATGGTATAACGTTATAACGTATTACTTTATATTGTATAACCTTATAACGTATTACGTTATATAACATAACGTTATATGGTAGACCGTTATAAAGTAATACGTTATATGGTATAACGTCATAACGTATGACGTTATGTGATATAACGTCAAACCGTAATACTCCATATGATATAACGTTATAACGTAATACGCTATATTGCATAACGTTATATGGTATAACGTTATAACGTATTACGTTATATAACATAACGTTATATGGTATAACGATATAACGTATTACGTTATATAACATAGCTTTATATGGTATAACGTTATAACGGAATACGTTATATGGAATAACGTTATAACGCATTACTTTATATAGTATAACGTTACATGGTAAAACGTTATAACGTATTACTTTATATGGTATAGCCTTGTAACGTATTACGTTATATAACATAACGTTATATGGTACAACGTTATAACGTATTACTTTATATAACATAACGTTATATGGTATAACGATATAACGTAATACGTTATATGGTATAACGTTAAAACGTATTACGTTATATAGTATAACGTTATAACCTAATACGTTATATGGCATAACGTTATAACGTAATACGTTATATGGTATATCGTTATAACGTATTACGTTATATAACATAAAGTTATATGGTATAACGTTCTAACGTAATACGTTATATGGTATATCGCTAAAACGTATTATGTTATATAGTATAACGTTATAACGTATTACGTTATATGGTATGATGTTATAACGTATTACGTTTTATAGTATAACGTTATAACGTATTACGTTATATGATATAACGTTATAACGCATAACGCTATATTGTATAGCATTATATGGTATAACGTTATAACGTATTACGTTATAGAACATAACGTTATATGGTAGACCGTTATAACGTAATACGTTATATGGTATAACGTTATGACGTAATACGTTATATGGTATATCGTTATAACGTATTACGTTATATAACATAAAGTTATATGGTATAACGTTATAACGTACTACGTTATATAACATTACGTTATATGGTATAACGATATAACGTATTACGTTATATAATATAACGTTATATGGTAAAACGATATAACGTAATACGATATATGGCAAAACGTTATAACGTAATACGTTATATGGTATATCGTTATAACGTATTACGTTATATAACATAAAGTTATATGGTATAACGTTATAACGTAATAGGTTATATGGTATAACGTTAAAACGTATTACGTTATATGGTATGACGTTATAACGTATTACGTTATATATCATAACTTTATATGGTATAACGTTATAACGTATTACTTTATATGGTATAACCTTATAACGTATTACGTTATATAACATAAAGTTATACGGTATCACGCTATAACGTAATACGTTATATGGTATAAAGTTATAACTTATTACGTTATATAACATAACGTTATATGGTAAAACGTTATAACGTAATACGTTATATTCTATAACGTTATAACGTAATACGTTATATGGTATAACGTTATAACGTAATACGTTATATCTTAGAACGTTATAACGTATAACGTTATATGGTATATCGTTGTAACGTATTACGTTATATGGTATGACGTTATAACGTATTACGTTATATAGTATAACGTTATAACGCATTACGCCATATAACATAACGTTATATGGTAAAATGTTATAACGTAATATGTTATGTGGTATAACGTTATAACGTATTACGTTATATAACATAACGTTATATGTTATGACGTTATAACGTATTACGTTATATAACATAACGTTATATGGTATAACGTTATAACATATTACGTTATATGGTATAACGCTTTACGTTATAACGTAATACGTTATATGGTATAACGTTATAACGTATTACGTTATATAACATAACGTTATATGGTACAACGTTATAACGTAATACGTTATTTGGTACAGCGTGAAACATATTACGTTATATAACATAACGTTATATGGTATAACGTTATAACGTAATACGTTATATGGTATAACGTTATAACGTAATACGTTATATGGTATAACGTTATAACGTATTACGTTATATAACATAAAGTTATATGGTATAACGTTATAACGTAATACGTTATATGGTATAACGTTAAAACGTATTACGTTATATAGTATAACGTTATAACGTAATACGTTATTTGGCATAACGTTATAACGTATTACGGTATATGGTATAACGTTATAACGTAATACGTTATATGGTATATCGATGTAACGTAATACGTTATATGGTATAACGTTATAACGCCTTACAGTATATGGTGTAACGTTATAACGTATTACGTTATATAACATAACGTTATATACTAGACCGTTATAACGTAATACGTTATATGGTATAACGTTAAAACGTATTACGTTATATAGTATAACGTTATAACGTATTACGTTATATGATATAACGTTATAACGTATTACGCTATATTGTATAACGTTATATGGTATAACGTTATATGGTATAACGTTATACGGTATAACGTTATAACGTATTACGTTACATAACATAAAGTTATATGGTATAACGTTAAAACGTATTACGTTATATGGTATAACGTTATAACGTAATACGTTATGTGGTATAACGCCATACCGTAATACTCCATATGATATAACGTTATAACGTATTACGCTATATTGTATAACGTTATATGGTATAACGATATACGGTATAACGTTATAACGTATTACGTTATATAACATAACGTTATATGGTATAACGATATAACGTAATACGTTATATGGTATAACGTTATAACGTAATACGTTATGTGGTATGACGTTATAACGTATTACGTTATATATCATAACTTTATATGGTATAACGTTATAACGTATTACTTTATATGGTATAACCTTATAACGTATTACGTTATATAACATAAAGTTATACGGTATCACGCTATAACGTAATACGTTATATGGTATAAAGTTATAACTTATTACGTTATATAACATAACGTTATATGGTAAAACGTTATAACGTAATACGTTATACGGCATCACGCTTTAACGTAATACGTTATATGGTATAACGTTATAACGTTATACGTTATACGGTATAACGTTATAACGTATTACGTTATATAACATAACGTTATATGGTATAACGGTATATCGTATTACGTTATATAACATAACGTTATTTGGTATAACGTTATAACGTATTACGCTATACTGTATAACGTTATATGGTATAACGTTATAACATATTAAGTTATATAACATAACGTTATATAGTATAACGATATATCGTATTACGTTATATAACATAACGTTATTTGGTATAACGTTATAACGTAATACGTTATATGGTATAACGCTATAACGTAAGGCTTATACGGTATAACGTTATAACGTATTACGTTATATGGAATGACGTTATAACGTATTACGTTATATAGTATAACGTTACATGGTATAACGTTATAACGTATTACTTTATACGGTATAACCTTATAACGTATTACGTTATATAACATACCGTTATATGGTAAAACGTTATAACGTAATACGTTATATGGTATAACGTTATAACGTATTACGTTATATGGTATAACGTTATAACGTAATACGTTATATGGTTTAACGTTATAACGTATTACGTTATATAACATAATGTTATATGGTATAACGTTATAACGTATTACCTTATATGGTATAACCTTATAACGTATTACGTTATATAACATAACGTTATATGGTAAAACGTTATAACGCAATGCGTTATATGGTATAACGTTAAAACGTATTAGTTTATATAACATAGAGTTATACGGCATCACGCTTTAACGTAATACGTTATAACGGTATAACGTTATAACGTATTACGTTATATAACATAACGTTATATGGTATAACGGTATAACTTATTACGTTATATAACATAACGTTATTTGGTATAACGTTATAACGTATTACGCTATACTGTATAACGTTATATGGTATAACGTTATAACATATTAAGTTATATAACATAACGTTATATAGTATAACGATATATCGTATTACGTTATATAACATAACGTTATTTGGTATAACGTTATAACGTAATACGTTATATGGTATAACGCTATAACGTAAGGCTTATACGGTATAACGTTATAACGTATTACGTTATATGGAATGACGTTATAACGTATTACGTTATATAGTATAACGTTACATGGTATAACGTTATAACGTATTACTTTATATGGTATAACCTTATAACGTATTACGTTATATAACATAACGTTATATGGTAAAACGTTATAACGTAATACGTTATATGGTATAACGTTATAACGTAATACGTTATATGGTATAACGTTATAACGCATTACGTTATATGGTGTAAGGTTATAACGTATTACGTTATATAACATATCGTTATATGGTATAACGTTCTAACGTATACGTTATATAACATAACGTTATATGGTATAACGTTATAGCGTTATACGTTATGCGGCATAACGTTAAAACGTATTGCGTTATATAATATAACGTTATATGGTATGACGTTATAACGTAATGCGTTGTGTGGTATAACGTTATAACATATTACGTTATATGGTATAACGTTATAACGCATTACGTTATATGGTGTAAGGTTATAACGTATTACGTCATATAACATATCGTTATATGGTATAACGTTCTAACGTATACGTTATATAACATAACGTTATATGGTATAACGTTATAACGTATTACCTTATATGGTATAACCTTATAACGTATTACGTTATATAACATAACGTTATATGGTAAAACGTTATAACGCAATGCGTTATATGGTATAACGTTAAAACGTATTAGTTTATATAACATAGAGTTATACGGCATCACGCTTTAACGTAATACGTTATATGGTATGACGTTATAACGCATTACGTTATATGGTGTAAGGTTATAACGTATTACGTTATATAACATATCGTTATATGGTATAACGTTCTAACGTATGCGTTATATAACATAACGTTATATGGTATAACGTTATAACGATATACGTTATGCGGCATAACGTTAAAACGTATTGCGTTATATAATATAACGTTATATGGTATGACGTTATAACGTAATGCGTTGTGTGGTATAACGTTATAACATATTACGTTATATGGTATAACGTTATAACGCATTACGTTATATGGTGTAAGGTTATAACGTATTACGTTATATAACATATCGTTATATGGCATAACGTTATAACGTAATACGTTATATGGTATATCGTTATAACGTATTACGTTATATAACATAAAGTTATATGGTATAACGTTCTAACGTAATACGTTATATGGTATATCGCTAAAACGTATTATGTTATATAGTATAACGTTATAACGTATTACGTTATATGGTATGATGTTATAACGTATTACGTTTTATAGTATAACGTTATAACGTATTACGTTATATGATATAACGTTATAACGCATAACGCTATATTGTATAGCATTATATGGTATAACGTTATAACGTATTACGTTATAGAACATAACGTTATATGGTAGACCGTTATAACGTAATACGTTATATGGTATAACGTTATGACGTAATACGTTATATGGTATATCGTTATAACGTATTACGTTATATAACATAAAGTTATATGGTATAACGTTATAACGTACTACGTTATATAACATTACGTTATATGGTATAACGATATAACGTATTACGTTATATAATATAACGTTATATGGTAAAACGATATAACGTAATACGATATATGGCAAAACGTTATAACGTAATACGTTATATGGTATATCGTTATAACGTATTACGTTATATAACATAAAGTTATATGGTATAACGTTATAACGTAATAGGTTATATGGTATAACGTTAAAACGTATTACGTTATATGGTATGACGTTATAACGTATTACGTTATATATCATAACTTTATATGGTATAACGTTATAACGTATTACTTTATATGGTATAACCTTATAACGTATTACGTTATATAACATAAAGTTATACGGTATCACGCTATAACGTAATACGTTATATGGTATAAAGTTATAACTTATTACGTTATATAACATAACGTTATATGGTAAAACGTTATAACGTAATACGTTATATCTTAGAACGTTATAACGTATAACGTTATATGGTATATCGTTGTAACGTATTACGTTATATGGTATGACGTTATAACGTATTACGTTATATAGTATAACGTTATAACGCACTACGCCATATAACATAACGTTATATGGTAAAATGTTATAACGTAATATGTTATGTGGTGTAACGTTATAACGTATTACGTTATATAACATAACGTTATATGTTATGACGTTATAACGTATTACGTTATATAACATAACGTTATATGGTATAACGTTATAACATATTACGTTATATGGTATAACGCTTTACGTTATAACGTAATACGTTATATGGTATAACGTTATAACGTATTACGTTATATAACATAACGTTATATGGTACAACGTTATAACGTAATACGTTATTTGGTACAGCGTGAAACATATTACGTTATATAACATAACGTTATATGGTATAACGTTATAACGTAATACGTTATATGGTATAACGTTATAACGTAATACGTTATATGGTATAACGTTATAACGTATTACGTTATATAACATAAAGTTATATGGTATAACGTTATAACGTAATACGTTATATGGTATAACGTTAAAACGTATTACGTTATATAGTATAACGTTATAACGTAATACGTTATTTGGTATAACGTTATAACGTATTACGGTATATGGTATAACGTTATAACGTAATACGTTATATGGTATATCGATGTAACGTAATACGTTATATGGTATAACGTTATAACGCCTTACAGTATATGGTGTAACGTTATAACGTATTACGTTATATAACATAACGTTATATACTAGACCGTTATAACGTAATACGTTATATGGTATAACGTTAAAACGTATTACGTTATATAGTATAACGTTATAACGTATTACGTTATATGATATAACGTTATAACGTATTACGCTATATTGTATAACGTTATATGGTATAACGTTATATGGTATAACGTTATACGGTATAACGTTATAACGTATTACGTTACATAACATAAAGTTATATGGTATAACGTTAAAACGTATTACGTTATATGGTATAACGTTATAACGTAATACGTTATGTGGTATAACGCCATACCGTAATACTCCATATGATATAACGTTATAACGTATTACGCTATATTGTATAACGTTATATGGTATAACGATATACGGTATAACGTTATAACGTATTACGTTATATAACATAACGTTATATGGTATAACGATATAACGTAATACGTTATATGGTATAACGTTATAACGTAATACGTTATGTGGTATGACGTTATAACGTATTACGTTATATATCATAACTTTATATGGTATAACGTTATAACGTATTACTTTATATGGTATAACCTTATAACGTATTACGTTATATAACATAAAGTTATACGGTATCACGCTATAACGTAATACGTTATATGGTATAAAGTTATAACTTATTACGTTATATAACATAACGTTATATGGTAAAACGTTATAACGTAATACGTTATACGGCATCACGCTTTAACGTAATACGTTATATGGTATAACGTTATAACGTTATACGTTATACGGTATAACGTTATAACGTATTACGTTATATAACATAACGTTATATGGTATAACGGTATATCGTATTACGTTATATAACATAACGTTATTTGGTATAACGTTATAACGTATTACGCTATACTGTATAACGTTATATGGTATAACGTTATAACATATTAAGTTATATAACATAACGTTATATAGTATAACGATATATCGTATTACGTTATATAACATAACGTTATTTGGTATAACGTTATAACGTAATACGTTATATGGTATAACGCTATAACGTAAGGCTTATACGGTATAACGTTATAACGTATTACGTTATATGGAATGACGTTATAACGTATTACGTTATATAGTATAACGTTACATGGTATAACGTTATAACGTATTACTTTATACGGTATAACCTTATAACGTATTACGTTATATAACATACCGTTATATGGTAAAACGTTATAACGTAATACGTTATATGGTATAACGTTATAACGTATTACGTTATATGGTATAACGTTATAACGTAATACGTTATATGGTTTAACGTTATAACGTATTACGTTATATAACATAATGTTATATGGTATAACGTTATAACGTATTACCTTATATGGTATAACCTTATAACGTATTACGTTATATAACATAACGTTATATGGTAAAACGTTATAACGCAATGCGTTATATGGTATAACGTTAAAACGTATTAGTTTATATAACATAGAGTTATACGGCATCACGCTTTAACGTAATACGTTATAACGGTATAACGTTATAACGTATTACGTTATATAACATAACGTTATATGGTATAACGGTATAACTTATTACGTTATATAACATAACGTTATTTGGTATAACGTTATAACGTATTACGCTATACTGTATAACGTTATATGGTATAACGTTATAACATATTAAGTTATATAACATAACGTTATATAGTATAACGATATATCGTATTACGTTATATAACATAACGTTATTTGGTATAACGTTATAACGTAATACGTTATATGGTATAACGCTATAACGTAAGGCTTATACGGTATAACGTTATAACGTATTACGTTATATGGAATGACGTTATAACGTATTACGTTATATAGTATAACGTTACATGGTATAACGTTATAACGTATTACTTTATATGGTATAACCTTATAACGTATTACGTTATATAACATAACGTTATATGGTAAAACGTTATAACGTAATACGTTATATGGTATAACGTTATAACGTAATACGTTATATGGTATAACGTTATAACGCATTACGTTATATGGTGTAAGGTTATAACGTATTACGTTATATAACATATCGTTATATGGTATAACGTTCTAACGTATACGTTATATAACATAACGTTATATGGTATAACGATATAGCGTTATACGTTATGCGGCATAACGTTAAAACGTATTGCGTTATATAATATAACGTTATATGGTATGACGTTATAACGTAATGCGTTGTGTGGTATAACGTTATAACATATTACGTTATATGGTATAACGTTATAACGCATTACGTTATATGGTGTAAGGTTATAACGTATTACGTCATATAACATATCGTTATATGGTATAACGTTCTAACGTATACGTTATATAACATAACGTTATATGGTATAACGTTATAACGTATTACCTTATATGGTATAACCTTATAACGTATTACGTTATATAACATAACGTTATATGGTAAAACGTTATAACGCAATGCGTTATATGGTATAACGTTAAAACGTATTAGTTTATATAACATAGAGTTATACGGCATCACGCTTTAACGTAATACGTTATATGGAATGACGTTATAACGCATTACGTTATATGGTGTAAGGTTATAACGTATTACGTTATATAACATATCGTTATATGGTATAACGTTCTAACGTATGCGTTATATAACATAACGTTATATGGTATAACGTTATAACGATATACGTTATGCGGCATAACGTTAAAACGTATTGCGTTATATAATATAACGTTATATGGTATGACGTTATAACGTAATGCGTTGTGTGGTATAACGTTATAACATATTACGTTATATGGTATAACGTTATAACGCATTACGTTATATGGTGTAAGGTTATAACGTATTACGTTATATAACATATCGTTATATGGTATAACGTTCTAACGTATACGTTATATAACATAACGTTATATGGTATAACGTTATAACGTTATACGTTATGCGGCATAACGTTAAAACGTATTGCGTTATATAATATAACGTTATATGGTATGACGTTATAACGTATTACGTCATATGGAATAACGTTATAACGTATTACGTTATATAGTATAACGTTACATGGTATAACGTTATAACTTATTACGTTATATAACATAACGTTATATGGTAAAATGTTATAACGTAATATGTTATGTGGTATAACGTTATAACGTATTGCGTTATATGGTATAACGTTATAACGCATTACGTTATATGGTGTAAGGTTATAACGTATTACGTTATATAACATATCGTTATATGGTATAACGTTCTAACGTATACGTTATATAACATAACGTTATATGGTATAACGTTATAGCGTTATACGTTATGCGGCATAACGTTAAAACGTATTGCGTTATATAATATAACGTTATATGGTATGACGTTATAACGTAATGCGTTGTGTGGTATAACGTTATAACATATTACGTTATATGGTATAACGTTATAACGCATTACGTTATATGGTGTAAGGTTATAACGTATTACGTTATATAACATATCGTTATATGGTATAACGTTCTAACGTATACGTTATATAACATAACGTTATATGGTATAACGTTATAACGTATTACCTTATATGGTATAACCTTATAACGTATTACGTTATATAACATAACGTTATATGGTAAAACGTTATAACGCAATGCGTTATATGGTATAACGTTAAAACGTATTAGTTTATATAACATAGAGTTATACGGCATCACGCTTTAACGTAATACGTTATATGGTATGACGTTATAACGTAATACGTTATATGGTATAACGTTATAACGCATTACGTTATATGGTGTAAGGTTATAACGTATTACGTTATATAACATATCGTTATATGGTATAACGTTCTAACGTATGCGTTATATAACATAACGTTATATGGTATAACGTTATAACGATATACGTTATGCGGCATAACGTTAAAACGTATTGCGTTATATAATATAACGTTATATGGTATGACGTTATAACGTAATGCGTTGTGTGGTATAACGTTATAACATATTACGTTATATGGTATAACGTTATAACGCATTACGTTATATGGTGTAAGGTTATAACGTATTACGTTATATAACATATCGTTATATGGTATAACGTTCTAACGTATACGTTATATAACATAACGTTATATGGTATAACGTTATAACGTTATACGTTATGCGGCATAACGTTAAAACGTATTGCGTTATATAATATAACGTTATATGGTATGACGTTATAACGTATTACGTCATATGGAATAACGTTATAACGTATTACGTTATATAGTATAACGTTACATGGTATAACGTTATAACTTATTACGTTATATAACATAACGTTATATGGTAAAATGTTATAACGTAATATGTTATGTGGTATAACGTTATAACGTATTGCGTTATATAACATAACGTTATATGTTATAACGTTATAACGTATTACGTTATATAACATAACGTTATATGGTATAACGCTTTACGTTATAACGTAATACGTTATATGGTATAACGTTATAACGTATTACGTTATATAACATAACGTTATATGGTACAACGTTATAACGTTATACGTTATTTGGTACAGCGTGAAACATATTACGTTATATAACATAACGTTATATGGTATAACGTTATAACGTATTACGTTATATAACATAACGTTATATGGTAAAATGCTATAACGTAATATGTTATATGGTATAACGTTATAACGTATTGCGTTATATAACATAACGTTATATGTTATAACGTTATAACGTATTACGTTATATAACATAACGTTATATGGTATAACGTTATAACATATTACGTTATATGGTATAACGCTTTACGTTATAACGTAATACGTTATATGGTATAACGTTATAACGTATTACGTTATATAACATAACGTTATATGGTACAACGTTATAACGTAATACGTTATTTGGTACAGCGTGAAACATATTACGTTATATAACATAACGTTATATGGTATAACGTTATAACGTAATACGTTATATGGTATAACGTTATAACGTAATACGTTATGTGGTATAACGTCATACCTTACTACGTTATATGATATAACGTTATAACGCATTACGCTATATTGTATAACGTTATATGGTATAACGTTATAACGTACTACGATATATAACATAACGTTATATGGTATAACGATATAACGTATTACGTTATATAACATAACGTTATTTGGTATAACGTTATAACGTAATACGTTATATGGTATAACGTTATAACGTAATGCGTTGTATAGTATAACGTTATAACGTATTACGTTATATGGTATAACGTTATAACGTTATACGTTATACGGTATAACGTTAAAACGTATTACGTTATATAATATAACGTTATATGGTATGACGTTATAACGTAATACGTTATGTGGTATAAGGTCATACCGTAATACGTTATATGATATAACGTTATAACGTATTACGCTATATTGTATAATGTGATATGATATAAAGATATAACGTTATAACGTATTACGTTATATGTTATAACGTTATAACGCTTTACGTTATAACGTAATACGTTATATGGTATAACGTTATAACGTATTACGTGGTATAACATAACGTTATATGGTATAACGCTATAACGTAATACGTTATATGGTATAACGTTATATGTTATGACGTTATAACGTAATACGTTATGTGGTATAACGTCATACCGTAATACGTTATATGATATAACGTTATAACGTATTACGCTATATTGTATAACGTTATATGGTGTAACGATATTACGTTATAACGTATTACGTTATATGTTATAACGTTATAACGCTTTACGTTGTATAACATAACGGTATATAGTATAACGATATAACGTATCACGTTATATAACATACGTATGGTTTATGGTATAACGTTATAACGAAATACGTTATATGGTATAACGTTATAACGTAATACGTTATATGGTATAACGTTATAACGCATTACGCTATATAACATAACGTTATATGGTAAAATGTTATAACGTATTATGTTATGTGGTATAACGTTATAACGTATTACGTTATATAACATAACGTTATATGTTATAACGTTATAACGTATTACGTTATATAACATAACGTTATATGGTGTAACGTTATAACATATTACGTTATATGGTATAACGCTTTACGTTATAACATAATACGTTATATGGTATAACGTTATAACGTATTACGTTATATAACATAACGTTATATGGTACAACGTTATAACGTAATACGTTATTTGGTACAGCGTGAAACATATTACGTTATATAACATAACGTTATATGGTATAACGTTATAACGTATTACGTTATATAACATAACGTTACATGGTAAAAGGTTATAACGCAATGCGTTATATGGTATAACGTTAAAACGTAAGGCGTTATACGGTATAACGTTATAACGTATTACTTTATATGGTATAACCTTATAACGTATTACGTTATATAACATAACGTTACATGGTAAATCGTTATAACGCAATGCGTTATATGGTATAACGTTAAAACGTATTAGTTTATATAACATAAAGTTATACGGCATCACGCTTTAACGTAATACGTTATATGGTATAACGTTATAACGTTATACGTTATACGGTATAACGTTATAACGTATTACGTTATATAACATAACGTTATATGGTATAACGGTATAACGTATTACGTTATATAACATAACGTTATTTGGTATAACGTTATAACGTATTACGCTATACTGTATAACGTTATATGGTATAACGTTAAAACGTATTAGTTTATATAACATAAAGTTATACGGCATCACGCTTTAACGTAATACGTTATATGGTATAACGTTATAACGTATTACGTTATATGGAATGACGTTATAACGTATTACGTTATATAGTATAACGTTACATGGTATAACGTTATAACGTATTACTTTATATGGTATAACCTTATAACGTATTACGTTATATAACATAACGTTATATGGTAAAACGTTATAACGTAATACGTTATATGGTATAACGTTATAACGTAATACGTTATATGGTATAACGTTATAACGTAATACGTTATATGGTTTAACGTTATAACGTATTACGTTATATAACATAACGTTATATGGTATAACGTTATAACGTATTACCTTATATGGTATAACCTTATAACGTATTACGTTATATAACATAACGTTATATGGTAAAACGTTATAACGCAATGCGTTATATGGTATAACGTTAAAACTTATTAGTTTATATAACATAGAGTTATACGGCATCACGCTTTAACGTAATACGTTATATGGTATAACGTTATAACGTTATACGTTATACCGTATAACGTTAAAACGTATTACGTTATATGGAATAACGTTATAACGTAATACGTTATATGGTATAACGTTATAACGTAATACGTTATATGGTATAACGTTATAACGTATTACGTTATATGGTGTAAGGTTATAACGTATTACGTTATATAACATATCGTTATTTGGTATAACGTTCTAACGTATACGTTATATAACATAACGTTATATGGTATAACGTTATAACGTTATACGTTATGCGGCATAACGTTAAAACGTATTGCGTTATATAATATAACGTTATATGGTATGACGTTATAACGTAATACGTTATATGGTATAACGTTATAACGTAATACGTTATGTGGTATAACGTCATACCTTACTACGTTATATGATATAACGTTATAACGCATTACGCTATATTGTATAACGTTATATGGTATAACGTTATATGGTATAACGTTATAACGTATTACGTCATATGGAATAACGTTATAACGTATTACGTCATATGGAATAACGTTATAACGTATTACGTTATATAGTATAACGTTACATGGTATAACGTTATAACTTATTACGTTATATAACATAACGTTATATGGTAAAATGTTATAACGTAATATGTTATGTGGTATAACGTTATAACGTATTGCGTTATATAACATAACGTTATATGTTATAACGTTATAACGTATTACGTTATATAACATAACGTTATATGGTATAACGTTATAACGTATTACGTGGTATAACATAACGTTATATGGTATAACGTTATAACGTAATACGTTATATGGTATAACGTTATATGGTATGACGTTATAGCGTAATACGTTATGTGGTATAACGTCATACCTTACTACGTTATATGATATAACGTTATAACGCATTACGCTATATTGTATAACGCTATATGGTATAACGTTATATGGTATAACGTTATAACGTATTACGTCATATGGAATAACGTTATAACGTATTACGTTATATGTTATAACGTTATAACGCTTTACGTTGTATATCATAACGTTATATAGTATAACGATATAACGTATCACGTTATATAACATACGTATGGTTTATGGTATAACGTTATAACGAAATACGTTATATGGTAAAACGTTATAACGTAATACGTTATATGGTATAACGTTATAACGTAATACGTTATATGGTATAACGTTATAACGTAATACGTTATATGGTTTAACGTTATAACGTATTACGTTATATAACATAACGTTATATGGTATAACGTTATAACGTATTACCTTATATGGTATAACCTTATAACGTATTACGTTATATAACATAACGTTATATGGTAAAACGTTATAACGCAATGCGTTATATGGTATAACGTTAAAACGTATTAGTTTATATAACATAGAGTTATACGGCATCACGCTTTAACGTAATACGTTATATGGTATAACGTTATAACGTTATACGTTATACCGTATAACGTTAAAACGTATTACGTTATATGGAATAACGTTATAACGTAATACGTTATATGGTATAACGTTATAACGTAATACGTTATATGGTATAACGTTATAACGTATTACGTTATATGGTGTAAGGTTATAACGTATTACGTTATATAACATATCGTTATTTGGTATAACGTTCTAACGTATACGTTATATAACATAACGTTATATGGTATAACGTTATAACGTTATACGTTATGCGGCATAACGTTAAAACGTATTGCGTTATATAATATAACGTTATATGGTATGACGTTATAACGTAATACGTTATATGGTATAACGTTATAACGTAATACGTTATGTGGTATAACGTCATACCTTACTACGTTATATGATATAACGTTATAACGCATTACGCTATATTGTATAACGTTATATGGTATAACGTTATATGGTATAACGTTATAACGTATTACGTCATATGGAATAACGTTATAACGTATTACGTCATATGGAATAACGTTATAACGTATTACGTTATATAGTATAACGTTACATGGTATAACGTTATAACTTATTACGTTATATAACATAACGTTATATGGTAAAATGTTATAACGTAATATGTTATGTGGTATAACGTTATAACGTATTGCGTTATATAACATAACGTTATATGTTATAACGTTATAACGTATTACGTTATATAACATAACGTTA
This sequence comes from Bombus pratorum, assembly GCA_930367275.1. Classification (NCBI taxonomy): domain Eukaryota; kingdom Metazoa; phylum Arthropoda; class Insecta; order Hymenoptera; family Apidae; genus Bombus; species Bombus pratorum. Next base: position 7,696,403 of record OV883983.1, on the reverse strand, counting down.
TATGGTATAACGTTATAACGTATTACGTGGTATAACATAACGTTATATGGTATAACGTTATAACGTAATACGTTATATGGTATAACGTTATATGGTATGACGTTATAGCGTAATACGTTATGTGGTATAACGTCATACCTTACTACGTTATATGATATAACGTTATAACGCATTACGCTATATTGTATAACGCTATATGGTATAACGTTATATGGTATAACGTTATAACGTATTACGTCATATGGAATAACGTTATAACGTATTACGTTATATGTTATAACGTTATAACGCTTTACGTTGTATATCATAACGTTATATAGTATAACGATATAACGTATCACGTTATATAACATACGTATGGTTTATGGTATAACGTTATAACGAAATACGTTATATGGTATAACGTTATAACGTAATACGTTATATGGTATAACGTTATAACGTATTACGTTATATAGTATAACGTTATAACGTATTTCTTTATATGGTATAACCTTATAACGTATTACGTTATATAACATACGTATGGTATATGGTATAACGTTATAACGTAATACGTTATATGGTACATCGTTATAACGTAATACGTTATATGGTATAACGTTATATGGTATGACGTTATAACGTAATACGTTATATGGAATACCATTATAACGTATTACGTTATATAGTATAACGTTACATGGTATAACGTTATAACGTATTACTTTATTTGGTATAACCTTATAACGTATTACGTTATATAACATAACGTTATATGGTAAAACGTTATAACGTAATACGTTATATGGTATAACGTTATAACGTAATACGTTATATGGTATAACGTTATAACGTAATACGCTATACTGTATAACGTTATATGGTATAACGTTATAACGTATTACGTTATATAACATAACGTTATATGGTATAACGATATAACGTATTACGTTATATAACATAACGTTATTTGGTATAACGTTATAACGTATTACGCTATACTGTATAACGTTATATGGTATAACGTTATAAAGTATTACGTTATATAACATAACGTTATATGGTATAACGATATATCGTATTACGTTATATAACATAACGTTATTTGGTATAACGTTATAACGTATGAGTTGTATGGTATAACGTTATAACGTAAGGCGTTATATGGTATAACGTTATAACGTAATACGTTATGTGGTATGACGTTATAACGTATTACGTTATATATCATAACTTTATATGGTATAACGTTATAACGTATTACTTTATATGGTATAACCTTATAACGTATTACGTTATATAACATAAAGTTATACGGTATCACGCTTTAACGTAATACGTTATATGGTATAACGTTATAACGTTATACGTTATATGGTATAAAGTTATAACTTATTACGTTATATAACATAACGTTATATGGTAAAACGTTATAACGTAATACGTTATATGGTATAACGTTATAACGTATTACGTTATATAACATTACGTTATATGGTAAAATGTTATAACGTAATATGTTATGTGGTATAACGTTATAACGTATTACGTTATATAACATAACGTTATATGTTATAACGTTATAACGTATTACGTTATATAACATAACGTTATATGGTATAACGTTATAACATATTACGTTATATGGTATAACGCTTTACGTTATAACGTAATACGTTATATGGTATAACGTTATAACGTATTACGTTATATAACATAACGTTATATGGTATACCGTTATAACGATATACGTTATGCGGCATAACGTTAAAACGTATTGCGTTATATAATATAACGTTATATGGTATGACGTTATAACGTAACACGTTATGTGGTATAACGTCATACCGTAATTCGTTATATGATATAACGTTATAACGTATTACGCTATTTTGTATAACGCTATATGGTGTAACGATATTACGTTATAACGTATTACGTTATATCTTATAACGTTATAACGCTTTACGTTGTGTAACGTAACGTTATATGGTATAACGATATAACGTACTACGTTTTATAACATACGTATCGTATATGGTATAACGTGATAACGTAATACGTTGTATGGCATAACGATATAACGTAATATGTTATATGGTATTTCGTTATAACGTATTACGTTATATAACATAAAGCTATATGGTATAACGTTATAACGTAATACGTTATATGGTATAACGTTAAAACGTATTACGTTATATGGTATAACGTTATAACGTATTACGTGGTATAACATAACGTTATATGGTATAACGTTATAACGTAATACGTTATATGGTATAACGTTATATGGTATGACGTTATAACGTAATACGTTATGTGGTATAACGTCATACCGTAATACGTTATATGATATAACGTTATAACGTATTACGCTATATTGTATAACGTTATATGGTGTAACGATATTACGTTATAACGTATTACGTTATATGTTATAACGTTATAACGCTTTACGTTGTATAACATAACGTTATATAGTATAACGATATAACGTATCACGTTATATAACATACGTATGGTTTATGGTATAACGTTATAACGAAATACGTTATATGGTATAACGTTATAACGTAATACGTTATATGGTATAACGTTATAACGTATTACGTTATATGGTATAACGTTATAACGTATTTCTTTATATGGTATAACCTTATAACGTATTACGTTATATAACATACGTATGGTATATGGTATAACGTTATAACGTAATACGTTATATGGTACATCGTTATAACGTAATACGTTGTATGGTATAAAGTTATATGGTATGACGTTATAACGTAATACGTTATATGGAATAACGTTATAACGTATTACGTTATATAGTATAACGTTACATGGTATAACGTTATATCGTATTACTTTATATGGTATAACCTTATAACGTTTAACGTTATATAACATAACGTTATATGGTAAAACGTTATAACGTAATACGTTATATGGTATAACGTTATAACGTAATACGTTATATGGTATAACGTTATAACGTAATACGCTATACTGTATAACGTTATATGGTGTAACGTTTTACCGTATTACGTTATATAACATAACGTTATATGGTAAAATGTTATAACGTAATATGTTATATGATATAACGTTATAACGTATTGCGTTATGTAACATAACGTTATATGTTATAACGTTATAACGTATTACGTTATATAACATAACGTTATATGGTATAACCTTATAACGTATTACGTTATATAACATAACGTTATATGGTAAAACGTTATAACGTAATACGTTATATTCTATAACGTTATAACGTAATACGTTATATGGTATAACGTTATAACGTTTTACTTTATATGGTATAACCTTATAACGTATTACGTTATATAACATAACGTTACATGGTAAAACGTTATAACGCAATGCGTTATATGGTATAATGTTAAAACGTATTAGTTTATATAACATAAAGTTATACGGCATCACGCTTTAACGTAATACGTTATATGGTATAACGTTATAACGTTATACGTTATACGGTATAACGTTATAACGTATTACGTTATATGGAATAACGTTATAACGTATTACGTTATATAGTATAACGTTACATGGTATATCGTTATAACGTATTAATTTATATGGTATAACCTTATAACGTATTACGTTATATAACATAACGTTATATGGTAAAACGTTATAACGTAATACGTTATATGGTATAACGTTATAACGTAATACGTTATATGGTATAACGTTATAACGTATTACGTGGTATAACATAACGTTATATGGTATAACGTTATAACGTAATACGTTATATGGTATAACGTTATATGGTATGACGTTATAACGTAATACGTTATGTGGTATAACGTCATACCGTAATACGTTATATGATATAACGTTATAACGTATTACGCTATATTATATAACGTTATATGGTGTAACGATATTACGTTATAACGTATTACGTTATATGTTATAACGTTATAACGCTTTACGTTGTATAACATAACGTTATATAGTATAACGATATAACGTATCACGTTATATAACATACGTATGGTTTATGGTATAACGTTATAACGAAATACGTTATATGGTATAACGTTATAACGTAATACGTTATATGGTATAACGTTATAACGTATTACGTTATATGGTATAACGTTATAACGTATTTCTTTATATGGTATAACCTTATAACGTATTACGTTATATAACATACGTATGGTATATGGTATAACGTTATAACGTAATACGTTATATGGTACATCGTTATAACGTAATACGTTATATGGTATAACGTTATATGGTATGACGTTATAACGTAATACGTTATATGGAATAACGTTATAACGTATTACGTTGTATAGTATAACGTTACATGGTATAACGTTATAACGTATTACTTTATATGGTATAGCCTTATAACGTTTTACGTTATATAACATAACGTTATATGGTAAAACGTTATAACGTAATACGTTATATGGTATAACGTTATAACGTTTTACTTTATATGGTATAACCTTATAACGTATTACGTTATATAACATAACGTTACATGGTAAAACGTTATAACGCAATGCGTTATATGGTATAACGTTAAAACGTATTAGTTTATATAACATAAAGTTATACGGCATCACGCTTTAACGTAATACGTTATACGGTATAACGTTATAACGTATTACGTTATATGGAATAACGTTATAACGTATTACGTTATATAGTATAACGTTACATGGTATATCGTTATAACGTATTAATTTATATGGTATAACCTTATAACGTATTACGTTATATAACATAACGTTATATGGTAAAACGTTATAACGTAATACGTTATATGGTATAACGTTATAACGTAATACGTTATATGGTATAACGTTATAACGTATTACGTGGTATAACATAACGTTATATGGTATAACGTTATAACGTAATACGTTATATGGTATAACGTTATATGGTATGACGTTATAACGTAATACGTTATGTGGTATAACGTCATACCGTAATACGTTATATGCTATAACGTTATAACGTATTACGCTATATTGTATAACGTTATATGGTGTAACGATATTACGTTATAACGTATTACGTTATATGTTGTAACGTTATAACGCTTTACGTTGTATAACATAACGTTATATAGTATAACGATATAACGTATCACGTTATATAACATACGTATGGTTTATGGTATAACGTTATAACGAAATACGTTATATGGTATAACGTTATAACGTAATACGTTATATGGTATAACGTTATAACGTATTACGTTATGTGGTATAACGTTATAACGTATTTCTTTATCTGGTATAACCTTATAACGTATTACGTTATATAACATACGTATGGTATATGGTATAACGTTATAACGTAATACGTTATATGGTACATCGTTATAACGTAATACGCTATATGGTATAACGTTATATGGTATGACGTTATAACGTAATACGTTATATGGAATAACGTTATATCGTATTACGTTATATAGTATAACGTTACATGGTATAACGTTATAACGTATTACTTTATATGGTATAACCTTATAACGTATTACGTTATATAACATAACGTTACATGGTGTAACGTTATAACGTATTACGTTATATAACATAACATTATATGGTATAACGTTATAACGTATTACGTTATATAACATAACGTTATATGGTATAACGTTATAACGTAATACGTTATATGGTATAACGTTATAACGTAATACGTTATGTGGTATGACGTTATAACGTACCACTTTATATAACATAATGTTATATGGTATATCGTTATAACGTAATACGTTATATGGTATAACGTTATAACGTAATACGTTATATGGTACATCGTTATAACGTAATACGCTATACTGTATAACGTTATATGGTGTAACGTTTTAACGTATTACGTTATATAACATAACGTTATATGGCATAACGTTATAACGTAATACGTTATATAACATAACATTATATGTTATAACGTTATAACGTATTACGTTATATAACATAACGTTATACGTTATGCGGCATAACGTTAAAACGTATTGCGTTATATAATATAACGTTATATGGTATGTCGTTATAATGTAATGCGTTATGTGGTATAACGTTATAACATATTACGTTATATGGTATAACGTTATAACGTAATACGTTCTATGGTGTAACGTTATAACGTATTACGTTATATAACATAACATTATATGGTATAACGTTATAACGTATTACGTTATATAACATAACGTTATATGGTATAACGTTATAACGTAATACGTTATATGGTATAACGTTATAACGTAATACGTTATGTGGTATGACGTTATAACGTACCACTTTATATAACATAATGTTATATGGTATATCGTTATAACGTAATACGTTATACGTAATCGTTATATACGTAATACTTTATATGGTATAACGTTACAACATATTACGTTATATACTATAACGTTATAACGTATTACGTTATATAACATAACGTTATATGGTATAACGATATAACGTAATTCGTTATATGGCAAAACGTTATAACGTAATACGTTATATGGTATATCGTTATAACGTATTACGTTATATAACATAAAGCTATTTGGTATAACGTTATAACGTAATACGTTATATGGTATTACGTTAAAACGTATTACGTTATATGGTATAACGTTGTAACGTAATACGTTATATGGTATAACGTTAAATCGTATTACGTTATATGGTATAACGTTATAACGTAATACGTTATATGGTATAACGTTATATGGTATGACGTTATAACGTAATACGTTATATGGAATGACGTTATAACGTATTACGTTATATAACATAACGTTATATGGTATAACGTTATAACATATTACGTTATATGGTATAACGCTTTACGTTATAACGTAATACGTTATATGGTATAACGTTATAACGTATTACGTTATATAACATAACGTTATATGGTACAACGTTATAACGTAATACGTTATTTGGTACAGCGTGAAACATATTACGTTATATAACATAACGTTATATGGTATAACGTTATAACGTAATACGTTATATGGTATAACGTTATAACGTAATACGTTATATGGTATAACGTTATAACGTATTGCGTTATGTAACATAACGTTATATGCTACAACGCTATAACGTATTACGTTATATAACATAACGTTATACGGTATAACCTTATATCGTATTACGTTATATAACATAACGTTATATGGTAAAACGTTATAACGTAATACGTTATATTCTATAACGTTATAACGTAATACGTTATATGGTATAACGTTATAAAGTAATACGTTATATGGTAGAACGTTATAACGTATAACGTTATATGGTATAACGTTATAACGTATTACTTTATATAGTATAACCTTATAACGTATTACGTTATATAACATAACGTTACATGGTAAAACGTTATAACGCAATGCGTTATATGGTATAACGTTAAAACGTATTAGTTTATATAACATAAAGTTATACGGCATCACGCTTTAACGTAATACGTTATATGGTATAACGTTATAACGTTATACGTTATACGGTATAACGTTATAACGTATTACGTTATATAGTATAACGTTACATGGTATAACGTTATAACGTATTACGTTATATAACATAACGTTATATGGTAAAATGTTATAACGTAATATGTTATATGATATAACGTTATAACGTATTGCGTAATGTAACATAACGTTATATGTTATAACGTTATAACGTATTACGTTATATAACATAACGTTATATGGTATAACCTTATAACGTATTACGTTATATAACATAACGTTATATGGTAAAACGTTATAACGTAATACGTTATATTCTATAACGTTATAACGTAATACGTTATATGGTATAACGTTATAACGTTTTACTTTATATGGTATAACCTTATAACGTATTACGTTATATAACATAACGTTACATGGTAAAACGTTATAACGCAATGCGTTATATGGTATAACGTTAAAACGTATTTGTTTATATAACATAAAGTTATACGGCATCACGCTTTAACGTAATACGTTATATGGTATACCGTTATAACGATATACGTTATGCGGCATAACGTTAAAACGTATTGCGTTATATAATATAACGTTATATGGTATGACGTTATAACGTAACACGTTATGTGGTATAACGTCATACCGTAATTCGTTATATGATATAACGTTATAACGTATTACGCTATTTTGTATAACGCTATATGGTGTAACGATATTACGTTATAACGTATTACGTTATATCTTATAACGTTATAACGCTTTACGTTGTGTAACGTAACGTTATATGGTATAACGATATAACGTACTACGTTTTATAACATACGTATCGTATATGGTATAACGTGATAACGTAATACGTTGTATGGCATAACGTTATAACGTAATATGTTATATGGTATTTCGTTATAACGTATTACGTTATATAACATAAAGCTATATGGTATAACGTTATAACGTAATACGTTATATGGTATAACGTTAAAACGTATTACGTTATATGGTATAACGCTATTCGTTATAACGTAATACCATATAACGTTATGTTATATAACGTAATACGTTATAACGTTATAACATATATCATACGTTATAACGTTATTCCATATAACGTAATACGTTATAACGTTATACGTTATACGGTATAACGTTATAACGTATTACGTTATATGGAATAACGTTATAACGTATTACGTTATATAGTATAACGTTACATGGTATATCGTTATAACGTATTAATTTATATGGTATAACCTTATAACGTATTACGTTATATAACATAACCTTATATGGTAAAACGTTATAACGTAATACGTTATATGGTATAACGTTATAACGTAATACGTTATATGGTATAACGTTATAACGTATTACGTGGTATAACATAACGTTATATGGTATAACGTTATAACGTAATACGTTATATGGTATAACGTTATATGGTATGACGTTATAACGTAATACGTTATGTGGTATAACGTCATACCGTAATACGTTATATGATATAACGTTATAACGTATTACGCTATATTGTATAACGTTATATGGTGTAACGATATTACGTTATAACGTATTACGTTATATGTTATAACGTTATAACGCTTTACGTTGTATAACATAACGTTATATAGTATAACGATATAACGTATCACGTTATATAACATACGTATGGTTTATGGTATAACGTTATAACGAAATACGTTATATGGTATAACGTTATAACGTAATACGTTATATGGTATAACGTTATAACGTATTACGTTATATGGTATAACGTTATAACGTATTTCTTTATATGGTATAACCTTATAACGTTTTACGTTATATAACATAACGTTATATGGTAAAACGTTATAACGTAATACGTTATATGGTATAACGTTATAACGTAATACGTTATATGGTATAACGTTATAACGTAATACGCTATACTGTATAACGTTATATGGTGTAACGTTTTACCGTATTACGTTATATAACATAACGTTATATGGTAAAATGTTATAACGTAATATGTTATATGATATAACGTTATAACGTATTGCGTTATGTAACATAACGTTATATGTTATAACGTTATAACGTATTACGTTATATAACATACGTATGGTATATGGTATAACGTTATAACGTAATACGTTATATGGTACATCGTTATAACGTAATACGTTATATGGTATAACGTTATATGGTATGACGTTATAACGTAATACGTTATATGGAATAACGTTATAACGTATTACGTTATATAGTATAACGTTACATGGTATAACGTTATATCGTATTACTTTATATGGTATAACCTTATAACGTTTTACGTTATATAACATAACGTTATATGGTAAAACGTTATAACGTAATACGTTATATGGTATAACGTTATAACGTAATACGTTATATGGTATAACGTTATAACGTAATACGCTATACTGTATAACGTTATATGGTGTAACGTTTTACCGTATTACGTTATATAACATAACGTTATATGGTAAAATGTTATAACGTAATATGTTATATGATATAACGTTATAACGTATTGCGTTATGTAACATAACGTTATATGTTATAACGTTATAACGTATTACGTTATATAACATAACGTTATATGGTATAACCTTATAACGTATTACGTTATATAACATAACGTTATATGGTAAAACGTTATAACGTAATACGTTATATTCTATAACGTTATAACGTAATACGTTATATGGTATAACGTTATAACGTTTTACTTTATATGGTATAACCTTATAACGTATTACGTTATATAACATAACGTTACATGGTAAAACGTTATAACGCAATGCGTTATATGGTATAATGTTAAAACGTATTAGTTTATATAACATAAAGTTATACGGCATCACGCTTTAACGTAATACGTTATATGGTATAACGTTATAACGTTATACGTTATAAGGTATAACGTTATAACGTATTACGTTATATGGAATAACGTTATAACGTATTACGTTATATAGTATAACGTTACATGGTATATCGTTATAACGTATTAATTTATATGGTATAACCTTATAACGTATTACGTTATATAACATAACGTTATATGGTAAAACGTTATAACGTAATACGTTATATGGTATAACGTTATAACGTAATACGTTATATGGTATAACGTTATAACGTATTACGTGGTATAACATAACGTTATATGGTATAACGTTATAACGTAATACGTTATATGGTATAACGTTATATGGTATGACGTTATAACGTAATACGTTATGTGGTATAACGTCATACCGTAATACGTTATATGATATAACGTTATAACGTATTACGCTATATTATATAACGTTATATGGTGTAACGATATTACGTTATAACGTATTACGTTATATGTTATAACGTTATAACGCTTTACGTTGTATAACATAACGTTATATAGTATAACGATATAACGTATCACGTTATATAACATACGTATGGTTTATGGTATAACGTTATAACGAAATACGTTATATGGTATAACGTTATAACGTAATACGTTATATGGTATAACGTTATAACGTATTACGTTATATGGTATAACGTTATAACGTATTTCTTTATATGGTATAACCTTATAACGTATTACGTTATATAACATACGTATGGTATATGGTATAACGTTATAACGTAATACGTTATATGGTACATCGTTATAACGTAATACGTTATATGGTATAACGTTATATGGTATGACGTTATAACGTAATACGTTATATGGAATAACGTTATAACGTATTACGTTGTATAGTATAACGTTACATGGTATAACGTTATAACGTATTACTTTATATGGTATAGCCTTATAACGTTTTACGTTATATAACATAACGTTATATGGTAAAACGTTATAACGTAATACGTTATATGGTATAACGTTATAACGTTTTACTTTATATGGTATAACCTTATAACGTATTACGTTATATAACATAACGTTACATGGTAAAACGTTATAACGCAATGCGTTATATGGTATAACGTTAAAACGTATTAGTTTATATAACATAAAGTTATACGGCATCACGCTTTAACGTAATACGTTATACGGTATAACGTTATAACGTATTACGTTATATGGAATAACGTTATAACGTATTACGTTATATAGTATAACGTTACATGGTATATCGTTATAACGTATTAATTTATATGGTATAACCTTATAACGTATTACGTTATATAACATAACGTTATATGGTAAAACGTTATAACGTAATACGTTATATGGTAAAACGTTATAACGTAATACGTTATATGGTATAACGTTATAACGTAATACGTTATATGGTATAACGTTATAACGTAATACGCTATACTGTATAACGTTATATGGTGTAACGTTTTACCGTATTACGTTATATAACATAACGTTATATGGTAAAATGTTATAACGTAATATGTTATATGATATAACGTTATAACGTATTGCGTTATGTAACATAACGTTATATGTTATAACGTTATAACGTATTACGTTATATAACATACGTATGGTATATGGTATAACGTTATAACGTAATACGTTATATGGTACATCGTTATAACGTAATACGTTATATGGTATAACGTTATATGGTATGACGTTATAACGTAATACGTTATATGGAATAACGTTATAACGTATTACGTTATATAGTATAACGTTACATGGTATAACGTTATATCGTATTACTTTATATGGTATAACCTTATAACGTTTTACGTTATATAACATAACGTTATATGGTAAAACGTTATAACGTAATACGTTATATGGTATAACGTTATAACGTAATACGTTATATGGTATAACGTTATAACGTAATACGCTATACTGTATAACGTTATATGGTGTAACGTTTTACCGTATTACGTTATATAACATAACGTTATATGGTAAAATGTTATAACGTAATATGTTATATGATATAACGTTATAACGTATTGCGTTATGTAACATAACGTTATATGTTATAACGTTATAACGTATTACGTTATATAACATAACGTTATATGGTATAACCTTATAACGTATTACGTTATATAACATAACGTTATATGGTAAAACGTTATAACGTAATACGTTATATTCTATAACGTTATAACGTAATACGTTATATGGTATAACGTTATAACGTTTTACTTTATATGGTATAACCTTATAACGTATTACGTTATATAACATAACGTTACATGGTAAAACGTTATAACGCAATGCGTTATATGGTATAATGTTAAAACGTATTAGTTTATATAACATAAAGTTATACGGCATCACGCTTTAACGTAATACGTTATATGGTATAACGTTATAACGTTATACGTTATACGGTATAACGTTATAACGTATTACGTTATATGGAATAACGTTATAACGTATTACGTTATATAGTATAACGTTACATGGTATATCGTTATAACGTATTAATTTATATGGTATAACCTTATAACGTATTACGTTATATAACATAACGTTATATGGTAAAACGTTATAACGTAATACGTTATATGGTATAACGTTATAACGTAATACGTTATATGGTATAACGTTATAACGTATTACGTGGTATAACATAACGTTATATGGTATAACGTTATAACGTAATACGTTATATGGTATAACGTTATATGGTATGACGTTATAACGTAATACGTTATGTGGTATAACGTCATACCGTAATACGTTATATGATATAACGTTATAACGTATTACGCTATATTATATAACGTTATATGGTGTAACGATATTACGTTATAACGTATTACGTTATATGTTATAACGTTATAACGCTTTACGTTGTATAACATAACGTTATATAGTATAACGATATAACGTATCACGTTATATAACATACGTATGGTTTATGGTATAACGTTATAACGAAATACGTTATATGGTATAACGTTAAAACGTAATACGTTATATGGTATAACGTTATAACGTATTACGTTATATGGTATAACGTTATAACGTATTTCTTTATATGGTATAACCTTATAACGTATTACGTTATATAACATACGTATGGTATATGGTATAACGTTATAACGTAATACGTTATATGGTACATCGTTATAACGTAATACGTTATATGGTATAACGTTATATGGTATGACGTTATAACGTAATACGTTATATGGAATAACGTTATAACGTATTACGTTGTATAGTATAACGTTACATGGTATAACGTTATAACGTATTACTTTATATGGTATAGCCTTATAACGTTTTACGTTATATAACATAACGTTATATGGTAAAACGTTATAACGTAATACGTTATATGGTATAACGTTATAACGTTTTACTTTATATGGTATAACCTTATAACGTATTACGTTATATAACATAACGTTACATGGTAAAACGTTATAACGCAATGCGTTATATGGTATAACGTTAAAACGTATTAGTTTATATAACATAAAGTTATACGGCATCACGCTTTAACGTAATACGTTATACGGTATAACGTTATAACGTATTACGTTATATGGAATAACGTTATAACGTATTACGTTATATAGTATAACGTTACATGGTATATCGTTATAACGTATTAATTTATATGGTATAACCTTATAACGTATTACGTTATATAACATAACGTTATATGGTAAAACGTTATAACGTAATACGTTATATGGTATAACGTTATAACGTAATACGTTATATGGTATAACGTTATAACGTATTACGTGGTATAACATAACGTTATATGGTATAACGTTATAACGTAATACGTTATATGGTATAACGTTATATGGTATGACGTTATAACGTAATACGTTATGTGGTATAACGTCATACCGTAATACGTTATATGCTATAACGTTATAACGTATTACGCTATATTGTATAACGTTATATGGTGTAACGATATTACGTTATAACGTATTACGTTATATGTTGTAACGTTATAACGCTTTACGTTGTATAACATAACGTTATATAGTATAACGATATAACGTATCACGTTATATAACATACGTATGGTTTATGGTATAACGTTATAACGAAATACGTTATATGGTATAACGTTATAACGTAATACGTTATATGGTATAACGTTATAACGTATTACGTTATGTGGTATAACGTTATAACGTATTTCTTTATCTGGTATAACCTTATAACGTATTACGTTATATAACATACGTATGGTATATGGTATAACGTTATAACGTAATACGTTATATGGTACATCGTTATAACGTAATACGCTATATGGTATAACGTTATATGGTATGACGTTATAACGTAATACGTTATATGGAATAACGTTATATCGTATTACGTTATATAGTATAACGTTACATGGTATAACGTTATAACGTATTACTTTATATGGTATAACCTTATAACGTATTACGTTATATAACATAACGTTACATGGTAAAACGTTATAACGTAATACGTTATATAACATAACATTATATGTTATAACGTTATAACGTATTACGTTATATAACATAACGTTATACGTTATGCGGCATAACGTTAAAACGTATTGCGTTATATAATATAACGTTATATGGTATGTCGTTATAATGTAATGCGTTATATGGTATAACGTTATAACATATTACGTTATATGGTATAACGTTATAACGTAATACGTTCTATGGTGTAACGTTATAACGTATTACGTTATATAACATAACATTATATGGTATAACGTTATAACGTATTACGTTATATAACATAACGTTATATGGTATAACGTTATAACGTAATACGTTATATGGTATAACGTTATAACGTAATACGTTATGTGGTATGACGTTATAACGTACCACTTTATATAACATAATGTTATATGGTATATCGTTATAACGTAATACGTTATATGGTATAACGTTATAACGTAATACGTTATATGGTACATCGTTATAACGTAATACGCTATACTGTATAACGTTATATGGTGTAACGTTTTAACGTATTACGTTATATAACATAACGTTATATGGCATAACGTTATAACGTAATACGTTATATAACATAACATTATATGTTATAACGTTATAACGTATTACGTTATATAACATAACGTTATACGTTATGCGGCATAACGTTAAAACGTATTGCGTTATATAATATAACGTTATATGGTATGTCGTTATAATGTAATGCGTTATGTGGTATAACGTTATAACATATTACGTTATATGGTATAACGTTATAACGTAATACGTTCTATGGTGTAACGTTATAACGTATTACGTTATATAACATAACATTATATGGTGTAACGTTATAACGTATTACGTTATATAACATAACGTTATATGGTATAACGTTATATCGTAATACGTTATATGGTATAACGTTATAACGTAATACGTTATGTGGTATGACGTTATAACGTACCACTTTATATAACATAATGTTATATGGTATATCGTTATAACGTAATACGTTATACGTAATCGTTATATACGTAATACTTTATATGGTATAACGTTACAACATATTACGTTATATACTATAACGTTATAACGTATTACGTTATATAACATAACGTTATATGGTATAACGATATAACGTAATTCGTTATATGGCATAACGTTATAACGTAATACGTTATATGGTATATCGTTATAACGTATTACGTTATATAACATAAAGCTATTTGGTATAACGTTATAACGTAATACGTTATATGGTATTACGTTAAAACGTATTACGTTATATGGTATAACGTTGTAACGTAATACGTTATATGGTATAACGTTAAATCGTATTACGTTATATGGTATAACGTTATAACGTAATACGTTATATGGTATAACGTTATATGGTATGACGTTATAACGTAATACGTTATATGGAATGACGTTATAACGTATTACGTTATATAACATAACGTTATATGGTATAACGTTATAACATATTACGTTATATGGTATAACGCTTTACGTTATAACGTAATACGTTATATGGTATAACGTTATAACGTATTACGTTATATAACATAACGTTATATGGTACAACGTTATAACGTAATACGTTATTTGGTACAGCGTGAAACATATTACGTTATATAACATAACGTTATATGGTATAACGTTATAACGTAATACGTTATATGGTATAACATTATAACGTAATACGTTATATGGTATAACGTTATAACGTATTGCGTTATGTAACATAACGTTATATGCTACAACGCTATAACGTATTACGTTATATAACATAACGTTATACGGTATAACCTTATATCGTATTACGTTATATAACATAACGTTATATGGTAAAACGTTATAACGTAATACGTTATATTCTATAACGTTATAACGTAATACGTTATATGGTATAACGTTATAACGTAATACGTTATATGGTAGAACGTTATAACGTATTACTTTATATAGTATAACCTTATAACGTATTACGTTATATAACATAACGTTACATGGTAAAACGTTATAACGCAATGCGTTATATGGTATAACGTTAAAACGTAAGGCGTTATACGGCATAACGTTATAACGTATTACTTTATATGGTATAACCTTATAACGTATTACGTTATATAACATAACGTTACATGGTAAAACGTTATAACGCAATGCGTTATATGGTATAACGTTAAAACGTATTAGTTTATATAACATAAAGTTATACGGCATCACGCTTTAACGTAATACGTTATATGGTATAACGTTATAACGTTATACGTTATACGGTATAACGTTATAACGTATTACGTTATATAGTATAACGTTACATGGTATAACGTTATAACGTATTACGTTATATAACATAACGTTATATGGTAAAATGTTATAACGTAATATGTTATATGATATAACGTTATAACGTATTGCGTAATGTAACATAACGTTATATGTTATAACGTTATAACGTATTACGTTATATAACATAACGTTATATGGTATAACCTTATAACGTATTACGTTATATAACATAACGTTATATGGTAAAACGTTATAACGTAATACGTTATATTCTATAACGTTATAACGTAATACGTTATATGGTATAACGTTATAACGTTTTACTTTATATGGTATAACCTTATAACGTATTACGTTATATAACATAACGTTACATGGTAAAACGTTATAACGCAATGCGTTATATGGTATAACGTTAAAACGTATTTGTTTATATAACATAAAGTTATACGGCATCACGCTTTAACGTAATACGTTATATGGTATAACGTTATAACGTTATACGTTATACGGTATAACGTTATAACGTATTACGTTATATGGAATAACATTATAACGTATTACGTTATATAGTATAACGTTACATGGTATATCGTTATAACGTATTAATTTATATGGTATAACCTTATAACGTATTACGTTATATAACATAACGTTATATGGTAAAACGTTATAACGTAATACGTTATATGGTATAACGTTATAACGTAATACGTTATATGGTATAACGTTATAACGTATTACGTGGTATAACATAACGTTATATGGTATAACGTTATAACGTAATACGTTATATGGTATAACGTTATATGGAATGACGTTATAACGTAATACGTTATATAACATAACATTATATGTTATATAACGTAATACGTTATATAACATAACATTATATGTTATAACGTTATAACGTATTACGTTATATAACATAACATTATATGGTATAACGTTATAACGTATTACGTTATATAACATAACGTTATATGGTATAACGTTATAACGTAATACGTTATATGGTATAACGTTATAACGTAGTACGTTATATGGTATAATGTTATAACGTACCACTTTATATAACATAATGTTATATGGTATATCGTTATAACGAAATACGTTATACGTAATCGTTATATACGTAATACTTTATATGGTATAACGTTATAACGTAATACGTTATATGGTATAACGTTATAACGTATTACGTGGTATAACATAACGTTATATGGTATAACGTTATAACGTAATACGTTATATGGTATAACGTTATATGGTATGACGTTATAACGTAATACGTTATGTGGTATAACGTCATACCGTAATACGTTATATGATATAACGTTATAACGTATTACGCTATATTGTATAACGTTATATGGTGTAACGATATTACGTTATAACGTATTACGTTATATGTTATAACGTTATAACGCTTTACGTTGTATAACATAACGTTATATAGTATAAAGATATAACGTATCACGTTATATAACATACGTATGGTTTATGGTATAACGTTATAACGAAATACGTTATATGGTATGACGTTATAAAGTAATACGTTATATGGAATAACGTTATAACGTATTACGTTATATGGTATAACCTTATAACGTATTACGTTATATAACATACGTATGGTTTATGGTATAACGTTATAACGTAATACGTTATATGGTACATCGTTATAACGTAATACGTTATATGGTATAACGTTATATGGTATGACGTTATAACGTAATACGTTATATGGAATAACGTTATAACGTATTACGTTATATGGTATAACGTTATAACGTATTTCTTTATATGGTATAACCTTATAACGTATTACGTTATATAACATACGTATGGTATATGGTATAACGTTATAACGTAATACGTTATATGGTACATCGTTATAACGTAATACGTTATATGGTATAACGTTATATGGTATGACGTTATAACGTAATACGTTATATGGAATAACGTTATAACGTATTACGTTATATAGTATAACGTTACATGGTATAACGTTATAACGTATTACTTTATATGGTTTAACCTTATAACGTATTACGTTATACAACATAACGTTATATGGTAAAACGTTATAACGTAATACGTTATATTGTATAACGTTATAACGTAATACGTTATATGGTATAACGTTATAACGTAATACGTTATATGGTGTAACGTTATAACGTATTACGTTATATAACATAACGTCATATGGTATAACGTTATAACGTATTACTTTATATGGTATAACCTTATAACGTATTACGTTATATAACATAACGTTATATGGTAAAACGTTATAACGCAATGCGTTATATGGTATAACGTTAAAACGTATTAGTTTATATAACATAGAGTTATACGGCATCACGCTTTAACGTAATACGTTATATGGTATAACGTTATAACGTAATACGTTATATGGTATAACGTTATCACGTAATACGTTATATGGTGTAACGTTATATCGTATTACGTTATATAACATATCGTTATATGGTATAACGTTCTAACGTATACGTTATATAACATAACGCTATATGGTATAACGTTATAACGTTATACGTTATGCGGCATAACGTTAAAGCGTATTGCGTTATATAATATAACGTTATATGGTATGACGTTATAACGTAATGCGTTGTGTGGTATAACGTCATACCGTAATTAGTTATATGATATAACGTTATAACGTATTACGCTATATTGTATAACGTGATATGATATTAAGATATAACGTTATAACGTTTTTCGTTATATGTTATAACGTTATAACGCTTTACGTTATAACGTAATACGTTATATGGTATAACGTTATAACGTATTACGTGGTATAACATAACGTTATATGGTATAACGTTATAACGTAATACGTTATATGGTATAACGTTATAACGTAATACGTTATATGGTATAACGTTATATGGTATGACGTTATAACGGAATACGTTATGTGGTATAACGTCATACCGTAATACGTTATATGATATAACGTTATAACGTATTACGCTATATTGTATAACGTTATATGGTGTAACGATATTTCGTTATAACGTATTACGTTTTATGTTATAACGTTATAACGCTTTAAGTTGTATAACATAACGTTATATAGTATAACGATATAACGTATCACGTTATATAACATACGTATGGTTTATGGTATAACGTTATAACGTAATACGTTATATGGTACACCGTTATAACGTTATACGTTATATGGTATAACGTTATATGGTATGACGTTATAACGTAATACGTTATATGGAATAACGTTATAACGTATTACGTTATATGGTATAACGTTATAACGTATTTCTTTATATGGTATAACCTTATAACGTATTACGTTATATAACATACGTATGGTATATGGTATAACGTTATAACGTAATACGTTATATGGTACATCGTTATAACGTAATACGTTATATGGTATAACGTTATATGGTATGACGTTATAACGTAATACGTTATATGGAATAACGTTATAACGTATTACGTTATATAGTATAAGGTTACATGGTATAACGTTATAACGTATTACTTTATATGGTATAACCTTATAACGTATTACGTTATATAACATAACGTTATATGGTAAAACGAAATAACGTAATACGTTATATGGTATAACGTTATAACGTATTACGTTATATAGTATAACGTTACATGGTATAACGTTATAACGTATTACTTTATATGGTATAACCTTATAACGTATTACGTTATATAACATAACGTTATATGGTAAAACGAAATAACGTCATACGTTATATGGTATAACGTTATAACGTATTACGTTATATGGTATAACGTTATAACGTATTTCTTTATATGGTATAACCTTATAACGTATTACGTTATATAACATACGTATGGTATATGGTATAACGTTATAACGTAATACGTTATATGGTACATCGTTATAACGTAATACGTTATATGGTATAACGTTATATGGTATGACGTTATAACGTAATACGTTATATGGAATAACGTTATAACGTATTACGTTATATAGTATAACGTTGCATGGTATAACGTTATAACGTATTACTTTATATGGTATAACGTTATAACGTATTACGTTATATAACATAACGTTATATGGTATAACGATATAACGTATTACGTTATATAACATAACGTTATAACGTAATACGTTATATGGTATAACGTTATAACGTAATACGTTATATGGTGTAACGTTATAACGTATTACGTTATATAACATATCGTTATATGGTATAACGATATAACGTAATCCGTTATATGGTATAACGTTATAACGTAATACGTTATGTGGTATGACGTTATAACGTATTACGTTATATATCATAACTTTATATGGTATAACGTTATAACGTATTGCGTTATGTAACATAAAGTTATATGTTACAACGTTATAACGTATTACGTTATATAACATAACGTTATATGGTATAACGATATATCGTATTACGTTATATAACATAACGTTATTTGGTATAACGTTATAACGTAATACGTTATATGGTATAACGTTATAACGTAAGGCGTTATACGTTATAACGTTATAACGTATTACGTTATATGGAATAACGTTATAACGTATTACGTTATATAGTATAAAGTTACATGGTATAACGTTATAACGTATTACTTTATATGGTATAACCTTATAACGTATTACGTTATATAACATAACGTTATATGATAAAACGTTATAACGTAATACGTTATATGGTATAACGTTATAACGTAATACGTTATATGGTATAACGTTATAATGTAATACGTTATATGGTGTAACGTTATAACGTATTACGTTATATAACATAACGTTTTATGGTATAACGTTATAACGTATTACTTTATATGGTATAACCTTATAACGTATTACGTTATATAACATAACGTTATATGGTAAAACGTTATAACGTAATACGTTATATGGTATAACGTTATAACGTTATACGTTATACCGTATAACGTTAAAACGTATTACGTTATATGGAATAACGTTATAACGTAATACGTTATATGGTATAACGTTATAACGTAATTATGGTATAACGTTATATGGTATGACGTTATAACGTAATACGTTATATGGAATAACGTTATAACGTATTACGTTATATAGTATAACGTTACATGGTATAACGTTATAACGTATTACTTTATATGGTTTAACCTTATAACGTATTACGTTATACAACATACGTATGGTATATGGTATAACGTTATAACGTAATACGTTATATGGTACATCGTTATAACGTAATACGTTATATGGTATAACGTTATATGGTATGACGTTATAACGTAATACGTTATATGGAATAACGTTATAACGTATTACGTTATATAGTATAACGTTACATGGTATAACGTTATAACGTATTACTTTATATGGTTTAACCTTATAACGTATTACGTTATACAACATAACGTTATATGGTAAAACGTTATAACGTAATACGTTATATTGTATAACGTTATAACGTAATACGTTATATGGTATAACGTTATAACGTAATACGTTATATGGTGTAACGTTATAACGTATTACGTTATATAACATAACGTCATATGGTATAACGTTATAACGTATTACTTTATATGGTATAACCTTATAACGTATTACGTTATATAACATAACGTTATATGGTAAAACGTTATAACGCAATGCGTTATATGGTATAACGTTAAAACGTATTAGTTTATATAACATAGAGTTATACGGCATCACGCTTTAACGTAATACGTTATATGGTATAACGTTATAACGTAATACGTTATATGGTATAACGTTATCACGTAATACGTTATATGGTGTAACGTTATATCGTATTACGTTATATAACATATCGTTATATGGTATAACGTTCTAACGTATACGTTATATAACATAACGCTATATGGTATAACGTTATAACGTTATACGTTATGCGGCATAACGTTAAAGCGTATTGCGTTATATAATATAACGTTATATGGTATGACGTTATAACGTAATGCGTTGTGTGGTATAACGTTATAACATATTACGTTATATGGTATAACGTTATAACGTAATACGTTATATGGTGTAACGTTATAACGTATTACGTTATATAACATAACGTTATATGGTATAACGTTATAATGTATTACGTTATATAACATAACGTTATATGGTATAACGTTATAACGTTATACGTTATGCGGCATGACGTTAAAACGTATTGCGTTATATAATATAACGTTATATGGTATGACGTTATAACCTAATACGTTATGTGGTATAACGTCATACCGTAATTAGTTATATGATATAACGTTATAACGTATTACGCTATATTGTATAACGTGATATGATATTAAGATATAACGTTATAACGTATTTCGTTATATGTTATAACGTTATAACGCTTTACGTTATAACGTAATACGTTATATGGTATAACGTTATAACGTATTACGTGGTATAACATAACGTTATATGGTATAACGTTATAACGTAATACGTTATATGGTATAACGTTATAACGTAATACGTTATATGGTATAACGTTATATGGTATGACGTTATAACGGAATACGTTATGTGGTATAACGTCATACCGTAATACGTTATATGATATAACGTTATAACGTATTACGCTATATTGTATAACGTTATATGGTGTAACGATATTTCGTTATAACGTATTACGTTTTATGTTATAACGTTATAACGCTTTAAGTTGTATAACATAACGTTATATAGTATAACGATATAACGTATCACGTTATATAACATACGTATGGTTTATGGTATAACGTTATAACGTAATACGTTATATGGTACATCGTTATAACGTTATACGTTATATGGTATAACGTTATATGGTATGACGTTATAACGTAATACGTTATATGGAATAACGTTATAACGTATTACGTTATATGGTATAACGTTATAACGTATTTCTTTATATGGTATAACCTTATAACGTATTACGTTATATAACATACGTATGGTATATGGTATAACGTTATAACGTAATACGTTATATGGTACATCGTTATAACGTAATACGTTATATGGTATAACGTTATATGGTATGACGTTATAACGTAATACGTTATATGGAATAACGTTATAACGTATTACGTTATATAGTATAAGGTTACATGGTATAACGTTATAACGTATTACTTTATATGGTATAACCTTATAACGTATTACGTTATATAACATAACGTTATATGGTAAAACGAAATAACGTAATACGTTATATGGTATAACGTTATAACGTATTACGTTATATAGTATAACGTTACATGGTATAACGTTATAACGTATTACTTTATATGGTATAACCTTATAACGTATTACGTTATATAACATAACGTTATATGGTAAAACGAAATAACGTCATACGTTATATGGTATAACGTTATAACGTATTACGTTATATGGTATAACGTTATAACGTATTTCTTTATATGGTATAACCTTATAACGTATTACGTTATATAACATACGTATGGTATATGGTATAACGTTATAACGTAATACGTTATATGGTACATCGTTATAACGTAATACGTTATATGGTATAACGTTATATGGTATGACGTTATAACGTAATACGTTATATGGAATAACGTTATAACGTATTACGTTATATAGTATAACGTTACATGGTATAACGTTATAACGTATTACTTTATATGGTATAACGTTATAACGTATTACGTTATATAACATAACGTTATATGGTATAACGATATAACGTATTACGTTATATAACATAACGTTATAACGTAATACGTTATATGGTATAACGTTATAACGTAATACGTTATATGGTGTAACGTTATAACGTATTACGTTATATAACATATCGTTATATGGTATAACGATATAACGTAATCCGTTATATGGTATAACGTTATAACGTAATACGTTATGTGGTATGACGTTATAACGTATTACGTTATATATCATAACTTTATATGGTATAACGTTATAACGTATTGCGTTATGTAACATAAAGTTATATGTTACAACGTTATAACGTATTACGTTATATAACATAACGTTATATGGTATAACGATATATCGTATTACGTTATATAACATAACGTTATTTGGTATAACGTTATAACGTAATACGTTATATGGTATAACGTTATAACGTAAGGCGTTATACGTTATAACGTTATAACGTATTACGTTATATGGAATAACGTTATAACGTATTACGTTATATAGTATAACGTTACATGGTATAACGTTATAACGTATTACTTTATATGGTATAACCTTATAACGTATTACGTTATATAACATAACGTTATATGATAAAACGTTATAACGTAATACGTTATATGGTATAACGTTATAACGTAATACGTTATATGGTATAACGTTATAACGTAATACGTTATATGGTGTAACGTTATAACGTATTACGTTATATAACATAACGTTTTATGGTATAACGTTATAACGTATTACTTTATATGGTATAACCTTATAACGTATTACGTTATATAACATAACGTTATATGGTAAAACGTTATAACGTAATACGTTATATGGTATAACGTTATAACGTTATACGTTATACCGTATAACGTTAAAACGTATTACGTTATATGGAATAACGTTATAACGTAATACGTTATATGGTATAACGTTATAACGTAATACGTTATATGGTATAACGTTATCACGTAATACGTTATATGGTGTAACGTTATAACGTATTACGTTATATAACATATCGTTATATGGTATAACGTTCTAACGTATACGTTATATAACATAACGTTATATGGTATAACGTTATAACGTTATACGTTATGCGGCATAACGTTAAAACGTATTGCGTTATATAATATAACGTTATATGGTATGACGTTATAACGTAATGCGTTGTGTGGTATAACGTTATAACATATTACGTTATATGGTATAACGTTATAACGTAATACGTTATATGGTGTAACGTTATAACGTATTACGTTATATAACATAACGTTATATGGTATAACGTTATAATGTATTACGTTATGTAACATAACGTTATATGGTATAACGTTATAACGTTATACGTTATGCGGCATAACGTTAATACGTATTGCGTTATATAATATAACGTTATATGGTATGACGTTATAACGTAATACGTTATGTGGTATAACGTCATGCCGTAATTAGTTATATGATATAACGTTATAACGTATTACGCTATATTGTATAACGTGATATGATATAAAGATATAACGTTATAACGTATTACGTTATATGTTATAACGTTATAACGCTTTACGTTATAACGTAATACGTTATATGGTATAACGTTATAACGTATTACGTGGTATAACATAACGTTATATGGTATAACGTTATAACGTAATACGTTATATGGTATAACGTTATATGGTATGACGTTATAACGTAATACGTTATGTGGTATAACGTCATACCGTAATACGTTATATGATATAACGTTATAACGTATTACGCTATATTGTATGACGTTATATGGTGTAACGATATTTCGTTATAACGTATTACGTTTTATGTTATAACGTTATAACGCTTTACGTTGTATAACATAACGTTATATAGTATAACGATATAACGTATCACGTTATATAACATACGTATGGTTTATGGTATAACGTTATAACGTAATACGTTATATGGTACATCGTTATAACGTAATACGTTATATGGTATAACGTTATAACGTAATACGTTATATGGTATAACGTTATAACGTAATACGCTATACTGTATAACGTTATATGGTATAACGTTATAACGTATTACGTTATATAACATAACGTTATATGGTATAACGATATAACGTCTTACGTTATATAACATAACGTTATAACGTAATACGTTATATGGTATAACGTTATAACGTAATACGTTATATGGTGTAACGTTATAACGTATTACGTTATATAACATAACGTTATATGGTATAACGTTATAACGTATTACGTTATATAACATAACGTTATATGGTAAAACGTTATAACGTAATACGTTATATGGTATAACGTTATAACGTAATACGTTATATGGTATAACGTTATAACGTAATAAGCTATACTGTATAACGTTATATGGTATAACGTTATAACGTATTACGTTATATAACATAACGTTATATGGTATAACGATATAACGTATTACGTTATATAACATAACGTTATTTGGTATAACGTTATAGCGTATTACGCTATACTGTATAACGTTATATGGTATAACGTTATAACGTATTACGTTATATAACATAACGTTATATGGTATAACGATATATCGTATTACGTTATATAACATAACGTTATTTGGTATAACGTTATAACGTGTGAGTTATATGGTATAGCGTTATAACGTAAGGCGTTATACGGTATAACGTTATAACGTATTACGTTATATGGAATAACGTTACAACGTATTACGTTATAGAGTATAACGTTACATGGTATAACGTTATAACGTATTACTTTATATGGTATAACCTTATAACGTATTACGTTATATAACATAACGTTATATGGTAAAACGTTATAACGTAATACGTTATATGGCATAACGTTATAACGTAATACGTTATATGGTATAACGTTATAACGTAATACGTTATATGGTGTAACGTTATAACGTATTACGTTATATAACATAACGTTATATGGTATAACGTTATAACGTATTACGTTATATAACATATCGTTATATGGTATAACGATATAAGGTAATACGTTATATGGTATAACGTTATAACGTAATACGTTATGTGGTATGACGTTATAACGTATTACGTTATATATCATAACATTATATGGTATAACGTTATAACGTATTTCTTTATATGGTATAACCTTATAACGTATTACGTTATATAGTATAACGTTACATGGTATAACGTTGTAACGTATTAATTTATATGGTATAACCTTATAACGTATTACGTAATATAACACAACGTTATATGGTATAACGTTATAACATAACATTATATGGTATAACGTTATAACGTAATACGTTATATGGTATAACGTTATAACGTAAGACGTTATATGGTATAACTTTATAACGTATTACGTTATATAACATAACGTTATATGGTATAACGTTGTAACGTAATCCGTTATTTGGTATAACGTGAAACATAATACGTTATATAACACAACGTTATATGGTATAACGTTATAACGTATTACGTTATATAACATAACGTTATATGGTATAACGTTATAACGCATTACGTTATATGGAATAACGTTATAACGTAATACGTTAAATGGTGTAACGTAATAACGAATTACGTTATATGGAATAACGTTATAACGTAATACGTTATATGGTATAACGTTATAACGTAATACGTTATATGGTATAACATTATAACGTAAAACGTTATATGGTGTAACGTAATAACGAATTACGTTATATGGAATAACGTTATAACGTAATACGTTATATGGTATAACGTTATAACGTAATACGTTATATGGTATAACGTTATAACGTAATACGTTATATGGTATAACTTTATAACGTAGTACGATATATAGTATAATGTTATAACGTATTACGTTATATAATATAACGTTATATGGTATGACGTTATAACGTAATACGTTATGTGGTATAACGTCATACCGTTATAGGTTATATAACACAACGTTATATGGTATTACGTTATAACGTCAAACGTTATATTGTATAACGTTATAACGTAATACATTATGTGGTATAACGTAATACCGTACTACGGTATATGATATAACGTTATAACGCATTACGCTATATTGTATAACGTCATATGGTATAACGTTATAACGTATTACGTTATATGGAATAACGTTATAACGTATTACGTTATATGGAATAACGTTATAACGTATTACGTAATATAGTATAACGTTACATGGTATAGCGTTGTAACGTATTAATTTATATTGTATAACCTTATAACGTATAACGTTATATAACATAACGTTATATGGTGAAACGTTATATCGTAATACGTTATATGGTATATCGTTATAACGTAATACGTTATATGGTGTAACGTTATAACGTATTACGTTATATAACATAACGTTATATGGTATAACGTTATAACGTATTACGTTATATAACATAACGTTATATGGTATAACGTTATAACGCATTACGTTATATGGAATAACGTTATAACGTAATACGTTAAATGGTGTAACGTAATAACGAATTACGTTATATGGAATAACGTTATAACGTAATACGTTATATGGTATAACGTTATAACGTAATACGTTATATGGTATAACGTTATAACGTATTACGTTATATGGAATAACGTTATAACGTATTACGTAATATAGTATAACGTTACATGGTATAACGTTGTAACGTATTAATTTATATTGTATAACCTTATAACGTATAACGTTATATAACATAACGTTATATGGTGAAACGTTATATCGTAATACGTTATATGGTATAACGTTATAACGTAATACGTTATATGGTATAACGTTATAACGTAATACGTTATATGGTGTAACGTTATAACGTATTACGTTATATAACATAACGTTATATGGTATAACGTTATAACGTATTACGTTATATAACATAACGTTATATGGTATAACGTTATAACGCATTACGTTATATGGAATAACGTTATAACGTATTACGTAATATAGTATAACGTTACATGGTATAACGTTGTAACGTATTAATTTATATGGTATAACCTTATAACGTATTACGTTATATAACATAACGATATATGGTAAAACGTTATAACGTAATACGTTATATGGTATAACGTTATAACGTAATACGTTATATGGTATAACGTTATAACGTAATACGTTATATGGTGTAACGTAATAACGAATTACGTTATATGGAATAACGTTATAACGTAATACGTTATATGGTATAACGTTATAACGTAATACGTTATATGGTATAAAGTTATAACGTAATCCGTTATTTGGTATAACGTGAAACATAATACGTTATATAACACAACGTTATATGGTATAACGTTATAACGTAATACGTTATATGGTATAACGTTATAACGTAATACATTATGTGGTATAACGTCATACCGTACTACGGTATATGATATAACGTTATAACGCATTACCCTATATTGTATAGCGTTATATGGTATAACGTTATAACGAATTACGTTATATGGAATAACGTAATAACGTGTTACGTTATATAGTATAACGTTACATGGTTATAACGTTATAACGTAATACGTTATATGGTATAACGTTATAACGTAATACGTTATATAACATAATGTTATATGGAATAACGTTATAACGTAATACGTTATACGTAATCGTTATATACGTAATACGTTATATGGTGTAACGCTATAACGTATTACTTTATATAACATAACGTTATATGGTATAACGTTATAACGTAATCCGTTATTTGGTATAACGTGAAACATAATACGTTATATAACACAACGTTATATGGTATAACGTTATAACGTAATACGTTATATGTTATAACGATATAACGTAATACATTATGTGGTGTAACGTCATACCGTACTACGGTATATGATATAACGTTATAACGCATTACCCTATATTGTATAACGTTATATGGTATAACGTTATAACGAATTACGTTATATGGAATAACGTTATAACGTATTACGTTATATATTATAACGTTACATGGTATAACGTTGTAATGTATTAATTTATATGGTATAACCTTATAACGTATTACGTTATACAACATAACGATATATGGTAAAACGTTATAACGTAATACGTTATATGGTATAACGTTATAACGTAATACGTTATATGGTATAACATTATAACGTAAAACGTTATATGGTGTAACGTAATAACGAATTACGTTATATGGAATAACGTTATAACGTAATACGTTATATGGTATAACGTTATAACGTAATACGTTATATGGTATAACGTTATAACGTAATACGTTATATGGTATAACTTTATAACGTAGTACGATATATAGTATAATGTTATAACGTATTACGTTATATAACATAACGTTATATGGTATATCGTTATAACGTATTACGTTATATAGTATAACGTTATAACGCAATACGTTGTATGGTATAACGTTAAAACGTATTAGATTATATAAAATAAAGTTATACGGAATCACGCTTTAACGTAATACGTTATACGTTATACGGTATAACGTTAAAACGTATTACGTTATATAATATAACGTTATATGGTATGACGTTATAACGTAATACGTTATGTGGTATAACGTCATACCGTTATAGGTTATATAACACAACGTTATATGGTATTACGTTATAACGTCAAACGTTATATTGTATAACGTTATAACGTAATACATTATGTGGTATAACGTAATACCGTACTACGGTATATGATATAACGTTATAACGCATTACGCTATATTGTATAACGTCATATGGTATAACGTTATAACGTATTACGTTATATGGAATAACGTTATAACGTATTACGTTATATGGAATAACGTTATAACGTATTACGTAATATAGTATAACGTTACATGGTATAGCGTTGTAACGTATTAATTTATATTGTATAACCTTATAACGTATAACGTTATATAACATAACGTTATATGGTGAAACGTTATATCGTAATACGTTATATGGTATATCGTTATAACGTAATACGTTATATGGTGTAACGTTATAACGTATTACGTTATATAACATAACGTTATATGGTATAACGTTATAACGTATTACGTTATATAACATAACGTTATATGGTATAACGTTATAACGCATTACGTTATATGGAATAACGTTATAACGTAATACGTTAAATGGTGTAACGTAATAACGAATTACGTTATATGGAATAACGTTATAACGTAATACGTTATATGGTATAACGTTATAACGTAATACGTTATATGGTATAACGTTATAACGTATTACGTTATATGGAATAACGTTATAACGTATTACGTAATATAGTATAACGTTACATGGTATAACGTTGTAACGTATTAATTTATATTGTATAACCTTATAACGTATAACGTTATATAACATAACGTTATATGGTGAAACGTTATATCGTAATACGTTATATGGTATAACGTTATAACGTAATACGTTATATGGTATAACGTTATAACGTAATACGTTATATGGTGTAACGTTATAACGTATTACGTTATATAACATAACGTTATATGGTATAACGTTATAACGTATTACGTTATATAACATAACGTTATATGGTATAACGTTATAACGCATTACGTTATATGGAATAACGTTATAACGTATTACGTAATATAGTATAACGTTACATGGTATAACGTTGTAACGTATTAATTTATATGGTATAACCTTATAACGTATTACGTTATATAACATAACGATATATGGTAAAACGTTATAACGTAATACGTTATATGGTATAACGTTATAACGTAATACGTTATATGGTATAACGTTATAACGTAATACGTTATATGGTATAACATTATAACGTAAAACGTTATATGGTGTAACGTAATAACGAATTACGTTATATGGAATAACGTTATAACGTAATACGTTATATGGTATAACGTTATAACGTAATACGTTATATGGTATAACGTTATAACGTAATACGTTATATGGTATAACTTTATAACGTAGTACGATATATAGTATAATGTTATAACGTATTACGTTATATAACATAACGTTATATGGTATATCGTTATAACGTATTACGTTATATAGTATAACGTTATAACGCAATACGTTGTATGGTATAACGTTAAAACGTATTAGATTATATAAAATAAAGTTATACGGAATCACGCTTTAACGTAATACGTTATACGTTATACGGTATAACGTTAAAACGTATTACGTTATATAATATAACGTTATATGGTATGACGTTATAACGTAATACGTTATGTGGTATAACGTCATACCGTTATAGGTTATATAACACAACGTTATATGGTATTACGTTATAACGTCAAACGTTATATTGTATAACGTTATAACGTAATACATTATGTGGTATAACGTAATACCGTACTACGGTATATGATATAACGTTATAACGCATTACGCTATATTGTATAACGTCATATGGTATAACGTTATAACGTATTACGTTATATGGAATAACGTTATAACGTATTACGTTATATGGAATAACGTTATAACGTATTACGTAATATAGTATAACGTTACATGGTATAGCGTTGTAACGTATTAATTTATATTGTATAACCTTATAACGTATAACGTTATATAACATAACGTTATATGGTGAAACGTTATATCGTAATACGTTATATGGTATATCGTTATAACGTAATACGTTATATGGTGTAACGTTATAACGTATTACGTTATATAACATAACGTTATATGGTATAACGTTATAACGTATTACGTTATATAACATAACGTTATATGGTATAACGTTATAACGCATTACGTTATATGGAATAACGTTATAACGTAATACGTTAAATGGTGTAACGTAATAACGAATTACGTTATATGGAATAACGTTATAACGTAATACGTTATATGGTATAACGTTATAACGTAATACGTTATATGGTATAACGTTATAACGTATTACGTTATATGGAATAACGTTATAACGTATTACGTAATATAGTATAACGTTACATGGTATAACGTTGTAACGTATTAATTTATATTGTATAACCTTATAACGTATAACGTTATATAACATAACGTTATATGGTGAAACGTTATATCGTAATACGTTATATGGTATAACGTTATAACGTAATACGTTATATGGTATAACGTTATAACGTAATACGTTATATGGTGTAACGTTATAACGTATTACGTTATATAACATAACGTTATATGGTATAACGTTATAACGTATTACGTTATATAACATAACGTTATATGGTATAACGTTATAACGCATTACGTTATATGGAATAACGTTATAACGTATTACGTAATATAGTATAACGTTACATGGTATAACGTTGTAACGTATTAATTTATATGGTATAACCTTATAACGTATTACGTTATATAACATAACGATATATGGTAAAACGTTATAACGTAATACGTTATATGGTATAACGTTATAACGTAATACGTTATATGGTATAACGTTATAACGTAATACGTTATATGGTGTAACGTAATAACGAATTACGTTATATGGAATAACGTTATAACGTAATACGTTATATGGTATAACGTTATAACGTAATACGTTATATGGTATAAAGTTATAACGTAATCCGTTATTTGGTATAACGTGAAACATAATACGTTATATAACACAACGTTATATGGTATAACGTTATAACGTAATACGTTATATGGTATAACGTTATAACGTAATACATTATGTGGTATAACGTCATACCGTACTACGGTATATGATATAACGTTATAACGCATTACCCTATATTGTATAGCGTTATATGGTATAACGTTATAACGAATTACGTTATATGGAATAACGTAATAACGTATTACGTTATATAGTATAACGTTACATGGTATAACGTTATAACGTAATACGTTATATGGTATAACGTTATAACGTAATACGTTATATAACATAATGTTATATGGAATAACGTTATAACGTAATACGTTATACGTAATCGTTATATACGTAATACGTTATATGGTGTAACGCTATAACGTATTACTTTATATAACATAACGTTATATGGTATAACGTTATAACGTATTACGTTATATATCTTAACGTTATATGGTATAGCTTTATAACGTAATACGTTATACGGTATAACGTTATAACGTAATACGTTATGTGGTATGACGTTATAACGTATTACGTTATATATCATAACTTTATATGGTATAACGTTATAACGTAGTACGTTATATGGTATAACGTTATAACGTACCACTTTATATAACATAATGTTATATGGCATAACGTTATAACATAATACGTTATATGATATAACGTTATAACGTAATACGTTATATGGTATAACGTTATAACGTATTAATTTATATGGTATAACCTTATAACGTATTACGTTATATAACATAACGTTATATGGTAAAACGTTATAACGTAATACGATATATGGTATAACGTTATAACGTAATACATTATTTGGTATAACGTTATAACGTAATACGTTATATAGTGTAACGTTATAACGTATTACGTTATATAACATAACGTTATATGGTATAACGTTATAACGTATTACGTTATATAACATAACGTTTTATGCTATAACGTTATAACGTATTACGTTATATAACATAACGTAATATGGTATAACGTTATAACGTTATACGTTATACGGCATAACGTTATAACGTAATACGTTATATGGTATATCGTTATAACGTAATACGTTATATGGTATAACGTTAAAACGTATTACGTTATATGGTATATCGTTATAACGTATTACGTTATATAGTATAACGTTATAACGCAATACGTTGTATGGTATAACGTTAAAACGTATTAGATTATATAAAATAAAGTTATACGGAATCACGCTTTAACGTAATACGTTATACGTTATACGGTATAACGTTAAAACGTATTACGTTATATAATATAACGTTATATGGTATGACGTTATAACGTAATGCGTTATGTGGTATAGCGTTATAGCGTAGAACGTTATATGGTATAACGTTATAACGTAATACGTTATACGTAATCGTTATATACGTAATACTTTATATGGAATAACGTTAGAACATATTACGTTATATAGTATAACGTTATAACGTATTACGTTATATAACATAACGTTATATGGTATAACGATATAACGTAATACGTTATATGGCATAACGTTATAACGTAATACGTTATATGGTATATCGTTATAACGTAATACGTTATATGGTATAACTTTAAAACGTATTACGTTATATGGTATAACGTTATAACGTAATACGTTATGTGGTATAACGTCATACCGTAATACATTATATGATATAACGATATAACGTATTGCGTTATATAACATAACGTTATATGGTATAACTATATAACGTATTAAGTTATATAACATAACGTCATGTGGTATAACGTTATAACGTAATGCGTTACGTAATACGTAATACGTAATAACGTAATACGCTATACGTAATCGTTATAAACGTAATACTTTATATGGAATAACGTTACAACATATTACGTTATATAGTATAACGTTATAACGTATTACGTTATATAACATAACGTTATATGGTATAACGATATAACGTAATACGTTATATGGCATAACGTTATAACGTAATACGTTATATGGTATATCGTTATAACGTATTACGTTATATAACATAAAGCTATATGGTATAACGTTATAACGTAATACGTTATATGGTATAACGTTAAAACGTATTACGTTATATGGTATAACATTATAACGTAATACGTTATATGGTATAACGTTAAAACGTATTACGTTATATGGTATAACGTTATAACGTAATACGTTATGTGGTATAACGTCATACCGTAATACGTTATATGACATAACGATATAACGCATTACGCTATACTGTATAACGTTATATGGTCTAACGTTATAACGTATTACGTTATATGGAATAAGATTATAACGTATTACGTTATACAGTATAACGTTATAACGTATTACGTTATATAGTATAACGTTATAACGTATTACGTTATATAACATAACTTTATATGGTATAACGATATAACGTATTAAGTTATATAACATAACGTCATATGGTATAACGTTATAACGTAATGCGTTATATAGTATAACGTTGTAACGTATTACGTTATATGGTATAACTTTATAACGTATTACTTTATATAGTATAACCTTATAACGTATTACGTTATATAACATAACGTTATGTGGTATAACGTCATACCGTAATACGTTATATGACATAACGTTATAACGTATTACGCTATATTGTATAACGTTATATGGTATAACGATATAACGTTATAACGTATTACGTTATATGTTATAACGTTATAACGCTTTACTTTATAACGTAATACGTTATATGGTATAACGTTATAACGTATTACGTTGTATAACATACCGTTATATGGTATAACGATATAACGTATTACGTTATATAACATACGTATGGTATATGGTATAACCTTATAACGTAATACGTTATACGGTATAACGTTATAACGTAATACGTTATACGGTAGAACGTTATAACGTAATACGTTATATGGTATAACGTTATAACGTATTACGTTTTATAACATAACGTTATATGTTATAATGTTATAACATAATACATTATTTGGTATAACGTGAAACATATTACGTTATATAACATAACGTTATATGGTATAACGTTTTAACGTAATACGTTATATGGTATAACGTTATAACGTAGTACGATATATAGTATAACGTTATAACGTATTACGTTATATAACATAACGTTATATGGTATATCGTTATAACGTATTACGTTATATAACATAACGTTATGTGGTATAACGTCATACCGTAATACGTTATATGACATAACGTTATAACGTATTACGCTATATTGTATAACGTTATATGGTATAACCCTTATAACGTTATAACGTATTACGTTATATGTTATAACGTTATAACGCTTTACTTTATAACGTAATACGTTATATGGTATAACGTTATAACGTATTACGTTGTATAACATACCGTTATATGGTATAACGGTATAACGTATTACGTTATATAAAATACGTATGGTATATGGTATAACCTTATAACGTAATACGTTATACGGTATAACGTTATAACGTAATACGTTATACGGTATAACGTTATAACGTAATACGTTATATGGTATAACGTTATAACGTATTACGTTTTATAACATAACGTTATATGTTATAATGTTATAACATAATACATTATTTGGTATAACGTGAAACATATTACGTTATATAACATAACGTTATATGGTATAACGTTTTAACGTAATACGTTATATGGTATAACGTTATAACGTAGTACGATATATAGTATAACGTTATAACGTATTACGTTATATAACATAACGTTATATGGTATAACGTTATAACGTAATACGTTATATGAAATAACGTTATAACGTAATACGTTCTACGTAATCGTTATATACGTATTACTTTATATGGTATAACGTTATAACATATTACGTTATACAGTATAACGTTATAACGTATTACGTTATATAGTATAACGTTACATGGTATAACGTTGTAACGTATTAATTTATATTGTATAACCTTATAACGTATAACGTTATATAACATAACGTTATATGGTTAAACGTTATAACGTAATACGTTATATGGTATAAAGTTATAGCGTAATACGTTATGTAGTATATCGTTATAACGTATTACGTTATATAACATAAAGCTATATGGTATAACGTTATAACGTAATACGTTATATGGTATAACGTTAAAACGTATTACGTTATATGGTATAACGTTATAACGTATTACGTTATATAACATAACGTTATATGGTATAACGTTATAACGTAATACGTTATATGGTATAACTTTATAATGTAGTACGATATATAGTATAACGTTATAACGTATTACGTTATATAACATAACGTTATATGGTATATCGTTATCACGTATTACGTTATATGGAATAACGTTATAACGTATTACGTAATATAGTATAACGTTACATGGTATAACGTTGTAACGTATTAATTTATATTGTATAACCTTATAACGTATAACGTTATATAACATAACGTTATGTGGTGAAACGTTATAACGTAATACGTTATATGGTATAACGTTATAACGTAATACGTTATATGGTATAACGTTATAACGTATTACGTTATATAACATAACGTTATATGGTATAACGTTATAACGTTATACGTTATACGGCATAACGTTGAAACGTATTGCGTTATATAATATAACGTTATATGGTATGACGTTATAACGTAATGCGTTATATGGTATAACGTTATAACGTAATACGTTATATAGTCTAACGTTATATGGAATAACGTTATAATGTCTTACGTAATATAGTATAACGTTACATGGTATAACGTTGTAACGTATTAATTTATATTGGATAACCTTATTACGTATAACGTTATATAACATAACGTTATATGGTGAAACGTTATAACGTAATACGTTATACAGTATAACGTTATAACGTAATACGTTATATGGTGTAACGTTATAACGTATTACGTTATATAACATAACGTTATATGGTATAACGTTATAACATATTACGTTATATATCATAACGTTATATGGTATAACGTTATAACGCATTACGTTATATGGTATAACGTTATAACGTAATACGTTATGTGGTATAACGTTAAAACGTATTACGTTATATGGTATAACGTTATAACGTAATACGTTATATGGTATATCGTTATAACGTATTACGTTATATAACATAAAGCTATATGGCATAACGTTATAACGTAATACGTTATATGGTATAACGTTAAAACGTATTACGTTATATGGTATAACATTATAACGTAATACGTTATATGGTATAACGTTAAAACGTATTACGTTATATGGTATAACGTTATAACGTAATACGTTATGTGGTATAACGTCATACCGTAATACGTTATATGATATAACGATATAACGCATTACGCTATATTGTATAACGTTATATGGTCTAACGTTATAACGTATTACGTTATATGGAATAAGATTATAACGTATTACGTTATACAGTATAACGTTATAACGTATTACGTTATATAGTATAACGTTATAACGTATTACGTTATATAACATAACTTTATATGGTATAACGATATAACGTATTAAGTTATATAACATAACGTCATATGGTATAACGTTATAACGTAATGCGTTATATAGTATAACGTTGTAACGTATTACGTTATATGGTATAACTTTATAACGTATTACTTTATATAGTATAACCTTATAACGTATTACGTTATATAACATAACGTTATGTGGTATAACGTCATACCGTAATACGT
This sequence comes from Bombus pratorum, assembly GCA_930367275.1. NCBI lineage: Eukaryota > Metazoa > Arthropoda > Insecta > Hymenoptera > Apidae > Bombus > Bombus pratorum. The sequence continues at coordinate 7,656,167 of OV883983.1, read as the reverse complement.
TATATGACATAACGTTATAACGTATTACGCTATATTGTATAACGTTATATGGTATAACGATATAACATTATAACGTATTACGTTATATGTTATAACGTTATAGCGCTTTACTTTATAACGTAATACGTTGTATGGTATAACGTTATAACGTATTACGTTGTATAACATACCGTTATATGGTATAACGATATAACGTATTACGTTATATAACATACGTATGGTATATGGTATAACCTTATAACGTAATACGTTATACGGTATAACGTTATAACGTAATACGTTATACGGTATAACGTTATAACGTAATACGTTATATGGTATAGCGTTATAACGTATTACGTTTTATAACATAACGTTATATGTTATAATGTTATAACATAATACATTATTTGGTATAACGTGAAACATATTACGTTATATAACATAACGTTATATGGTATAACGTTTTAACGTAATACGTTATATGGTATAACGTTATAACGTAGTACGATATATAGTATAACGTTATAACGTATTACGTTATATAACATAACGTTATATGGTATATCGTTATAACGTATTACGTTATATAACATAACGTTATGTGGTATAACGTCATACCGTAATACGTTATAGACATAACGTTATAACGTATTACGCTATATTGTATAACGTTATATGGTATATCGATATAACGTTATAACGTATTACGTTATATGTTATAACGTTATAACGCTTTACTTTATAACGTAATACGTTATATGGTATAACGTTATAACGTATTACGTTGTATAACATACCGTTATATGGTATAACGGTATAACGTATTACGTTATATAACATACGTATGGTATATGGTATAACCTTATAACGTAATACGTTATACGGTATAACGTTATAACGTAATACGTTATACGGTATAACGTTATAACGTAATACGTTATATGGTATAACGTTATAACGTATTACGTTTTATAACATAACGTTATATGGTATAATGTTATAACATAATACATTATTTGGTATAACGTGAAACATATTACGTTATATAACATAACGTTATATGGTATAACGTTTTAACGTAATACGTTATATGGTATAACGTTATAACGTAGTACGATATATAGTATAACGTTATAACGTATTACGTTATATAACATAACGTTATATGGTTAAACGTTATAACGTAATACGTTATATGGTATAAAGTTATAGCGTAATACGTTATGTAGTATATCGTTATAACGTATTACGTTATATAACATAAAGCTATATGGTATAACGTTATAACGTAATACGTTACATGGTATAACGTTAAAACGTATTACGTTATATGGTATAACGTTATAACGTATTACGTTATATAACATAACGTTATATGGTATAACGTTATAACGTAATACGTTATATGGTATAACTATATAATGTAGTACGATATATAGTATAACGTTATAACGTATTACGTTATATAACATAACGTTATATGGTATATCGTTATCACGTATTACGTTATATGGAATAACGTTATAACGTATTACGTAATATAGTATAACGTTACATGGTATAACGTTGTAACGTATTAATTTATATTGTATAACCTTATAACGTATAACGTTATATAACATAACGTTATATGGTGAAACGTTATAACGTAATACGTTATATGGTATAACGTTATAACGTAATACGTTATATGGTATAACGTTATAACGTATTACGTTATATAACATAACGTTATATGGTATAACGTTATAACGTTATACGTTATACGGCATAACGTTGAAACGTGTTGCGTTATATAATATAACGTTATATGGTATGACGTTATAACGTAATGCGCTATATGGTATAACGTTATAACGTAATACGTTATATAGTCTAACGTTATATGGAATAACGTTATAATGTCTTACGTAATATAGTATAACGTTACATGGTATAACGTTGTAACGTATTAATTTATATTGGATAACCTTATTACGTATAACGTTATAACATAACGTTATATGGTGAAACGTTATAACGTAATACGTTATATAGTATAACGTTATAACGTAATACGTTATATGGTGTAACGTTATAACGTATTACGTTATATAACATAACGTTATATGGTATAACGTTATAACATATTACGTTATATATCATAACGTTATATGGTATAACGTTATAACGCATTACGTTATATGGTATAACGTTATAACTTATTACGTTATACGGTATAATGATATAACGCATTCCGTTATATAGTATAACGTTATAACGTATTACGTGATATAGTATAACGTTATAACGGATTACGCTATATTGTATAACGTTATATGGTATAACGTTATAACGTATTACGGTATATGGAATAACGTTATAACGTAATACGTTATATGGTATAACGTTATAACGTAATACGTTATATGGTATAACGTTATAACTTATTACGTTATACGGTATAATGATATAACGCATTCCGTTATATACTATAACGTTATAACGTATTACGTGATATAGTATAACGTTATAACGTATTACGTTATATAACATAACAGTATATGGTTTAACGTTATAACGTAATACGTTATACGGTATAACGTTATAACGTAATACGTTATATGGTATAACGTTATAACGTATTACGTTTTATAACATAACGTTATATGGTATAATGTTATAACATAATACATTATTTGGTATAACGTGAAACATATTACGTTATATAACATAACGTTATGTGGTATAACGTTTTAACGTAATACGTTATATGGTATAACGTTATAACGTAGTACGATATATAGTATAACGTTATAACGTATTACGTTATATAACATAACGTTATATGGTTAAACGTTATAACGTAATACGTTATATGGTATAAAGTTATAGCGTAATACGTTATGTAGTATATCGTTATAACGTATTACGTTATATAACATAAAGCTATATGGTATAACGTTATAACGTAATACGTTACATGGTATAACGTTAAAACGTATTACGTTATATGGTATAACGTTATAACGTATTACGTTATATAACATAACGTTATATGGTATAACGTTATAACGTAATACGTTATATGGTATAACTTTATAATGTAGTACGATATATAGTATAACGTTATAACGTATTACGTTATATAACATAACGTTATATGGTATATCGTTATCACGTATTACGTTATATGGAATAACGTTATAACGTATTACGTAATATAGTATAACGTTACATGGTATAACGTTATAACGTATTAATTTATATTGTATAACCTTATAACGTATAACGTTATATAACATAACGTTATATGGTGAAACGTTATAACGTAATACGTTATATGGTATAACGTTATAACGTAATACGTTATATGGTATAACGTTATAACGTATTACGTTATATAACATAACGTTATATGGTATAACGTTATAAGGTTATACGTTATACGGCATAACGTTGAAACGTGTTGCGTTATATAATATAACGTTATATGGTATGACGTTATAACGTAATGCGCTATATGGTATAACGTTATAACGTAATACGTTATATAGTCTAACGTTATATGGAATAACGTTATAATGTCTTACGTAATATAGTATAACGTTACATGGTATAACGTTGTAACGTATTAATTTATATTGGATAACCTTATTACGTATAACGTTATAACATAACGTTATATGGTGAAACGTTATAACGTAATACGTTATATAGTATAACGTTATAACGTAATACGTTATATGGTGTAACGTTATAACGTATTACGTTATATAACATAACGTTATATGGTATAACGTTATAACATATTACGTTATATATCATAACGTTATATGGTATAACGTTATAACGCATTACGTTATATGGTATAACGTTATAACTTATTACGTTATACGGTATAATGATATAACGCATTCCGTTATATAGTATAACGTTATAACGTATTACGTGATATAGTATAACGTTATAACGGATTACGCTAAATTGTATAACGTTATATGGTATAACGTTATAACGTATTACGGTATATGGAATAACGTTATAACGTAATACGTTATATGGTATAACGTTATAACGTAATACGTTATATGGTATAACGTTATAACTTATTACGTTATACGGTATAATGATATAACGCATTCCGTTATATACTATAACGTTATAACGTATTACGTGATATAGTATAACGTTATAACGTATTACGTTATATAACATAACAGTATATGGTTTAATAATATAACGTATTACGTTATATAACATAACGTTATATGGTATAACGTTATAACGTAATGCGTTATACAGTATAACGTTATAACGTAATACGTTATATGGTATAACGTTATAACGTAATACGTTATATGGTGTAACGTTATAACGTATTACGTTATATAACATAACGTTATATGGTATAACGTTATAACGTATTACGTTATATAACATAACGTTATATGGTATAACGTTATAACGCATTACGTTATATGGAATAACGTTATAACGTATTACGTAATATAGTATAACGTTACATGGTATAACGTTGTAACGTATTAATTTATATGGTATAACCTTATAACGTATTACGTTATATAACATAACGATATATGGTAAAACGTTATAACGTATTACGTTATATGGTATAACGTTATAACGTAATACGTTATATGGTATAACGTTATAACGTAATACGTTATATGGTGTAACGTAATAACGAATTACGTTATATGGAATAACGTTATAACGTAATACGTTATATGGTATAACGTTATAACGTAATACGTTATATGGTATAACGTTATAACGTAATCCGTTATTTGGTATAACGTGAAACATAATACGTTATATAACACAACGTTATATGGTATAACGTTATAACGTAGTACGTTATATGGTATAACGTTATAAAGTAATACATTATGTGGTATAACGTCATACCGCTCTACGGTATACGATATAACGTTGTAACGCATTACCCTATATTGTATAACGTTATATGGTATAACGTTATAACGAATTACGTTATATGGAATAACGTTATAACGTATTACGTTATATAGTATAACGTTACATGGTATAACGTTATGACGTAATACGTTATATGGTATAACGTTATAACGTAATACATTATGTGGTATAACGTCATACCGTACTACGGTATATGATATAACGTTATAACGCATTACCCTATATTGTATAACGTTATATGGTATAACGTTATAACGAATTACATTATATTTAATAACGTTATAACGTATTACGTTATATAGTATAACGTTACATGGTATAACGTTGTAACGTATTAATTTATATGGTATAACCTTATAACGTATTGCGTTATATAACACAACGTTATACGGTATAATGTTATAACATAACGTTATATGGTATATCGTTATAACGTAATACGTTATATGGTATAACGTTATAACGTAATACGTTATACAGTATAACGTTATATGGTATAACGTTATAACGTATAACGTTATACAGTATAACGTTATATGGTATAACGTTATAACGTATTACGTTATATAACATAACGTTATTACTTTATACACTATAACGTTATATGGTATAACGTTATAAGGTATTACGTTATATAACTTAACGTTATATGGTATAACGTTATAACGTATTACGTTATATAACATAACCTTATATGGTATAACGTTATAACGTAGTACGTTATGTGGTATAACGTTATAACGTACTACTTTATATAACATAATGTTATATGGTATAACGTTATAACGTAATACGTTATATGGTATCATGTTATAACGTAATACATTATGTGATATAACGTCATACCGTACTACGGTATAAGATATAACGTTATAACGCATTACGCTATATTGTATAACGTTATATGGTATGACGTTATAACGTAATACGTTATGTGGTATGACGTTATAACGTATTACGTTATATAGTATAACGTTACATGGTATAACGTTGTAACGTATTAATTTATATGGTATAACCTTATAACGTATTACGTTATATAACATAACGTTATATGGTAAAACGTTATAACGTAATACGTTATATGGTATAACGTTATAACGTAATACGTTATATGGTATAACGTTATAACGTAATACGTTATATGGTGTAACGTTATAACGTATTGCGTTATATAACATAACGTTATATGCTATAACGTTATAAGGTATTACGTTATATAACATAACGTTATATGGTATAACGTTATAACGTTATACGTTATACGGCATAACGTTAAAACGTATTGCGTTATATAATATAACGTTATATGGTATGACGTTATAACGTAATGCGTTATGTGGTATAACGTTATAACGTATTATGTTATACAGTATAATGTTATATGGTGTAACATTATAACGTATTACGTTATATAACATAACGTTGTATGGTATAACGTTATAACGTAATACGTTATATGGTATAACGTTATAACGTAACGTAATACGTTATGTGGTATGACGTTATAATGTATTACGTTATATAACATAACCTTATATGGTATAACGTTATAACGTAGTACGTTATGTGGTATAACGTTATAACGTACTACTTTATATAACATAATGTTATATGGAATAACGTTATAACGTAGTACGTTTTACGTAATCGTTATATACGTAATACTTTATATGGTATAACGTTATAACATATTACGTTATATAGTATAACGTTACAACGTATTACGTTATATAACATAACGGTATATTTTATAACGATATAACGTAATACGTTAGATGGTATAACGTTGTAACGTAATACGTTATGTGGTATATCGTTATAACGTATTACGTTGTATAACATAAAGCTATGTGGTATAACGTTATAACGTAATACGTTATATGGTATAACGTTAAAACGTATTACGCTATATGGTTTAACGTTATAACGTATTACGTTATATATCATAACGTTATATGGTATAACGTTATAACGTAATACGTTATATGGTATAACTTTATAACGTAGTACGTTATATGGTATAACGTTATAACGTATTACGTTATATAACATAACGTTATATGGTATAACGTTAAAACGTTATACGTTATACGGCATAACGTTAAAACGTATTGCGTTATATAATATAACGTTATATGGTATGACGTTATAACGTAATGCGTTTTGTGGTATAACGTTATATCGTATTACGTTATATAGTATAACGTTATATGGTATAACGTTTTAAAACGTATTACGTTATATAACATAACGTTATATGGTATAACGTTACAACATAATACGTTATATGGTATAAAGTTATAACGTACTACTTTATATAAAATAATGTTATATGGTATAATGTTATAACGTAATACGTTATACGTAATCGTTATATACGTAATACTTTATATGGTATAACGTTATAACATATTCCGTTATATAGTATAACGTTATAACGTATTACGTTATATAACATAACGTTATATGGTATGACGTTATAACGTAATGCGTTATGTGGTATAACGTTTTAACGTATTACGTTATATAGTATAACGTTATATGGTATAACGTTATAACGTAATACGTTTTACGTAATCGTTATATACGTAATACTTTATATGGTATAACGTTATAACATATTACGTTATATAGTATAACGTTACAACGTATTACGTTATATAACATAACGGTATATTTTATAACGATATAACATAATACGTTAGATGGTATAACGTTGTAACGTAATACGTTATGTGGTATATCGTTATAACGTATTACGTTATATAACATAAAGCTATGTGGTATAACGTTATAACGTAATACGTTATATGGTATAACGTTAAAACGTATTACGCTATATGGTTTAACGTTATAACGTATTACGTTATATATCATAACGTTATATGGTATAACGTTATAACGTAATACGTTATATGGTATAACTTTATAACGTAGTACGTTATATGGTATAACGTTATAACGTATTACGTTATATAACATAACGTTATATGGTATAACGTTAAAACGTTATACGTTATACGGCATAACGTTAAAACGTATTGCGTTATATAATATAACGTTATATGGTATGACGTTATAACGTAATGCGTTTTGTGGTATAACGTTATATCGTATTACGTTATATAGTATAACGTTATATGGTATAACGTTTTAAAACGTATTACGTTATATAACATAACGTTATATGGTATAACGTTACAACGTAATACGTTATATGGTATAAAGTTATAACGTACTACTTTATATAAAATAATGTTATATGGTATAATGTTATAACGTAATACGTTATACGTAATCGTTATATACGTAATACTTTATATGGTATAACGTTATAACATATTCCGTTATATAGTATAACGTTATAACGTATTACGTTATATAACATAACGTTATATGGTATGACGTTATAACGTAATGCGTTATGTGGTATAACGTTTTAACGTATTACGTTATATAGTATAACGTTATATGGTATAACGTTATAACGTATTACGTTATATAACATAACGTTAAACGGTATATAGTTATAACGTAATACGTTATACGGTATAACGTTATAACGTAATACGTTATGTGGTATGACGTTATAACGTATTACGTTATATAACATAACTTTATATGGTATAAGGTTATAACGTAGTACGTTATATGGTATAACGTTATAACGTACTATTTTATATAACATAATGTTATATGGAATAACGTTATAACGTAATACGTTATACGTAATCGTTATATACGTAATGCGTTATATGGTGTAACGTTATAACGTATTACGTTATATAATATAACGTTATATGGTATAACGTTATGACGTATTACGTTATATAACATAACGTTATATGGTATAACGTTATAACGTAATACGTTATATGGTATAACTTTATAACGTAGTACGTTATATGGTATAACGTTATAACGTATAACGTGATATAGTATAACGTTATAACGTATTACGTTATATAACATAACGGTATATGGTATAATGATATAACGTAATGCGTTATACAGTATAACGTTATAACGTATTACGTTATAGGGTATAACTTTACAACGTATTACTTTATATGGTATAACCTTATAACGTATTACGTTATATAACATAACGTTACATGTTATAACGTTATAACGTAATACGTTATATGGTATAACGTTAAAACGTATTAGTTTATATAACATACAGTTATACGGCATCACGCTTTAACGTAATACGTTATATGGTATAACGTTAGAACGTTATACGTTATACGGTATAACGTTATAACCTATTACGTTATATTCTATAACGTCATAACGCTTTACGTTATAACGTAGTACGTTATATGGTATAACGTTATAACATATTACGTTGTATAATATAACGTTATATGGTACAACGATATAACGTATTACGTTATATAACATACTTATGGTATATGGTATAACGTTATAACGTAATACGTTATATGGTATAACGTTATAACGTAATACGTTATATGGTGTAACGTTATAACGTATTACGTTATATAACATAACGTTATATGGTATAACGTTATAACGCATTACGTTATATGGAATAACGTTATAACGTATTACGTAATATAGTATAACGTTACATGGTATAACGTTGTAACGTATTAATTTATATGGTATAACCTTATAACGTATTACGTTATTTAACATAACGATATATGGTAAAACGTTATAACGTAATACGTTATATGGTATAACGTTATAACGTAATACGTTATATGGTATAACGTTATAACGTAATACGTTATATGGTGTAGCGTAATAACGAATTACGTTATATAACATAACGTTATATGGTATAACGTTAAAACGTTATACGTTATACGGCATAACGTTGAAACGTATTGCGTTATATAATATAACGTTATATGGTATGACGTAATAACGTAATGCGTTTTGTGGTATAACGTTATATCGTATTACGTTATATAACATAACTTTATATGGTATAAGGTTATAACGTAGTACGATATATGGTATAACGTTATAACGTACTATTTTATATAACATAATGTTATATGGAATAACGTTATAACGTAATACGTTATACGTAATCGTTATATACGTAATACGTTATATGGTGTAACGTTATAACGTATTACGTTATATAACATAACGTTATATGGTATAACATTATAACGTATTACGTTATATAACATAACGTTAAATGGTATAACATTATAACGTAATCCGTTATTTGGTATAACCTGAAACATAATACGTTATATAACACAACGTTATATGGTTTAACGTTATAACGTAATACGTTATATGGTATAACGTTATAACGTAATACATTATGTGGTATAACGTCATACCGTACTACGGTATATGATATAACGTTATAACGCATTACACTATATTGTATAACGTTATATGGTATAACGTTATAACGTAATACGTTATATGGAATAACGCTATAATATATAGTATAACGTTACATGGTATAACGTTGTAACGTATTACGTTATATAACATAACGTTATATGGTAAAACGTTATAACATAATACGTTATATGGTATAACGTTATAACGTAATACGTTATATGGTATAACTTTATAACGTAGTACGTTATATGGTATAACGTTATAACGTATAACGTGATATAGTATAACGTTATAACGTATTACGTTATATAACATAACGGTATATGGTATAATGATATAACGTATTACGTTATATAACATAACGTTACATGTTATAACGTTATAACGTAATACGTTATATGGTATAACGTTAAAACGTATTAGTTTATATAACATACAGTTATACGGCATCACGCTTTAACGTAATACGTTATATGGTATAACGTTAGAACGTTATACGTTATACGATATAACGTTATAACCTATTACGTTATATGTTATAACGTCATAACGCTTTACGTTATAACGTAGTACGTTATATGGTATAACGTTATAACGTATTACGTTGTATAATATAACGTTATATGGTACAACGATATAACGTATTACGTTATATAACATACTTATGGTATATGGTATAACGTTATAACGTAATACGTTATATGGTATAACGTTATAACGTAATACGTTATATGGTGTAACGTTATAACGTATTACGTAATATAGTATAACGTTACATGGTATAACGTTGTAACGTATTAATTTATATTGTATAACCTTATAACGTATAACGTTATATAACATAACGTTATATGGTGAAACGTTATAACGTAATACGTTATATGGTATAACGTTATAACGTAATACGTTATATGGTGTAACGTTATAACGTATTACGTTATATAACATAACGTTATATGGTATAACGTTATAACGTATTACGTTATATAACATAACGTTATATGGTATAACGTTATAACGCATTACGTTATATGGAATAACGTTATAACGTATTACGTAATATAGTATAACGTTACATGGTATAACGTTGTAACGTATTAATTTATATGGTATAACCTTATAACGTATTACGTTATTTAACATAACGATATATGGTAAAACGTTATAACGTAATACGTTATATGGAATATCGTTATAACGTATTACGTTATACAGTATATCGTTATAACGTATTACGTTATGTAACATAACGTTATATGGTATAACGTTATAACGTAATACGTTATATGGTATAACTTTATAACGTAGTACGATATATAGTATAACGTTATAACGTATTACGTTATATAACATAACGTTATATGGTATATCGTTATAACGTATTACGTTATATGGAATAACGTTATAACGTAATACGTAATATAGTATAACGTTACATGGTATAACGTTGTAACGTATTAATTTATATTGTATAACCTTATAACGTATAACGTTATATAACATAACTTTATATGGTGAAACGTTATAACGTAATACGTTATATGGTATAACGTTATAACGTAATACGTTATATGGTATAACGTTATAACGTAATACGTTATATGGTGTAACGTTATAACGTATTACGTTATATAACATAACGTTATATGGTATAACGTTATAACGTATTACGTTATATAACATAACGTTATATGGTATAACGTTATAACGTTATACGTTATACGGCATAACGTTGAAACGTATTGCGTTATGTAATATAACGTTATATGGTATGACGTTATAACGTAATGCGTTATATGGTATAACGTTATAACGTAATACGTTATATAGTCTAACGTTATATGGAATAACGTTATAACGTCTTACGTAATATAGTATAACGTTACATGGTATAACGTTGTAACGTATTAATTTATATTGGATAACCTTATAACGTATAACGTTATATAACATAACGTTATATGGTGAAACGTTATAACGTAATACGTTATATGGTATAACGTTATAACGTAATACGTTATATGGTGTAACGTTATAACGTATTACGTTATATAACATAACGTTATATGGTATAACGTTATAACGTATTACGTTATATAACATAACGTTATATGGTATAACGTTATAACGCATTACGTTATATGGTATAACGTTATAACTTATTACGTTATACGGTATAATGATATAACGCATTCCGTTATATAGTATAACGTTATAACGTATTACGTGATATAGTATAACGTTATAACGGATTACGCTATATTGTATAAAGTTATATGGTATAACGTTATAACGTATTACGGTATACGGAATAACGTTATATCGTAATACGTTATATGGTATAACGTTATAACGTAATAGGTTATATGGTATAACGTTATAACTTATTACGTTATACGGTATAATGATATAACGCATTCCGCTATATACTATAACGTTATAACGTATTACGTGATATAGTATAACGTTATAACGTATTACGTTATATAACATAACGATATATGGTATAATGATATAACGTATTACGTTATATAACATAACGTTATATGGTATAACGTTATAACGTAATGCGTTATACAGTATAACGTTATAACGTATTACGTTATATGGTATAACTTTCGAACGTATTACTTTATATGGTATAACCTTATAACGTATTACGTTATATAACATAACGTTACATGTTATAATGTTATAACGTAATACGTTATATGGTATAACGTTAAAACGTATTAGTTTATATAACATACAGTTATACGGCATCACGCTTTAACGTAATACGTTATATGGTATAACGTTAGAACGTTATACGTTATACGGTATAACGTTATAACCTATTACGTTATATGTTATAACGTCATAACGCTTTACGTTATAACGTAGTACGTTATATGGTATAACGTTATAACGTATTACGTTGTATAATATAACGTTATATGGTACAACGATATAACGTATTACGTTATATAACATACTTATGGTATATGGTATAACGTTATAACGTAATACGTTATATGGTATAACGTTATAACGTAATACGTTATATGGTGTAACGTTATAACGTATTACGTAATATAGTATAACGTTACATGGTATAACGTTGTAACGTATTAATTTATATTGTATAACCTTATAACGTATAACGTTATATAACATAACGTTATATGGTGAAACGTTATAACGTAATACGTTATATGGTATAACGTTATAACGTAATACGTTATGTGGTGTAACGTTACAACGTATTACGTTATATAACATAACGTTATATGGTATAACGTTATAACGTATTACGTTATATAACATAACGTTATATGGTATAACGTTATAACGCATTACGTTATATGGAATAACGTTATAACGTATTACGTAATATAGTATAACGTTACATGGTATAACGTTGTAACGTATTAATTTATATGGTATAACCTTATAACGTATTACGTTATATAACATAACGATATATGGTAAAACGTTATAACGTAATACGTTATATGGTATAACGTTATAACGTAATACGTTATATGGTATAACGTTATAACGTAATACGTTATATGGTGTAACGTAATAACGAATTACGTTATATGGAATAACGTTATAACGTAATACGTTATATGGTATAACGTTATAACGTAATCCGTTATTTGGTATAACGTGAAACATAATACGTTATATAACACAACGTTATATGGTATAACGTTAAAACGTAGTACGTTATATGGTATAACGTTATAACGTAATACATCATGTGGTATAACGTTATAACGTAATACATTATGTGGTATAACGTCATACCGTACTACGGTATATGATATAACGTTATAACGCATTACCCTATATTGTATAACGTTATATGGTATAACGTTATAACGAATTACGTTATATGGAATAACGTTATAACGTATTACGTAATATAGTATAACGTTACATGGTATAACGTTGTAACGTATTAATTTATATGGTATAACCTTATAACGTATTACGTTATATAACATAACGTTATATGGTAAAACGTTATAACGTAATACGTTATATGGTATAACGTTATAACGTAATACGTTATATGGTATAACGTTATAACGTAATACGTTATATGGTGTAACGTAATAACGAATTACGTTATATGGAATAACGTTATAACGTAATACGTTATATGGTATAACGTTATAACGTAATACGTTATATGGTATAACGTTATAACGTAATACGGTATACGGAATAACGTTATATCGTAATACGTTATATGGTATAACGTTATAACGTAATAGGTTATATGGTATAACGTTATAACTTATTACGTTATACGGTATAATGATATAACGCATTCCGCTATATACTATAACGTTATAACGTATTACGTGATATAGTATAACGTTATAACGGATTACGCTATATTGTATAAAGTTATATGGTATAACGTTATAACGTATTACGGTATACGGAATAACGTTATATCGTAATACGTTATATGGTATAACGTTATAACGTAATAGGTTATATGGTATAACGTTATAACTTATTACGTTATACGGTATAATGATATAACGCATTCCGCTATATACTATAACGTTATAACGTATTACGTGATATAGTATAACGTTATAACGTATTACGTTATATAACATAACGATATATGGTATAATGATATAACGTATTACGTTATATAACATAACGTTATATGGTATAACGTTATAACGTAATGCGTTATACAGTATAACGTTATAACGTATTACGTTATATGGTATAACTTTCGAACGTATTACTTTATATGGTATAACCTTATAACGTATTACGTTATATAACATAACGTTACATGTTATAATGTTATAACGTAATACGTTATATGGTATAACGTTAAAACGTATTAGTTTATATAACATACAGTTATACGGCATCACGCTTTAACGTAATACGTTATATGGTATAACGTTAGAACGTTATACGTTATACGGTATAACGTTATAACCTATTACGTTATATGTTATAACGTCATAACGCTTTACGTTATAACGTAGTACGTTATATGGTATAACGTTATAACGTATTACGTTGTATAATATAACGTTATATGGTACAACGATATAACGTATTACGTTATATAACATACTTATGGTATATGGTATAACGTTATAACGTAATACGTTATATGGTATAACGTTATAACGTAATACGTTATATGGTGTAACGTTATAACGTATTACGTAATATAGTATAACGTTACATGGTATAACGTTGTAACGTATTAATTTATATTGTATAACCTTATAACGTATAACGTTATATAACATAACGTTATATGGTGAAACGTTATAACGTAATACGTTATATGGTATAACGTTATAACGTAATACGTTATGTGGTGTAACGTTACAACGTATTACGTTATATAACATAACGTTATATGGTATAACGTTATAACGTATTACGTTATATAACATAACGTTATATGGTATAACGTTGTAACGCATTACGTTATATGGAATAACGTTATAACGTATTACGTAATATAGTATAACGTTACATGGTATAACGTTGTAACGTATTAATTTATATGGTATAACCTTATAACGTATTACGTTATATAACATAACGATATATGGTAAAACGTTATAACGTAATACGTTATATGGTATAACGTTATAACGTAATACGTTATATGGTATAACGTTATAACGTAATACGTTATATGGTGTAACGTAATAACGAATTACGTTATATGGAATAACGTTATAACGTAATACGTTATATGGTATAACGTTATAACGTAATCCGTTATTTGGTATAACGTGAAACATAATACGTTATATAACACAACGTTATATGGTATAACGTTAAAACGTAGTACGTTATATGGTATAACGTTATAACGTAATACATCATGTGGTATAACGTTATAACGTAATACATTATGTGGTATAACGTCATACCGTACTACGGTATATGATATAACGTTATAACGCATTACCCTATATTGTATAACGTTATATGGTATAACGTTATAACGAATTACGTTATATGGAATAACGTTATAACGTATTACGTAATATAGTATAACGTCACATGGTATAACGTTGTAACGTATTAATTTATATGGTATAACCTTATAACGTATTACGTTATATAACATAACGTTATATGGTAAAACGTTATAACGTAATACGTTATATGGTATAACGTTATAACGTAATACGTTATATGGTATAACGTTATAACGTAATACGTTATATGGTGTAACGTAATAACGAATTACGTTATATGGAATAACGTTATAACGTAATACGTTATATGGTATAACGTTATAACGTAATACGTTATATGGTATAACGTTATAACGTAATACGTTATATGGTGTAACGTTATAACGTATTACGTTATATAACATAACGTTATATGGTATAACGTTATAACGTATTACGTTATATAACATAACGTTATATGGTATAACGTTATAACGTTATACGTTATACGGCATAACGTTGAAACGTATTGCGTTATATAATATAACGTTATATGGTATGACGTTATAACGTAATGCGTTATATGGTATAACGTTATAACGTAATACGTTATATAGTCTAACGTTATATGGAATAACGTTATAACGTCTTACGTAATATAGTATAACGTTACATGGTATAACGTTGTAACGTATTAATTTATATTGGATAACCTTATAACGTATAACGTTATATAACATAACGTTATATGGTGAAACGTTATAACGTAATACGTTATATGGTATAACGTTATAACGTAATACGTTATATGGTGTAACGTTATAACGTATTACGTTATATAACATAACGTTATATGGTATAACGTTATAACGTATTACGTTATATAACATAACGTTATATGGTATAACGTTATAACGCATTACGTTATATGGTATAACGTTATAACTTATTACGTTATACGGTATAATGATATAACGCATTCCGTTATATAGTATAACGTTATAACGTATTACGTGATATAGTATAACGTTATAACGGATTACGCTATATTGTATAACGTTATATGGTATAACGTTATAACGTATTACGGTATACGGAATAACGTTATAACGTAATACGTTATATGGTATAACGTTATAACGTAATAGGTTATATGGTATAACGTTATAACTTATTACGTTATACGGTATAATGATATAACGCATTCCGTTATATACTATAACGTTATAACGTATTACGTGATATAGTATAACGTTATAACGTATTACGTTATATAACATAACGATATATGGTATAATGATATAACGTATTACGTTATATAACATAACGTTATATGGTATAACGTTATAACGTAATGCGTTATACAGTATAACGTTATAACGTATTACGTTATATGGTATAACTTTCGAACGTATTACTTTATATGGTATAACCTTATAACGTATTACGTTATATAACATAACGTTACATGTTATAATGTTATAACGTAATACGTTATATGGTATAACGTTAAAACGAATTAGTTTATATAACATACAGTTATACGGCATCACGCTTTAACGTAATACGTTATATGGTATAACGTTAGAACGTTATACGTTATACGGTATAACGTCATAACCTATTACGTTATATGTTATAACGTCATAACGCTTTACGTTATAACGTAGTACGTTATATGGTATAACGTTATAACGTATTACGTTGTATAATATAACGTTATATGGTACAACGATATAACGTATTACGTTATATAACATCCTTATGGTATATGGTATAACGTTATAACGTAATACGTTATATGGTATAACGTTATAACGTAATACGTTATATGGTGTAACGTTATAACGTATTACGTAATATAGTATAACGTTACATGGTATAACGTTGTAACGTATTAATTTATATTGTATAACCTTATAACGTATAACGTTATGTAACATAACGTTATATGGTGAAACGTTATAACGTAATACGTTATATGGTATAACGTTATAACGTAATACGTTATATGGTGTAACGTTACAACGTATTACGTTATATAACATAACGTTATATGGTATAACGTTATAACGTATTACGTTATATAACATAACGTTATATGGTATAACGTTATAACGCATTACGTTATATGGAATAACGTTATAACGTATTACGTAATATAGTATAACGTTACATGGTATAACGTTGTAACGTATTAATTTATATGGTATAACCTTATAACGTATTACGTTATATAACATAACGATATATGGTAAAACGTTATAACGTAATACGTTATATGGTATAACGTTATAACGTAATACGTTATATGGTATAACGTTATAACGTAATACGTTATATGGTGTAACGTAATAACGAATTACGTTATATGGAATAACGTTATAACGTAATACGTTATATGGTATAACGTTATAACGTAATCCGTTATTTGGTATAACGTTATAACGTAATACGTTATATGGTGTAACGTAATAACGAATTACGTTATATGGAATAACGTTATAACGTAATACGTTATATGGTATAACGTTATAACGTAATACGTTATATGGTATAACGTTATAACGTAATCCGTTATTTGGTATAACGTGAAACATAATACGTTATATAACACAACGTTATATGGTATAACGTTATAATGTAGTACGTTATATGGTATAACGTTATAACGTAATACATTATGTGGTATAACGTTATAACGTAATACATTATGTGGTATAACGTCATACCTCACTACGGTATATGACATAACGTTGTAACGCATTAC
The DNA here is from genome assembly GCA_930367275.1 of Bombus pratorum. Lineage (NCBI taxonomy): Eukaryota > Metazoa > Arthropoda > Insecta > Hymenoptera > Apidae > Bombus > Bombus pratorum. Next base: position 7,637,171 of record OV883983.1, on the reverse strand, counting down.
CCTATATTGTATAACGTTATATGGTATAACGTTATAACGAATTACGTTATATGGAATAACGTTATAACGTATTACGTTATATAGTATAACGTTACATGGTATAACGTTATAACGTAATACGTTATATGGAATAACGTTATAACGTAATACATTATGTGGTATAACGTCATACCGTACTACGGTATATGATATAACGTTATAACGCATTACCCTATATTGTATAACGTTATATGGTATAACGTTATAACGAATTACGTTATATGGAATAACGTTATAACGTATCACGTTATATAGTATAACGTTACATGGTATAACGTTGTAACGTATTAATTTATATGGTATAACCTTATAACGTATTGCGTTATATAACACAACGTTATACGGTATAATGTTACAACATAACGTTATATGGTATATCGTTATAACGTAATACGTTATATGGTATAACGTTATAACGTAATACGTTATACAGTATATTGTTATATGGTATAACGTTATAACGTATAACGTTATACAGTATAACGTTATATGGTATAACGTTATAACGTATTACGTTATATAACATAACGTTATTACGTTATACAGTATAACGTTATATGGTATAACGTTATAACGTATTACGTTATATAACATAACGTTATATGGTATAACGTTATAACGTATTACGTTATATAACATAACCTTATATGGTATAACGTTATAACGTAGTACGTTATGTGGTATAACGTTATAACGTACTACATTATATAACATAATGTTATATGGTATAACGTTATAACGTAATACGTTATATGGTATAACGTTATAACGTAATACATTATGTGATATAACGTCATACCGTACTACGGTATATGATATAACGTTATAACGCATTACGCTATATTGTATAACGTTATATGGTATGACGTTATAACGTAATACGTTATGTGGTATGACGTTATAACGTATTACGTTATATAACATAACGTTATATGGTATAACGTTATAACGTATTACGTTATATAACATAACGTTATATGGTATAACGTTATAACGTATTACGTTATATAACATAACATTATATGGTATAACGTTATAACGTAGTACGTTATGTGGTATAACGTTATAACGTACTACTTTATATAACATAATGTTATATGGTATAACGTTATAACGTAATACGTTATATGGTATAACGTTATAACGTAATACATTATGTGATATAACGTCATACCGTACTACGGTATATGATATAACGTTATAACGCATTACGCTATATTGTATAACGTTATATGGTATAACGTTATAACGTATTACGTTATATGGAATAACGTTATAACGTATTACGTTATATAGCATAACGTTACATGGTATAACGTTGTAACGTATTAATTTATATGGTATAGCCTTATAACGTATTACGTTATATAACATAACGTTATATGGTAAAACGTTATAACGTAATACGTTATATGGTATAACGTTATAACGTAATACGTTATATGGTATAACGTTATAACGTAATACGTTATATGGTGTAACGTTATAACGTATTGCGTTATATAACATAACGTTATATGCTATAACGTTATAACGTATTACGTTATATAACATAACGTTATATGGTAAAACGTTATAACGTAATACGTTATATGGTATAACGTTATAACGTAATACGTTATATGGTATAACGTTATAACGTAATACGTTATGTGGTATAACGTTATAACGTACTACTTTATATAACATAATGTTATATGGAATAACGTTATAACGTAATACGTTTTACGTAATCGTTATATACGTAATACTTTATATGGTATAACGTTATAACATATTACGTTATATAGCATAACGTTATAACGTATTACGTTATATAACATAACGGTATATTTTATAACGATATAACGTAATACGTTAGATGGTATAACGTTATAACGTAATACGTTATGTGGTATATCGTTATAACGTATTACGTTATATAACATAAAGCTATGTGGTATAACGTTATAACGTAATACGTTATATGGTTTAACGTTAAAACGTATTACGCTATATGGTTTAACGTTATAACGTATTACGTTATATATCATAACGTTATATGGTATAACGTTATAACGTAATACGTTATATGGTATAACTTTATAAGGTAGTACGTTATATGGTATAACGTTATAACGTATTACGTTATATAACATAACGTTATATGGTATAACGTTAAAACGTTATACGTTATACGGCATAACGTTAAAACGTATTGCGTTATATAATATAACGTTATATGGTATGACGTTATAACGTAATGCGTTTTGTGGTATAACGTTATATCGTATTACGTTATATAGTATAACGTTATATGGTATAACGTTTCAAAACGTATTACGTTATATAACATAACGTTATATGGTATAACGTTACAACGTAATACGTTATATGGTATAAAGTTATAACGTACTACTTTATATAAAATAATGTTATATGGAATAATGTTATAACGTAATACGTTATATGGTATAACGTTATAACGTAATACGTTATATGGTGTAACGTTATAACGTATTACGTTATATAACATAACGTTATATGGTATAACGTTATAACGTATTACGTTATATAACATAACGTTATATGGTATAACGTTATAACGTATTACGTTATATAACATAACATTATATGGTATAGCGTTATAACGTAGTACGTTATGTGGTATAACGTTATAACGTACTACTTTATATAACATAATGTTATATGGAATAACGTTATAACGTAATACGTTATATGGTATAACGTTATAACGTAATACGTTATATGGTATAACGCTATAACGTAATCCGTTATTTGGTATAACGTGAAACATAATACGTTATATAACACAACGTTATATGGTATAACGTTATAACGTAATACGTTATATGGTATAACGTTATAACGTAATACATTATGTGGTATAACGTCATACCGCACTACGGTATATGATATAACGTTATAACGCATTACCCTATATTGTATAACGTTATATGGTATAACGTTATAACGAATTACGTTATATGGAATAACGTTATAACGTATTACGTTATATAGTATAACGTTACATGGTATAACGTTATAACGTAATACGTTAGATGGTATAACGTTATAACGTAATACATTATGTGGTATAACGTCATACCGTACTACGGTATATGATATAACGTTATAACGCATTACCCTATATTGTATAACGTTATATCGTATAACGTTCTAACGAATTACGTTATATGGAATAACGTTATAACGTATTACGTTATATAGTATAACGTTACATGGTATAACGTTGTAACGTATTAATTTATATGGTATAACCTTATAACGTATTGCGTTATATAACACAACGTTATACGGTATAATGTTATAACATAACGTTATATGGTATATCGTTATAACGTAATACGTTATATGGTATAAAGTTATAACGTAATACGTTATACAGTATAACGTTATATGATATAACGTTATAACGTATAACGTTATACAGTATAACGTTATATGGTATAACGTTATAACGTATTACGTTATATAACATAACGTTATTACGTTATACAGTATAACGTTATATGGTATAACGTTATAACGTATTACGTTATATAACATAACGTTATATGGTATAACGTTATAACGTAATACGTTATATAACATAACCTTATATGGTATAACGTTATAACGTAGTACGTTATGTGGTATAACGTTATAACGTACTACATTATATAACATAATGTTATATGGTATAACGTTATAACGTAATACGTTATATGGTATAACGTTATAACGTAATACATTATGTGATATAACGTCATACCGTACTACGGTATATGATATAACGTTATAACGCATTACGCTATATTGTATAACGTTATATGGTATGACGTTATAACGTAATACGTTATGTGGTATGACGTTATAACGTATTACGTTATATAACATAACGTTATATGGTATAACGTTATAACGTATTACGTTATATAACATAACGTTATATGGTATAACGTTATAACGTAATACGTTATATAACATAACCTTATATGGTATAACGTTATAACGTAGTACGTTATGTGGTATAACGTTATAACGTACTACATTATATAACATAATGTTATATGGTATAACGTTATAACGTATTACGTTATATAACATAACGTTATTACGTTATACAGTATAACGTTATATGGTATAACGTTATAACGTATTACGTTATATAACATAACGTTATATGGTATAACGTTATAACGTATTACGTTATATAACATAACATTATATGGTATAACGTTATAACGTAGTACGTTATGTGGTATAACGTCATAACGTACTACTTTATATAACATAATGTTATATGGTATAACGTTATAACGTAATACGTTATATGGTATAACGTTATAACGTAATACATTATGTGATATAACGTCATACCGTACTACGGTATATGATATAACGTTATAACGCATTACGCTATATTGTATAACGTTATATGGTATAACGTTATAACGTATTACGTTATATAGCATAACGTTACATGGTATAACGTTGTAACGTATTAATTTATATGGTATAACCTTATAACGTATTACGTTATATAACATAACGTTATATGGTAAAACGTTATAACGTAATACGTTATATGGTATAACGTTATAACGTAATACGTTATATGGTATAACGTTATAACGTAATACGTTATATGGTGTAACGTTATAACGTATTGCGTTATACAACATAACGTTATATGCTATAACGTTATAAGGTATTACGTTATATAACATAACGTTATATGGTATAACGTTATAACGTTATACGTTATACGGCATAACGTTAAAACGCATTGCGTTATATAATATAACGTTATATGGTATGACGTTATAACGTAATACGTTATGTGGTATAACGTTATAACGTATTACGTTATACAGTATAATGTTATATGGTGTAACATTATAACGTATTACGTTATATAACATAACGTTGAATGGTATAACGTTATAACGTAATACGTTATATGGTATAACGTTATATCGTAACGTAATACGTTATGTGGTATGACGTTATAATGTATTACGTTATATAACATAACCTTATATGGTATAACGTTATAACGTAGTACGTTATGTGGTATAACGTTATAACGTACTACTTTATATAACATAATGTTATATGGAATAACGTTATAACGTAATACGTTTTACGTAATCGTTATATACGTAATACTTTATATGGTATAACGTTATAACATATTACGTTATATAGTATAACGTTATAACGTATTACGTTATATAACATAACGGTATATTTTATAACGATATAACGTAATACGTTAGATGGTATAACGTTATAACGTAATACGTTATGTGGTATATCGTTATAACGTATTACGTTATATAACATAAAGCTATGTGGTATAACGTTATAACGTAATACGTTATATGGTATAACGTTAAAACGTATTACGCTATATAACATAACGTTATATGGTATAACGTTATAACGTAATACGTTATATGGTATAACTTTATAACGTAGTACGTTATATGGTATAACGTTATAACGTATTACGTTATATAACATAACGTTATATGGTATAACGTTAAAACGTTATACGTTATACGGCATAACGTTAAAACGTATTGCGTTATATAATACAACGTTATATGGTATGACGTTATAACGTAATGCGTTTTGTGGTATAACGTTATATCGTATTACGTTATATAGTATAACGTTATATGGTATAACGTTTTAAAACGTATTACGTTATATAACATAACGTTATATGGTATAACGTTACAACGTAATACGTTATATGGTATAAAGTTATAACGTACTACTTTATATAAAATAATGTTATATGGAATAACGTTATAACGTAATACGTTATACGTAATCGTTATATACGTAATACTTTATATGGTATAACGTTATAACATATTCCGTTATATAGTATAACGTTATAACGTATTACGTTATATAACATAACGTTATATGGTATGACGTTATAACGTAATGCGTTATGTGGTATAACGTTATATCGTATTACGTTATATAGTATAACGTTATATGGTATAACGTTTCAAAACGTATTACGTTATATAACATAACGTTATATGGTATAACGTTACAACGTAATACGTTATATGGTATAAAGTTATAACGTACTACTTTATATAAAATAATGTTATATGGAATAATGTTATAACGTAATACGTTATATGGTATAACGTTATAACGTAATACGTTATATGGTGTAACGTTATAACGTATTACGTTATATAACATAACGTTATATGGTATAACGTTATAACGTATTACGTTATATAACATAACGTTATATGGTATAACGTTATAACGTATTACGTTATATAACATAACATTATATGGTATAGCGTTATAACGTAGTACGTTATGTGGTATAACGTTATAACGTACTACTTTATATAACATAATGTTATATGGAATAACGTTATAACGTAATACGTTATATGGTATAACGTTATAACGTAATTCGTTATATGGTATAACGCTATAACGTAATCCGTTATTTGGTATAACGTGAAACATAATACGTTATATAACACAACGTTATATGGTATAACGTTATAACGTAATACGTTATATGGTATAACGTTATAACGTAATACATTATGTGGTATAACGTCATACCGCACTACGGTATATGATATAACGTTATAACGCATTACCCTATATTGTATAACGTTATATGGTATAACGTTATAACGAATTACGTTATATGGAATAACGTTATAACGTATTACGTTATATAGTATAACGTTACATGGTATAACGTTATAACGTAATACGTTAGATGGTATAACGTTATAACGTAATACATTATGTGGTATAACGTCATACCGTACTACGGTATATGATATAACGTTATAACGCATTACCCTATATTGTATAACGTTATATCGTATAACGTTCTAACGAATTACGTTATATGGAATAACGTTATAACGTATTACGTTATATAGTATAACGTTACATGGTATAACGTTGTAACGTATTAATTTATATGGTATAACCTTATAACGTATTGCGTTATATAACACAACGTTATACGGTATAATGTTATAACATAACGTTATATGGTATATCGTTATAACGTAATACGTTATATGGTATAAAGTTATAACGTAATACGTTATACAGTATAACGTTATATGATATAACGTTATAACGTATAACGTTATACAGTATAACGTTATATGGTATAACGTTATAACGTATTACGTTATATAACATAACGTTATTACGTTATACAGTATAACGTTATATGGTATAACGTTATAACGTATTACTTTATATAACATAACGTTATATGGTATAACGTTATAACGTAATACGTTATATAACATAACCTTATATGGTATAACGTTATAACGTAGTACGTTATGTGGTATAACGTTATAACGTACTACATTATATAACATAATGTTATATGGTATAACGTTATAACGTAATACGTTATATGGTATAACGTTATAACGTAATACATTATGTGATATAACGTCATACCGTACTACGGTATATGATATAACGTTATAACGCATTACGCTATATTGTATAACGTTATATGGTATGACGTTATAACGTAATACGTTATGTGGTATGACGTTATAACGTATTACGTTATATAACATAACGTTATATGGTATAACGTTATAACGTATTACGTTATATAACATAACGTTATATGGTATAACGTTATAACGTAATACGTTATATAACATAACCTTATATGGTATAACGTTATAACGTAGTACGTTATGTGGTATAACGTTATAACGTACTACATTATATAACATAATGTTATATGGTATAACGTTATAACGTATTACGTTATATAACATAACGTTATTACGTTATACAGTATAACGTTATATGGTATAACGTTATAACGTATTACGTTATATAACATAACGTTATATGGTATAACGTTATAACGTATTACGTTATATAACATAACATTATATGGTATAACGTTATAACGTAGTACGTTATGTGGTATAACGTTATAACGTACTACTTTATATAACATAATGTTATATGGTATAACGTTATAACGTAATACGTTATATGGTATAACGTTATAACGTAATACATTATGTGATATAACGTCATACCGTACTACGGTATATGATATAACGTTATAACGCATTACGCTATATTGTATAACGTTATATGGTATAACGTTATAACGTATTACGTTATATAGCATAACGTTACATGGTATAACGTTGTAACGTATTAATTTATATGGTATAACCTTATAACGTATTACGTTATATAACATAACGTTATATGGTAAAACGTTATAACGTAATACGTTATATGGTATAACGTTATAACGTAATACGTTATATGGTATAACGTTATAACGTAATACGTTATATGGTGTAACGTTATAACGTATTGCGTTATACAACATAACGTTATATGCTATAACGTTATAAGGTATTACGTTATATAACATAACGTTATATGGTATAACGTTATAACGTTATACGTTATACGGCATAACGTTATAACGTATTACGTTATATAACATAACGTTATATGGTATAACGTTATAACGTATTACGTTATATAACATAACGTTATATGGTATAACGTTATAACGTATTACGTTATATAACATAACATTATATGGTATAGCGTTATAACGTAGTACGTTATGTGGTATAACGTTATAACGTACTACTTTATATAACATAATGTTATATGGAATAACGTTATAACGTAATACGTTATATGGTATAACGTTATAACGTAATTCGTTATATGGTATAACGCTATAACGTAATCCGTTATTTGGTATAACGTGAAACATAATACGTTATATAACACAACGTTATATGGTATAACGTTATAACGTAATACGTTATATGGTATAACGTTATAACGTAATACATTATGTGGTATAACGTCATACCGCACTACGGTATATGATATAACGTTATAACGCATTACCCTATATTGTATAACGTTATATGGTATAACGTTATAACGAATTACGTTATATGGAATAACGTTATAACGTATTACGTTATATAGTATAACGTTACATGGTATAACGTTATACCGTAATACGTTAGATGGTATAACGTTATAACGTAATACATTATGTGGTATAACGTCATACCGTACTACGGTATATGATATAACGTTATAACGCATTACCCTATATTGTATAACGTTATATCGTATAACGTTCTAACGAATTACGTTATATGGAATAACGTTATAACGTATTACGTTATATAGTATAACGTTACATGGTATAACGTTGTAACGTATTAATTTATATGGTATAACCTTATAACGTATTGCGTTATATAACACAACGTTATACGGTATAATGTTATAACATAACGTTATATGGTATATCGTTATAACGTAATACGTTATATGGTATAAAGTTATAACGTAATACGTTATACAGTATAACGTTATATGATATAACGTTATAACGTATAACGTTATACAGTATAACGTTATATGGTATAACGTTATAACGTATTACGTTATATAACATAACGTTATTACGTTATACAGTATAACGTTATATGGTATAACGTTATAACGTATTACGTTATATAACATAACGTTATATGGTATAACGTTATAACGTAATACGTTATATAACATAACCTTATATGGTATAACGTTATAACGTAGTACGTTATGTGGTATAACGTTATAACGTACTACATTATATAACATAATGTTATATGGTATAACGTTATAACGTAACACGTTATATGGTATAACGTTATAACGTAATACATTATGTGATATAACGTCATACCGTACTACGGTATATGATATAACGTTATAACGCATTACGCTATATTGTATAACGTTATATGGTATGACGTTATAACGTAATACGTTATGTGGTATGACGTTATAACGTATTACGTTATATAACATAACGTTATATGGTATAACGTTATAACGTATTACGTTATATAACATAACGTTATATGGTATAACGTTATAACGTAATACGTTATATAACATAACCTTATATGGTATAACGTTATAACGTAGTACGTTATGTGGTATAACGTTATAACGTACTACATTATATAACATAATGTTATATGGTATAACGTTATAACGTATTACGTTATATAACATAACGTTATTACGTTATACAGTATAACGTTATATGGTATAACGTTATAACGTATTACGTTATATAACATAACGTTATATGGTATAACGTTATAACGTATTACGTTATATAACATAACATTATATGGTATAACGTTATAACGTAGTACGTTATGTGGTATAACGTTATAACGTACTACTTTATATAACATAATGTTATATGGTATAACGTTATAACGTAATACGTTATATGGTATAACGTTATAACGTAATACATTATGTGATATAACGTCATACCGTACTACGGTATATGATATAACGTTATAACGCATTACGCTATATTGTATAACGTTATATGGTATAACGTTATAACGTATTACGTTATATAGCATAACGTTACATGGTATAACGTTGTAACGTATTAATTTATATGGTATAACCTTATAACGTATTACGTTATATAACATAACGTTATATGGTAAAACGTTATAACGTAATACGTTATATGGTATAACGTTATAACGTAATACGTTATATGGTATAACGTTATAACGTAATACGTTATATGGTGTAACGTTATAACGTATTGCGTTATACAACATAACGTTATATGCTATAACGTTATAAGGTATTACGTTATATAACATAACGTTATATGGTATAACGTTATAACGTTATACGTTATACGGCATAACGTTAAAACGTATTGCGTTATATAATATAACGTTATATGGTATGACGTTATAACGTAATACGTTATGTGGTATAACGTTATAACGTATTACGTTATACAGTATAATGTTATATGGTGTAACATTATAACGTATTACGTTATATAACATAACGTTGAATGGTATAACGTTATAACGTAATACGTTATATGGTATAACGTTATATCGTAACGTAATACGTTATGTGGTATGACGTTATAATGTATTACGTTATATAACATAACCTTATATGGTATAACGTTATAACGTAGTACGTTATGTGGTATAACGTTATAACGTACTACTTTATATAACATAATGTTATATGGAATAACGTTATAACGTAATACGTTTTACGTAATCGTTATATACGTAATACTTTATATGGTATAACGTTATAACATATTACGTTATATAGTATAACGTTATAACGTATTACGTTATATAACATAACGGTATATTTTATAACGATATAACGTAATACGTTAGATGGTATAACGTTATAACGTAATACGTTATGTGGTATATCGTTATAACGTATTACGTTATATAACATAAAGCTATGTGGTATAACGTTATAACGTAATACGTTATATGGTATAACGTTAAAACGTATTACGCTATATAACATAACGTTATATGGTATAACGTTATAACGTAATACGTTATATGGTATAACTTTATAACGTAGTACGTTATATGGTATAACGTTATAACGTATTACGTTATATAACATAACGTTATATGGTATAACGTTAAAACGTTATACGTTATACGGCATAACGTTAAAACGTATTGCGTTATATAATACAACGTTATATGGTATGACGTTATAACGTAATGCGTTTTGTGGTATAACTTTATATCGTATTACGTTATATAGTATAACGTTATATGGTATAACGTTTTAAAACGTATTACGTTATATAACATAACGTTATATGGTATAACGTTACAACGTAATACGTTATATGGTATAAAGTTATAACGTACTACTTTATATAAAATAATGTTATATGGAATAACGTTATAACGTAATACGTTATACGTAATCGTTATATACGTAATACTTTATATGGTATAACGTTATAACATATTCCGTTATATAGTATAACGTTATAACGTATTACGTTATATAACATAACGTTATATGGTATGACGTTATAACGTAATGCGTTATGTGGTATAACGTTTTAACGTATTACGTTATATAGTATAACGTTATATGGTATAACGTTATAACGTATTACGTTATATTACATAACGTTAAACTGTATATCGTTATAACGTAATACGTTATATGGTATAACGTTATAACGTAATACGTTATGTGGTATGACGTTATAACGTATTACGTTATATAACATAACTTTATATGGTATAAGCTTATAACGTAGTACGTTATATGGTATAACGTTATAACGTACTACTTTATATAACATAATGTTATATGGAATAACGTTATAACGTAATACGTTATACGTAATCGTTATATACGTAATACGTTATATGGTGTAACGTTATAACGTATTACGTTATATAACATAACGTTATATGGTATAACGTTATAACGTATTACGTTATATAACATAACGTTATATGGTATAACGTTATAACGTTATACGTTATGCGGCATAACGTTAAAACGTATTGCATTATATAATATAACGTTATATGGTATGACGTTATAACGCAATACGTTATATGGTATAACGTTATAACGTATTACGTTATACAGTATAACGTTATATGGTATAACGTTATAACGTATTACGTTATATAGCATAACGTTATATGGTATAACGTTATAACGAATTACTTTATATAACATAATGTTATATGGAATAACGTTATAACGTAATACGTTTTACGTAATCGTTATATACGTAATACTTTATATGGTATAACGTTATAACGTAATACGTTTTGTGGTATGACGTTATAACGTATTACGTTATATAACATAACCTTATATGGTACAACGTTATAACGTAGTACGTTATGTGGTATAACGTTATAACGTAGTACGTTATGTGGTATAACGTTATAACGTACTACTTTATATAACATAATGTTATATGGTATAACGTTATAACGTAATGCGTTTTGTGGTATAACGTTATATCGTATTACGTTATATAGTATAACGTTATATGGTATAACGTTTTAAAACGTATTACGTTATATAACATAACGTTATATGGTATAACGTTATAACGTAATACGTTATATGGTATAAAGTTATAACGTACTATTTTATATAGCATAACGTTATATGGTATGACGTTATAACGTAATGCGTTATGTGGAATAACGTTATAACGTATTACGTTATATAGTATAACATTACATAGTATAACGTTGTAACGTATTACGTTATATAACATAACGTTATATGGTAAAACGTTATAACATAATACGTTATATGGTATAACGTTATAACGTAATACGTTATATGGTATAACGTTATAACGTAATACGTTATATGGTGTAACGTTATAGCGTATTACGTTATATAACATAACGTTATATGCTATAACGTAATAACGTATTACGTTATATAACATAACGTTATATGGTATAACGTTATAACGATATACGTTATACGGCATAACGTTAAAACGTATTGCGTTATGTAATATAACGTTCTATGGTATGACGTTATAACGTAATGCGTTATGTGGTATAACGTTATAACGTATTACGTTATACAGCATAACGTTATATGGTATAACGTTATAACGTATTACGTTATATAACATAACGTTATATGGTATATCGTTATAACGTATTACGTTATATAACATAACCTTATATGGTATAACGTTATAACGTAGTACGTTATGTGGTATAACGTTATAACGTATTACTTTATATAACATAATGTTATATGGAATAACGTTATAACGTAATACGTTTTACGTAATCGTTATATACGTAATACTTTATATGGTATAACGTTATAACGTAATACGTTATGTGGTATGACGTTATTACGTATTACGTTATATAACATAACCTTATATGGTACAACGTTATAACGTAGTACGTTATGTGGTATAACGTTATAACGTAGTACGTTATGTGGTATAACGTTAAAACGTATTACATTATATAGAATAACGTTACATGGTATAACGTTGTAACGTATTAATTTATATGGTATAACCTTATAACGTATTACGTTATATAACGTAACGTTATATGGTAAAACGTTATAACGTAATACGTTATATGGTATAACGTTATAACGTAATACGTTATATGGTATAACGTTATAACGTAATACGTTATGTAACATAACGTTATATGGTATAACGTTATAACGTAATACGTTATATGGTATAAAGTTATAACGTACTACTTTATATTACATAATGTTATATGGAATAACGTTATAACGTAATACGTTATACGTAATCGTTATATACGTAATACTTTATATTGTATAACGTTATAACATATTTCGTTATATAGTATAACGTTATAACGTATTACATTATATAACATAACGTTATATGGTATGACGTTTTAACGTAATGCGTTATGTGGTATAACGTTTTAACGTATTACGTAATATAGTATAACGTTATATGGTATAACGTTATAACGTATTACGTTATATAACATAACGTTAAATGGAATAACGTTATAACGTAATACGTTATACGTAATCGTTATATACGTAATACGTTATATGGTGTAACGTTATAACGTATTACGTTATATAACATAACGTTATATGGTATAACGTTATAACGTATTACGTTATATAACATAACGTTAAATGGAATAACGTTATAACGTAATACGTTATACGTAATCGTTATATACGTAATACTTTATATGGTGTAACGTTATAACGTATTACGTTATATAACATAACGTTAAATGGAATAACGTTATAACGTAATACGTTATAAGTAATCGTTATATACGTAATACGTTATATGGTGTAACGTTATAACGTATTACGTTATATAACATAACGTTAAATGGAATAACGTTATAACGTAATACGTTATACGTAATCGTTATATACGTAATACGTTATATGGTGTAACGTTATAACGTATTACGTTATATAACATAACTTTATATGGTATAAGGTTATAACGTAGTACGTTATATGGTATAACGTTATAACGTACTACTTTATATAACATAATGTTATATGGAATAACGTTATAACGTAATACGTTATACGTAATCGTTATATACGTAATACGTTATATGGTGTAACGTTATAACGTATTACGTTATATAACATAACGTTATATGGTATAACGTTATAACGTATTACGTTATATAACATAACGTTATATGGTATAACGTTATAACGTTATACGTTATACGGCATAACGTTAACACGTATTGCATTATATAATATAACGATATAAGGTATGACGTTATAACGTAATACGTTATATGGTATAACGTTATAACGTAATACGTTATATGGTATAACGTTATAACGTAATACGTTATATGGTATAACTTTATAACGTATTACGTTATATAACATAACGTTAAATGGTATAACGTTATAACGTAATTCGTTATTTGGTATAACTTGAAACATAATACGTTATATAACATAACGTTATATGGTATAACGTTATAACGTATTACGTTATATAACATAACGTTATATGGTATATCGTTATAACGTATTACGTTATATAACATAAAGCTATATGGTATAACGTTATAACGTAATACGTTATATGGTATAACGTTAAAACGTATTACGTTATATGGTATAACGTTATAACGTATTACGTTATATAACATGACGTTATATGGTATATCGTTATAACGTATTACGTTATATAGTATAACGTTATAACGCAATACGTTACATGCTATAACGTTAAAACGTATTAGATTATATAACATAAAGTTATACGGCATCACGCTTTAACGTAATACGTTATATGGTATAACGTTATAACGTTATACGTTATACGGCATAACGTTAAAAAGTATTGCGTTATATAATATAACGTTATATGGTATGACGTTATAACGTAATGCGTTATGTGGTATAACGTTATAACGTATTACGTTATACAGTATAACGTTATATGGTATAACGTCATAACGTATTACGTTATGTAACATAACGTTATATGGTATAACGTTATAACGTAATACGTTATATGGAATAACGTTATAACGTAATACGTTATACGTAATCGTTATATACGTAATACTTTATATGGTGTAACGTTATAACATATTACGTTATATAGTATAACGTTATAACGTATTACGTTATATAACATAAAGCTATATGGTATAATGTTATAACGTAATACGTTATATGGTATAACGTTAAAACGTATTACGTTATATGGTATAATGTTATAACGTATTACGTTATATAGTATAACGTTATAACGCAATACGTTATATGGTATAACGTTAAAACGTATTAGATTATATAACATAAAGTTATACGGCATCACGCTTTAACGTAATACGTTATATGGTATAACGTTAGAACGTTATACGTTATACGGTATAACGTTAAAACGTATTACGTTATATAATATAACGTTATATGGTATGACGTTATAACGTAATACGTTATGTGGTATAACGTCATACCGTAATACGTTATATAACATAACGTTATATGGTATAACGTTACAACGTAATACGTTATATGGTATAAAGTTATAACGTACTACTTTATATAAAATAATGTTATATGGAATAATGTTATAACGTAATACGTTATACGTAATCGTTATATACGTAATACTTTATATGGTATAACGTTATAACATATTCCGTTATATAGTATAACGTTATAACGTATTACGTTATATAACATAACGTTATATGGTATGACGTTATAACGTAATGCGTTATGTGGTATAACGTTTTAACGTATTACGTTATATAGTATAACGTTATATGGTATAACGTTATAACGTATTACGTTATATAACATAACGTTAAACGGTATATCGTTATAACGTAATACGTTATATGGTATAACGTTATAACGTAATACGTTATGTGGTATGACGTTATAACGTATTACGTTATATAACATAACTTTATATGGTATAAGGTTATAACGTAGTACGTTATATGGTATAACGTTATAACGTACTACTTTATATAACATAATGTTATATGGAATAACGTTGTAACGTAATACGTTATACGTAATCGTTATATACGTAATACGTTATATGGTGTAACGTTATAACGTATTACGTTATATAACATAACGTTACATGGTATAACGTTTTAACGTATTACGTTATATAGTATAACGTTATATGGTATAACGTTATAACGTATTACGTTATATAACATAACGTTAAACGGTATATCGTTATAACGTAATACGTTATATGGTATAACGTTATAACGTAATAAGTTATATGGTATAACGTTATAACGTAATACGTTATATGGTATAACGTTATAACGTAATACGTTATATGGTATAACGTTATAACGTAATAAGTTATATGGTATAACTTTATAACGTATTACGTTATATAACATAACGTTAAATGGTATAACATTAGAAAGTAATCCGTTATTTGGTATAACGTGAATCATAATACGTTATATAACACAACGTTATATGGTTTAACGTTATAACGTAATACGTTATATGGTATAACGTTACAACGTAATACATTATGTGGTATAACGTCATACCGTGCTACGGTATATGATATAACGTTATAACGCATTACACTATATTGTATAACGTTATATGGTATAAGGTTATAACGTATTACGTTATATGGAATAACGCTATAACGTAATACGTTATATAGTATAACGTTACATGGTATAACGTTGTAACGTATTACGTTATATAACATAACGTTATATGGTAAAACGTTATAACATAATACGTTATATGGTATAACGTTATAACGTAATACGTTATATGGTATAACGTTATAACGTAATACGTTATATGGTATAAAGTTATAACGTACTACTTTATATAAAATAATGTTATATGGAATAACGTTATAACGTAATACGTTATACGTAATCGTTATATACGTAATACTTTATATGGTATAACGTTATAACATATTCCGTTATATAGTATAACGTTATAACGTATTACGTTATATAACATAACGTTATATGGTATGACGTTATAACGTAATGCGTTATGTGGTATAACGTTTTAACGTATTACGTTTTATAGTATAACGTTATATGGTATAACGTTATAACGTATTACGTTATATAACATAACGTTAAACGGTATATCGTTATAACGTAATACGTTATATGGTATAACGTTATAACGTAATACGTTATGTGGTATGACGTTATAACGTATTACGTTATATAACATAACTTTATATGGTATAAGGTTAT
The DNA here is from genome assembly GCA_930367275.1 of Bombus pratorum. NCBI lineage: Eukaryota > Metazoa > Arthropoda > Insecta > Hymenoptera > Apidae > Bombus > Bombus pratorum. Next base: position 7,618,941 of record OV883983.1, on the reverse strand, counting down.
AACGTAGTACGTTATATGGTATAACGTTATAACGTACTACTTTATATAACATAATGTTATATGGAATAACGTTGTAACGTAATACGTTATACGTAATCGTTATATACGTAATACGTTATATGGTGTAACGTTATAACGTATTACGTTATATAACATAACGTTACATGGTATAACGTTTTAACGTATTACGTTATATAGTATAACGTTATATGGTATAACGTTATAACGTATTACGTTATATAACATAACGTTATATGGTATAACGTTATAACGTTATATGTTATGCGGCATAACGTTAAAACGTATTGCATTATATAATATAACGTTATATGGTATGACGTTATAACGTAATGCGTTATGTGGTATAACGTTATAACGTATTACGTTATACAGTATAACGTTATATGGTATAACGTTATAACGTATTACGTTATATAGCATAACGTTATATGGTATAACGTTATAACGAATTACTTTATATAACATAATGTTATATGGAATAACGTTATAACGTAATACGTTTTACGTAATCGTTATATACGTAATACTTTATATGGTATAACGTTATAACGTAATACGTTATGTGGTATGACGTTATAACGTATTACGTTATATAACATAACCTTATATGGTACAACGTTATAACGTAGTACGTTATGTGGTATAACGTTATAACGTAGTACGTTATGTGGTATAACGTTATAACGTACTACTTTATATAACATAATGTTATATGGTATAACGTTATAACGTAATGCGTTTTGTGGTATAACGTTATATCGTATTACGTTATATAGTATAACGTTATATGGTATAACGTTTTAAAACGTATTACGTTATATAACATAACGTTATATGGTATAACGTTATAACGTAATACGTTATATGGTATAAAGTTATAACGTACTACTTTATATAACATAACGTTATATGGTATGACGTTATAACGTAATGCGTTTTGTGGAATAACGTTATAACGTATTACGTTATATAGTATAACGTTACATAGTATAACGTTGTAACGTATTACGTTATATAACATAACGTTATATGGTAAAACGTTATAACGTATTACGTTATATAACATAACCTTATATGGTATAACGTCATAACGTAGTACGTTATGTGGTATAACGTTATAACGTATTACCTTATATAACATAATGTTATATGGAATAACGTTATAACGTAATACGTTTTACGTAATCGTTATATACGTAATACTTTATATGGTATAACGTTATAACGTAATACGTTATGTGGTATGACGTTATTACGTATTACGTTATATAACATAACCTTATATGGTACAACGTTATAACGTAGTACGTTATGTGGTATAACGTTATAACGTAGTACGTTATGTGGTATAACGTTATAACGTACTACTTTATATAACATAATGTTATATGGTATAACGTTATAACGTAATACGTTATATGGTATAACGTTATAACGTATTACGTTATATGGAATAACGTTATAACGTATTACATTATATAGAATAACGTTACATGGTATAACGTTGTAACGTATTAATTTATATGGTATAACCTTATAACGTATTACGTTATATAACATAACGTTATATGGTATAACGTTATAACGTATTACGTTATATAACATAACGTTAAATGGAATAACGTTATAACGTAATACGTTATATGGTATAAAGTTATAACGTACTACTTTATATAACATAACGTTATATGGTATGACGTTATAACGTAATGCGTTATGTGGAATAACGTTATAACGTATTACGTTATATAGTATAACGTTACATAGTATAACGTTGTAACGTATTACGTTATATATCATAACGTTATATGGTAAAACGTTATAACATAATACGTTATATGGTATAACGTTATAACGTAATACGTTATATGGTATAACGTTATAACGTAATACGTTATATGGTGTAACGTTATAACGTATTACGTTATATAACATAACGTTATATGCTATAACGTAATAACGTATTACGTTATATAACATAACGTTATATGGTATAACGTTATAACGATATACGTTATACGGCATAACGTTAAAACGTATTGCGTTATGTAATATAACGTTCTATGGTATGACGTTATAACGTAATGCGTTATGTGGTATAACGTTATAACGTATTACGTTATACAGCATAACGTTATATGGTATAACGTTATAACGTATTACGTTATATAACATAACGTTATATGGTATATCGTTATAACGTATTACGTTATATAACATAACCTCATATGGTATAACGTTATAACGTAGTACGTTATGTGGTATAACGTTATAACGTACTACTTTATATAACATAATGTTATATGGTATAACGTTATAACGTAATACGTTATACGGTATAACGTTATAACGTATTACGTTATATGGAATAACGTTATAACGTATTACATTATATAGAATAACGTTACATGGTATAACGTTGTAACGTATTAATTTATATGGTATAACCTTATAACGTATTACGTTATATAACATAACGTTATATGGTATAACGTTATAACGTATTACGTTATATAACATAACGTTAAATGGAATAACGTTATAACGTAATACGTTATATGGTATAAAGTTATAACGTACTACTTTATATAACATAACGTTATATGGTATGACGTTATAACGTAATGCGTTATGTGGAATAACGTTATAACGTATTACGTTATATAGTATAACGTTACATAGTATAACGTTGTAACGTATTACGTTATATATCATAACGTTATATGGTAAAACGTTATAACATAATACGTTATATGGTATAACGTTATAACGTATTGCGTTATGTAATATAACGTTCTATGGTATGACGTTATAACGTAATGCGTTATGTGGTATAACGTTATAACGTATTACGTTATACAGCATAACGTTATATGGTATAACGTTATAACGTATTACGTTATATAACATAACGTTATATGGTATATCGTTATAACGTATTACGTTATATAACATAACCTCATATGGTATAACGTTATAACGTAGTACGTTATGTGGTATAACGTTATAACGTACTACTTTATATAACATAATGTTATATGGTATAACGTTATAACGTAATACGTTATACGGTATAACGTTATAACGTATTACGTTATATGGAATAACGTTATAACGTATTACATTATATAGAATAACGTTACATGGTATAACGTTGTAACGTATTAATTTATATGGTATAACCTTATAACGTATTACGTTATATAACATAACGTTATATGGTATAACGTTATAACGTATTACGTTATATAACATAACGTTAAATGGAATAACGTTATAACGTAATACGTTATATGGTATAAAGTTATAACGTACTACTTTATATAACATAACGTTATATGGTATGACGTTATAACGTAATGCGTTATGTGGAATAACGTTATAACGTATTACGTTATATAGTATAACGTTACATAGTATAACGTTGTAACGTATTACGTTATATATCATAACGTTATATGGTAAAACGTTATAACATAATACGTTATATGGTATAACGTTATAACGTAATACGTTATATGGTATAACGTTATAACGTAATACGTTATATGGTGTAACGTTATAACGTATTACGTTATATAACATAACGTTATATGCTATAACGTAATAACGTATTACGTTATATAACATAACGTTATATGGTATAACGTTATAACGATATGCGTTATACGGCATAACGTTAAAACGTATTGCGTTATGTAATATAACGTTCTATGGTATGACGTTATAACGTAATGCGTTTTGTGGTATAACGTTATAACGTATTACGTTATACAGCATAACGTTATATGGTATAACGTTATAACGTATTACGTTATATAACATAACGTTATATGGTATATCGTTATAACGTATTACGTTATATAACATAACCTCATATGGTATAACGTTATAACGTAGTACGTTATGTGGTATAACGTTATAACGTATTACTTTATATAACATAATGTTATATGGAATAACGTTATAACGTAATACGTTTTACGTAATCGTTATATACGTAATACTTTATATGGTATAACGTTATAACGTAATACGTTATGTGGTATGACGTTATTACGTATTACGTTATATAACATAACCTTATATGGTACAACGTTATCACGTAGTACGTTATGTGGTATAACGTTATAACGTAGTACGTTATGTGGTATAACGTTATAACGTACTACTTTATATAACATAATGTTATATGGTATAACGTTATAACGTAATACGTTATATGGTATAACGTTATAACGTATTACGTTATATGGAATAACGTTATAACGTATTACATTATATAGAATAACGTTACATGGTATAACGTTGTAACGTATTAATTTATATGGTATAACCTTATAACGTATTACGTTATATAACATAACGTTATATGGTAAAACGTTATAACGTAATACGTTATATGGTATAACGTTATAACGTAATACGTTATATGGTATAACGTTATAACGTAATACGTTATATAACATAACGTTATATGGTATAACGTTATAGCGTTATACGTTATACGGCATAACGTTAAAACGTATTGCGTTATATAATATAACGTTATATGGTATGACGTTATAACGTAATGCGTTATGTGGTGTAACGTTATAACGTATTACGTTATACAGTATAACGTTATATGGTATAACGTTATAACGTAATACGTTATATGGTATAAAGTTATAACGTACTACTTTATATAACATAATGTTATATGGAATAACGTTATAACGTAATACGTTATACGTAATCGTTATATACGTAATACTTTATATGGTATAACGTTATAACATATTGCGTTATATAGTATAACGTTATAACGTATTACATTATATAACATAACGTTATATGGTATGACGTTTTAACGTAATGCGTTATGTGGTATAACGTTTTAACGTATTACGTAATATAGTATAACGTTATATGGTATAACGTTATAACGTATTACGTTATATAACATAACGTTAAATGGAATAACGTTATAACGTAATACGTTATACGTAATCGTTATATACGTAATACGTTATATGGTGTAACGTTATAACGTATTACGTTATATAACATAACGTTAAATGGAATAACGTTATAACGTAATACGTTATACGTAATCGTTATATACGTAATACGTTATATGGTGTAACGTTATAACGTATTACGTTATATAACATAACGTTAAATGGAATAACGTTATAACGTAATACGTTATACGTAATCGTTATATACGTAATACGTTATATGGTGTAACGTTATAACGTATTACGTTATATAACATAACTTTATATGGTATAAGGTTATAACGTAGTACGTTATATGGTATAACGTTATAACGTACTACTTTATATAACATAATGTTATATGGAATAACATTATAACGTAATACGTTATACGTAATCGTTATATACGTAATACGTTATATGGTGTAACGTTATAACGTATTACGTTATATAACATAACGTTATATGGTATAACGTTATAACGTATTACGTTATTTAACATAACGTTATATGGTATAACGTTATAACGTTATACGTTATACGGCATAACGTTAAAACGTATCGAATTATATAATATAACGATATAAGGTATGACGTTATAACGTAATACGTTATATGGTATAACGTTATAACGTAATACGTTATATGGTATAACGTTATAACGTATTACGTTATATGACATAACGTTATATGGTATAACGTTATAACGTTATAACGTATTACGTTATATGGCATAACGTTATATGGTATAACGTTATAACGTTATACGTTATACGGCATAACGTTAAAACGTATTGCATTATATAATATAACGTTATAAGGTATGACGTTATAACGTAATACGTTATATGGTATAACGTTATAACGTAATACGTTATATGGTATAACGTTATAACGTAATACGTTATATGGTGTAACTTTATAACGTAATACGTTATATAACATAACTTTATATGGTATAAGGTTATAACGTAGTACGTTATATGGTATAACGTTATAACGTAATACTTTATATAACATAATGTTATATGGAATAACGTTATAACGTAATACGTTATACGTAATCGTTATATACGTAATCGTTATATACGTAATACGTTATATGGTGTAACGTTATAACGTATTACGTTATATAACATAACGTTATATGGTATAACGTTATAACGTAATTCGTTATATGGTATAACTTTATAACGTAGTACGATATATAGTATAACGTTATAACGTATTACGTTATATAACATAACGTTATATGGTATATCGTTATAACGTATTACGTTATATAGTATAACGTTATAACGCAATACGTTATATGGTATAACGTTAAAACGTATTAGATTATATAACATATTGTTATACGGCATCACGCTTTAACGTAATACGGTAAATGGTATACGGTATAACGTTAAAACGTATTACCTTGTGTAATATAACGTAATATGGTATGACGTTATAACGTAATACATTATGTGGTATAACGTCATACCGTAATAGGTTGTATAACATAACGTTATATGGTATAACGTTATAACGTAATACGTTATATGGTATAATGTTAAAACGTATTTAGTTATATAACATAAAGTTATACGGTATCACGCTTCAACGTAATACGTTACATGGTATAACGTTATAACGTAGTACGTTATATAGTATAACGTTAAAACGTATTTGGTTATATAACATAAAGTTATACGGCATCACGCTTCAACGTAATACGTTACATGGTATAACGTTATAACGTAGTACGTTATATAGTATAACGTTGTAACGTATTACGTTATATAACATAACGTTATATGGTATGACGTTTTAACGTAATGCGTTATGTGGTATAACGTCATACCGTAATAGGTTGTATAACATAACGTTATATGGTATAACGTTATAACGTAATACGTTATATGGTATAATGTTAAAACGTATTTAGTTATATAACATAAAGTTATACGGTATCACGCTTCAACGTAATACGTTACATGGTATAACGTTATAACGTAGTACGTTATATAGTATAACGTTAAAACGTATTTGGTTATATAACATAAAGTTATACGGCATCACGCTTGAACGTAATACGGTATATGGTATACGGTATAACGTTAAAACGTATTACCTTGTGTAATATAACGTAATACATTATGTGGTATAACGTCATACCGTAATAGGTTGTATAACATAACGTTATATGGTATAACGTTATAACGTATTACGTTATACGGAATAACGTTATAACGTATTACATTATATAGAATAACGTTACATGGTATAACGTTGTAACGTATTAATTTATATGGTATAACCTTATAACGTATTACGTTATATAACATAACGTTATATGGTATAACGTTATAGCGTTATACGTTATACGGCATAACGTTAAAACGTATTGCGTTATATAATATAACGTTATATGGTATGACGTTATAACGTAATGCGTTATATAACATAACGTTAAATGGAATAACGTTATAACGTAATACGTTATACGTAATCGTTATATACGTAATACGTTATATGGTGTAACGTTATAACGTATTACGTTATATAACATAACGTTATATGGTATAACGTTATAACGTATTACGTTATATAACATAACGTTAAATGGAATAACGTTATAACGTAATACGTTATGTGGTATAACGTTTTAACGTATTACGTAATATAGTATAACGTTATATGGTATAACGTTATAACGTATTACGTTATATAACATAACGTTAAATGGAATAACGTTATAACGTAATACGTTATACGTAATCGTTATATACGTAATACGTTATATGGTGTAACGTTATAACGTATTACGTTATATAACATAACGTTATATGGTATAACGTTATAACGTATTACGTTATATAACATAACGTTAAATGGAATAACGTTATAACGTAATACGTTATATGGTATAAAGTTATAACGTACTACTTTATATAACATAACGTTATATGGTATGACGTTATAACGTAATGCGTTATGTGGAATAACGTTATAACGTATTACGTTATATAGTATAACGTTACATAGTATAACGTTGTAACGTATTACGTTATATAACATAACGTTATATGGTAAAACGTTATAACATAATACGTTATATGGTATAACGTTATAACGTAATACGTTATATGGTATAACGTTATAACGTAATACGTTATATGGTGTAACGTTATAACGTATTACGTTATATAACATAACGTTATATGCTATAACGTAATAACGTATTACGTTATATAACATAACGTTATATGGTATAACGTTATAACGATATACGTTATACGGCATAACGTTAAAACGTATTGCGTTATGTAATATAACGTTCTATGGTATGACGTTATAACGTAATGCGTTATGTGGTATAACGTTATAACGTATTACGTTATACAGCATAACGTTATATGGTATAACGTTATAACGTATTACGTTATATAACATAACGTTATATGGTATATCGTTATAACGTATTACGTTATATAACATAACCTTATATGGTATAACGTTATAACGTAGTACGTTATGTGGTATAACGTTATAACGTATTACTTTATATAACATAATGTTATATGGAATAACGTTATAACGTAATACGTTTTACGTAATCGTTATATACGTAATACTTTATATGGTATAACGTTATAACGTAATACGTTATGTGGTATGACGTTATTACGTATTACGTTATATAACATAACCTTATATGGTACAACGTTATAACGTAGTACGTTATGTGGTATAACGTTATAACGTAGTACGTTATGTGGTATAACGTTATAACGTACTACTTTATATAACATAATGTTATATGGTATAACGTTATAACGTAATACGTTATATGGTATAACGTTATAACGTATTACGTTATATGGAATAACGTTATAACGTATTACATTATATAGAATAACGTTACATGGTATAACGTTGTAACGTATTAATTTATATGGTATAACCTTATAACGTATTACGTTATATAACATAACGTTATATGGTAAAACGTTATAACGTAATACGTTATATGGTATAACGTTATAACGTAATACGTTATATGGTATAACGTTATAACGTAATACGTTATATAACATAACGTTATATGGTATAACGTTATAGCGTTATACGTTATACGGCATAACGTTAAAACGTGTTGCGTTATATAATATAACGTTATATGGTATGACGTTATAACGTAATGCGTTATGTGGTGTAACGTTATAACGTATTACGTTATACAGTATAACGTTATATGGTATAACGTTATAACGTAATACGTTATATGGTATAAAGTTATAACGTACTACTTTATATAACATAACGTTATATGGTATGACGTTATAACGTAATGCGTTATGTGGAATAACGTTATAACGTATTACGTTATATAGTATAACGTTACATAGTATAACGTTGTAACGTATTACGTTATATAACATAACGTTATATGGTAAAACGTTATAACATAATACGTTATATGGTATAACGTTATAACGTAATACGTTATATGGTATAACGTTATAACGTAATACGTTATATGGTGTAACGTTATAACGTATTACGTTATATAACATAACGTTATATGCTATAACGTAATAACGTATTACGTTATATAACATAACGTTATATGGTATAACGTTATAACGATATACGTTATACGGCATAACGTTAAAACGTATTGCGTTATGTAATATAACGTTCTATGGTATGACGTTATAACGTAATGCGTTATGTGGTATAACGTTATAACGTATTACGTTATACAGCATAACGTTATATGGTATAACGTTATAACGTATTACGTTATATAACATAACGTTATATGGTATATCGTTATAACGTATTACGTTATATAACATAACCTTATATGGTATAACGTTATAACGTAGTACGTTATGTGGTATAACGTTATAACGTATTACTTTATATAACATAATGTTATATGGAATAACGTTATAACGTAATACGTTTTACGTAATCGTTATATACGTAATACTTTATATGGTATAACGTTATAACGTAATACGTTATGTGGTATGACGTTATTACGTATTACGTTATATAACATAACCTTATATGGTACAACGTTATAACGTAGTACGTTATGTGGTATAACGTTATAACGTAGTACGTTATGTGGTATAACGTTATAACGTACTACTTTATATAACATAATGTTATATGGTATAACGTTATAACGTAATACGTTATATGGTATAACGTTATAACGTATTACGTTATATGGAATAACGTTATAACGTATTACATTATATAGAATAACGTTACATGGTATAACGTTGTAACGTATTAATTTATATGGTATAACCTTATAACGTATTACGTTATATAACATAACGTTATATGGTAAAACGTTATAACGTAATACGTTATATGGTATAACGTTATAACGTAATACGTTATATGGTATAACGTTATAACGTAATACGTTATATAACATAACGTTATATGGTATAACGTTATAGCGTTATACGTTATACGGCATAACGTTAAAACGTGTTGCGTTATATAATATAACGTTATATGGTATGACGTTATAACGTAATGCGTTATGTGGTGTAACGTTATAACGTATTACGTTATACAGTATAACGTTATATGGTATAACGTTATAACGTAATACGTTATATGGTATAAAGTTATAACGTACTACTTTATATAACATAATGTTATATGGAATAACGTTATAACGTAATACGTTATACGTAATCGTTATATACGTAATACTTTATATGGTATAACGTTATAACATATTGCGTTATATAGTATAACGTTATAACGTATTACATTATATAACATAACGTTATATGGTATGACGTTTTAACGTAATGCGTTATGTGGTATAACGTTTTAACGTATTACGTAATATAGTATAACGTTATATGGTATAACGTTATAACGTATTACGTTATATAACATAACGTTAAATGGAATAACGTTATAACGTAATACGTTATACGTAATCGTTATATACGTAATACGTTATATGGTGTAACGTTATAACGTATTACGTTATATAACATAACGTTATATGGTATAACGTTATAACGTATTACGTTATATAACATAACGTTAAATGGAATAACGTTATAACGTAATACGTTATACGTAATCGTTATATACGTAATACGTTATATGGTGTAACGTTATAACGTATTACGTTATATAACATAACGTTAAATGGAATAACGTTGTAACGTAATACGTTATACGTAATCGTTATATACGTAATACGTTATATGGTGTAACGTTATAACGTATTACGTTATATAACATAACTTTATATGGTATAAGGTTATAACGTAGTACGTTATATGGTATAACGTTATAACGTACTACTTTATATAACATAATGTTATATGGAATAACATTATAACGTAATACGTTATACGTAATCGTTATATACGTAATACGTTATATGGTGTAACGTTATAACGTATTACGTTATATAACATAACGTTATATGGTATAACGTTATAACGTATTACGTTATATAACATAACGTTATATGGTATAACGTTATAACGTTATACGTTATACGGCATAACGTTAAAACGTATTGAATTATATAATATAACGATATAAGGTATGACGTTATAACGTAATACGTTATATGGTATAACGTTATAACGTAATACGTTATATGGTATAACGTTATAACGTAATACGTTATATGGTATAACTTTATAACGTATTACGTTATATAACATAACGTTAAATGGTATAACGTTATAACGTAATCCGTTATTTGGTATAACGTGAAACATAATACGTTATATAACACAACGTTATATGGTTTAACGTTATAACGTAATACGTTATATGGTATAACGTTATAACGTAATACATTATGTGGTATAACGTCATACCGTACTACGGTATATGATATAACGTTATAACGCATTACACTATATTGTATAACGTTATATGGTATAACGTTATAACGTATTACGTTATATGGAATAACGTTATAACGTATTACGTTATATGGTATATCGTTATAACGTATTACGTTATATAACATAAAGCTATATGGTATAACGTTATAACGTAATACGTTATATGGTATAACGTTAAAACGTATTACGTTATATGGTATAACGTTATAACGTATTACGTTATATAACATAACGTTATATGGTATATCGTTATAACGTATTACGTTATATAGTATAACGTTATAACGCAATACGTTACATGCTATAACGTTAAAACGTATTAGATTATATAACATAAAGTTATACGGCATCACGCTTTAACGTAATACGTTATATGGTATAACGTTATAACGTATTACGTTATATAACATAACGTTAAATGGAATAACGTTATAACGTAATACGTTAGACGTAATCGTTATATACGTAATACGTTATATGTTGTAACGTTATAACGTATTACGTTATATAACATAACGTTATATGGTATAACGTTATAACGTATTACGTTATATGACATAACGTTATATGGTATAACGTTATAACGTTATACGTTATACGGCATAACGTTAAAACGTATTGCATTATATAATATAACGTTATAAGGTATGACGTTATAACGTAATACGTTATATGGTATAACGTTATAACGTAATACGTTATATGGTATAACGTTATAACGTAATACGTTATATGGTGTAACTTTATAACGTAATACGTTATATAACATAACGTTATATGGTATAACGTTATAACGTATTACGTTATATAACATAACGTTATATGGTATAACGTTATAACGTTATACGTTATACGGCATAACGTTAAAACGCATTGCATTATATAATATAACGTTATAAGGTATGACGTTATAACGTAATACGTTATATGGTATAAGGTTATAACGTAGTACGTTATATGGTATAACGTTATAACGTAATACTTTATATAACATAATGTTATATGGAATAACGTTATAACGTAATACGTTATACGTAATCGTTATATACGTAATCGTTATATACGTAATACGTTATATGGTGTAACGTTATAACGTATTACGTTATATAACATAACGTTATATGGTATAACGTTATAACGTAATTCGTTATATGGTATAACTTTATAACGTAGTACGATATATAGTATAACGTTATAACGTATTACGTTATATAACATAACGTTATATGGTATATCGTTATAACGTATTACGTTATATAGTATAACGTTATAAGGCAATACGTTATATGGTATAACGTTAAAACGTATTAGATTATATAACATATAGTTATACGGCATCACGCTTTAACGTAATACGGTATATGGTATACGGTATAACGTTAAAACGTATTACCTTGTGTAATATAACGTAATATGGTATGACGTTATAACGTAATACATTATGTTGTATAACGTCATACCGTAATAGGTTGTATAACATAACGTTATATGGTATAACGTTATAACGTAATACGTTATATGGTATAATGTTAAAACGTATTTAGTTATATAACATAAAGTTATACGGTATCACGCTTGAACGTAATACGTTACATGGTATAACGTTATAACGTAGTACGTTATATAGTATAACGTTGTAACGTATTACGTTATATAAGATAACGTCATATGGTATGACGTTTTAACGTAATGCGTTATGTGGTATAACGTCATACCGTAATAGGTTGTATAACATAACGTTATATGGTATAACGTTATAACGTAATACGTTATATGGTATAATGTTAAAACGTATTTGGTTATATAACATAAAGTTATACGGCATCACGCTTCAACGTAATACGTTACATGGTATAACGTTATAACGTAGTACGTTATATAGTATAACGTTGTAACGTATTACGTTATATAAGATAACGTTATATGGTATGACGTTTTAACGTAATGCGTTATGTGGTATAACGTCATACCGTAATAGGTTGTATAACATAACGTTATATGGTATAACGTTATAACGTAATACGTTATATGGTATAATGTTAAAACGTATTTAGTTATATAACATAAAGTTATACGGTATCACGCTTCAACGTAATACGTTACATGGTATAACGTTATAACGTAGTACGTTATATAGTATAACGTTAAAACGTATTTGGTTATATAACATAAAGTTATACGGCATCACGCTTGAACGTAATACGGTATATGGTATACGGTATAACGTTAAAACGTATTACCTTGTGTAATATAACGTAATATGGTATGACGTTATAACGTAATACATTATGTGGTATAACGTCATACCGTAATAGGTTGTATAACATAACGTTATATGGTATAACGTTATAACGTAATGCGTTATATAGTATAACGTTATAACGTATTACGTTATATGGTATAACGTTATAACGTATTACTTTATATGGTATAACCTTATAACGTATTACGTTATATAACATAAAGTTATATGGTATAACGTTATAACGTAATACGTTATATGGTATAATGTTAAAACGTATTTGGTTATATAACATAAAGTTATACGATATCACGCTTCAACGTAATACGATACATGGTATAACGTTATAACGTAGTACGTTATATAGTATAACGTTGTAACGTATTACGTTATATAATATAACGTTATATGGTATGACGTTTTAACGTAATCCGTTATGTGGTATAACGTTTTAACGTATTACGTTATATAGTATAACGTTATATGGTATAACGTTATAACGTATTACGTTATATAACATAACGTTAAATGGAATAACGTTATAACGTAATACGTTATACGTAATCGTTATATACTTAATACGTTATATGGTGTAACGTTATAACGTACTACGTTATATAACATAACGTTATATGGTATAACGTTATAACGTATTACGTTATATAACATAACGTTATATGGTATAACGTTATAACGTTATACGTTATACGGCATAACGTTAAAACGCATTGCATTATATAATATAACGTTATAAGGTATGACGTTATAACGTAATACGTTATATGGTATAACGTTATAAGGTATGACGTTATAACGTAATACGTTATATGGTATAACGTTATAACGTAATACGTTATACGGTATAACGTTATAACGTAATACGATATATGGTATAACTTTATAACGTAATACGTTATATGGTATAACGTTATAACGTAATACGTTATGTGGTATGACGTTATAACGTACTACGTTATATAACATAACGTTAAATGGTATAACGTTATAACGTAATCCGTTATTTGGTATAACGTGAAACATAATACGTTATATAACACAACGTTATATGGTTTAACGTTATAACGTAATACGTTATATGGTATAACGTTATAACGTAATACATTATGTGGTATAACGTCATACCGTGCTACGGTATATGATATAACGTTATAACGCATTACACTATATTGTATAACGTTATATGTTATAACGTTATAACGTATTACGTTATATGGAATAACGTTATAACGTATTACGTTATATAGTATAACGTTACATGGTATAACGTTGTACCGTATTACGTTATATAACATAACGTTATATGGTAAAACGTTATAACATAATACGTTATTTGGTATAACGTTATAACGTAATACGTTATATGGTATATCGTTATAACGTAATACGTTATATGGTGTAACGTTATAACGTATTACGTTATATAACATAACGTTATATGCTATAACGTAATAACGTATTACGTTATATAACATAACGTTATATGGTATAACGTTATAACGATATACGTTATACGGCATAACGTTAAAACGTATTGCGTTATATAATATAACGTTCTATGGTATGACGTTATAACGTAACGCGTGATGTGGTATAACGTTATAACGTATTACGTTATACAGTATAACGTTATATGGTATAACATTATAACGTATTACGTTATATAACATAACGTTATATGGTATAACCTTATAACGTATTACGTTATATAACATAACCTTATATGGTATAACGTTATAACGTAGTAAGTGATGTGGTATAACGTTATAACGTATTACTTTATATAACATAATGTTATATGGAGTAACTTTATAACGTAATACGTTTTACGTAATAGTTATATACGTAATACTTTATATGATATAACGTTATAACGTAATACGTTATATAACATAACGTTATACGTTATACGGCATTACGTTAAAACGTATTGCGTTATATAATATAACGTTATATGGTATGACGATATAACGTAATGCGTTATGTGGTATAACGTTATAACGTATTACGTTATACAGTATAACGTTATATGGTATAACGTTATAACGTATTACGTTATATAACATAACGTTATATGGTATAACGTTATAACGTTATACGTTATATGGTATAACGTTATAACGTAATACGTTATGTGGTATGACGTTATAACGTATTACGTTTTATAACATAACCTTATATGGTATAACGTTATAACGTTGTACGTTATGTGGTATAACGTTATAACGTACTACTTTATATAACATAATGTTATATGGAATAACGTTATAACGTAATACGTTTTACGTAATCGTTATATACGTAATACTTTATATGGTATAACGTTATAATATATTACGTTATATAGTATAACGTTATAACGTATTACGTTATATAACATAACGGTATATGGTATAACGATATAACGTAATACGTTATATGGTATAACGTTATAACGTAATACGTTATATGGTATATCGTTATAACGTATTACGTTATATAACATAAAGCTATATGGTATAACGTTATAACGTAATACGTTATATGGTATAACGTTAAAACGTATTACGTTATATGGTATAACGTTATAACGTATTACGTTATATAACATAACGTTATATGGTGTATCGTTATAACGTATTACGTTATATAGTATAACGTTATAACGCAATACGTTATATGGTATAACGTTAAAACGTATTAGATTATATAACATAAAGTTATACGGCATCACGCTTTAACGTAATACGTTATATGGTATAACGTTATAACGTTGTACGTTGTACGGCATAACGTTAAAACGTATTGCGTAATATAATATATCGTTATATGGTATGACGTTATAACGTAATGCGTTATGTGGTATAACGTTATAACGTATTACGTTATACAGTATAACGTTATATGGTATAACGTTATAACGTATTACGTTATATAACATAACGTTATATGGTATAACGTTATAACGTAATACGTTATATGGAATAACGTTATAACGTAATACGTTATACGTAATCGTTATATACGTATTACTTTATATGGTATAACGTTATAACATATTACGTTATATAGTATAACGTTATAACTTTATTACGTTATATAACATAACGTTATATGGTATAACGATATAACGTAATACGTTATATGGTATAACGTTATAGCGTAATACGTTATGTAGTATATCGTTATAACGTATTACGTTATATAACATAAAGCTATATGGTATAATGTTATAACGTAATACGTTATATGGTATAACGTTAAAACGTATTACGTTATATGGTATAACGTTATAAAGTATTACGTTATATAACATAACGTTATATGGTATAACGTTATAACGTAATACGTTATATGGTATAACTTTATAACGTAGTACGATATATAGTATAACGTTATAACGTATTACGTTATATAACATAACGTTATATGGTATATCGTTATAACGTATTACGTTATATAGTATAACGTTATAACGCAATACGTTGTATGGTATAACGTTAAAACGTATTAGATTATATAACATAAAGTTTTACGGCATCACGATTTAACGTAATACGTTATATGGTATAACGTTAGAACGTTATACGTTATACGGTATAACGTTAAAACGTATTACGTTATATAATATAACGTTATATGGTATGACGTTATAACGTAATACGTTATGTGGTATAACGTTATACCGTAATGCGTTATATAACATAACGTTATATGGTATAACGCTATAACGTCAAACGTTATATGGTATAACGTTATAACGTAATACGTCATATGGTATAACGTTATAACGTAATACATTATGTGGTATAACGTAATACCGTACTACGGTATATGATATAACGTTATAACGCATTACGCTATATTGTATAACGTCATATGGTATAACGTTTTAACATATTACGTTATATGGAATAACGTTATAACGTATTACGTTATATAGTATAACGTTACATGGTGTAACGTTGTAACGTATTAATGTATATTGTATAACCTTATAACGTATTACGTTATATAACATAACGTTATATGGTATAACGTTATAACGATATACGTTATACGGCATAACGTTAAAACGTATTGCGTTATATAATATAACGTTCTATGGTATGACGCTATAACGTAATGCGTTATGTGGTATAACGTTATAACGTATTACGTTATACAGTATAACGTTATATGGTATAACATTATAACGTATTACGTTATATAACATAACGTTATATGGTATAACGTTATAACGTATTACGTTATATAACATAACCTTATATGGTATAACGTTATAACGTAGTACGTTATGTGGTATAACGTAATAACGTATTACTTTATATAACATAATGTTATATGGAATAACGTTATAACGTAATACGTTCTACGTAATCGTTATATACGTAATACTTTATATGGTATAACGTTATAACGTAATACGTTATATAACATAACGTTATATGGTATAACGTTATAACGTTATACGTTATACGGCATAACGTTAAAACGTATTGCGTTATATAATATAACGTTATATGGTATGACGTTATAACGTAATGCGTTATGTGGTATAATGTTATAACGTATTACGTTATACAGTATAACGTTATATGGTACAACGTTATAACGTATTACGTTATATAACATAACGTTATATGGTATAACGTTATAACGTTATACGTTATATGGTATAACGTTATAACGTAATACGTTATGTGGTATGACGTTATAACGTATTACGTTTTATAACATAACCTTATATGGTATAACGTTATAACGTTGTACGTTATGTGGTATAACGTTATAACGTACTACTTTATATAACATAATGTTATATGGAATAACGTTATAACGTAATACGTTTTACGTAATCGTTATATACGTAATACTTTATATGGTATAACGTTATAGCGTAATACGTTATGTAGTATATCGTTATAACGTATTATGTTATATAACATAAAGCTATATGGTATAATGTTATAACGTAATACGTTATATGGTATAACGTTATAACGTATTACGTTATATGGTATAACGTTATAACGTATTACGTTATATAACATAACGTTATATGGTATAACGTTATAACGTAATACGTTATATGGTATAACTTTATAACGCAATACGTTGTATGGTATAACGTTAAAACGTATTAGATTATATAACATAAAGTTTTACGGCATCACGCTTTAACGTAATACGTTATATGGTATAACGTTAGAACGTTATACGTTATACGGTATAACGTTAAAAAGTATTACGTTATATAATATAACGTTATATGGTATGACGTTATAACGTAATACGTTATGTGGTATAACGTTATACCGTAATACGTTATATAACATAACGTTATATGGTATAACGTTATAACGTCAAACGTTATATGGTATAACGTTATAACGTAATACGTTATATGGTATAACGTTATAACGTAATACATTATGTGGTATAACGTAATACCGTACTACGGTATATGATATAACGTTATAACGCATTACGCTATATTGTATAACGTCATATGGTATAACGTTTTAACGTATTACGTTATATTGCATAACGTTATAACGTATTACGTTATATAACATAACGTTATATGGTATAACGTTATAACGTAATACGTCATATGGTATAACGTTATAACGTAATATGTTATGTGGTATGACGTTATAACGTATTACTTTATATAACATAACTTTATATGGTATAAGGTTATAACGTAGTACGTTATATGGTATACCGTTATAACGTATTAGTTTATATAACATAATGTTATATGGAATAACGTTATAACGTAATACGTTATACGTAATCGCTATATACGTAATACTTTATATGGTATAACGTTATAACATATTGCGTTATATAGTATAACGTTATAACGTATTACGTTATATAACATAACGTTATATGGTATGACGTTATAACGTAATGCGTTATGTGGTATAACGTTATAACGTATTACGTTATATAGTATAAAGTTATATGGTATAACGTTATAACGTTTTACGTTATATAACATAACGTTATATGGTATAACGTTATAACGTAATACGTTATATGGTATAACGTTATAACGTAATACGTTATATGGTATAACGTTATAACGTTTTACGTTATATAACATAACGTTATATGGTATAACGTTATAACGTAATACGTTATATGGTATAAGGTTATAACGTAGTACGTTATATGGTAGAACGTTATAACGTACTACTTTATATAACATAATGTTATATGGTGTATCGTTATAACGTATTACGTTATATAGTATAACGTTATAACGCAATACGTTATATGGTATAACGTTAAAACGTATTAGATTATATAACATAAAGTTATACGGCATCACGCTTTAACGTAATACGTTATATGGTATAACGTTATAACGTTGTACGTTGTACGGCATAACGTTAAAACGTATTGCGTAATATAATATATCGTTATATGGTATGACGTTATAACGTAATGCGTTATGTGGTATAACGTTATAACGTATTACGTTATATAGTATAAAGTTATATGGTATAACGTTATAACGTTTTACGTTATATAACATAACGTTATATGGTATAACGTTATAACGTAATACGTTATATGGTATAACGTTATAACGTAATACGTTATATGGTATAACGTTATAACGTTTTACGTTATATAACATAACGTTATATGGTATAACGTTATAACGTAATACGTTATATGGTATAAGGTTATAACGTAGTACGTTATATGGTAGAACGTTATAACGTACTACTTTATATAACATAATGTTATATGGAATAACGTTATAACGTAATACGTCATACGTAATCGTTATATACGTAATACGTTATATGGTATAACGTTATAACGTATTACGTTATATAACATAACGTTATAGGGTATAACGTTATAACGTATTACGTTATATAACATAACGTTATATGGTATAACGTTATAACGTAATACGTTATATGGTATAACGTTAAAACGTATTAGTTTATATAACATAAAGTTATACGGCATCACGCTTTAACGTAATACGTTATACCTTATACGGTATAACGTTATAACGTTATACGTTATTTGGTATAACGTTATAACGTAATACGTTACATGATATAACGTTATAACGTATTGCGCTATATTGTACAACGTTACATGGTATAACGTTATAACGTATTACGCTATATTGTATAACGTTATATGGTATAACGTTATAACGTATTACGTTGTATAACATAACGTTATATGGTATATCGTTATAACGTAATACGTTATACGGTATAACGTTATAACGTAATACGTTGTATGGTATAACGTATTACGTTATACGGTATAACGTTATAACGTAATACGTTGTATGGTATAACGTATTACGTTATACGGTATAACGATATAACGCATTACGTTATATAGTATAACGTTATAACGTATTACGTTATATAGTTTTACGTTATAACGCATTACGGTATATAACATAACGTTATATGGTATAACGATATAACGTATTACGTTATATAACATAACGTTATCTGGTATAACGTTACAACGTAATGCGTTATACGTTATAACGTTATAACGTATTACGTTATATGGTATAACGTTATAACGTATTACTTTATATGGTATAGCCTTATAACTTATTACGTTATATAACATAACGTTATATGGTAAAACGTTATAACGCAATACGTTATATGGTATAACGTTAAAACGTATTTGGTTATATAACATAAAGTTATACGGCATCACGCTTGAACGTAATACGTTATATGGTATACGGTATAACGTTAAAACGTATTACCTTATATAATATAACGTTATATGGTATGACGTTATAACGTAATACGTTATGTGGTATAACGTCATACCGTAATAGGTTGTATAACATAACGTTATATGGTATAACGTTATAACGTATTACGTTATATGACATAACGTTATATGGTATAACGTTATAACGTTATACGTTATACGGCATAACGTTAAAACGTATTGCATTATATAATATAACGTTATAAGGTATGACGTTATAACGTAATACGTTATATGGTATAACGTTATAACGTAATACGTTATATGGTATAACGTTATAACGTAATACGTTATATGGTGTAACTTTATAACGTAATACGTTATATAACATAGCTTTATATGGTATAAGGTTATAACGTAGTACGTTATATGGTATAACGTTATAACGTAATACTTTATATAACATAATGTTATATGGAATAACGTTATAACGTAATACGTTGTACGTAATCGTTATATACGTAATCGTTATATACGTAATACGTTATATGGTGTAACGTTATAACGTATTACGTTATATAACATAACGTTATATGGTATAACGTTATAACGTAATTCGTTATATGGTATAACTTTATAACGTAGTACGATATATAGTATAACGTTATAACGTATTACGTTATATAACATAACGTTATATGGTATATCGTTATAACGTATTACGTTATATAGTATAACGTTATAAGGCAATACGTTATATGGTATAACGTTAAAACGTATTAGATTATATAACATATAGTTATACGGCATCACGCTTTAACGTAATACGGTATATGGTATACGGTATAACGTTAAAACGTATTACCTTGTGTAATATAACGTAATATGGTATGACGTTATAACGTAATACATTATGTTGTATAACGTCATACCGTAATAGGTTGTATAACATAACGTTATATGGTATAACGTTATAACGTAATACGTTATATGGTATAATGTTAAAACGTATTTAGTTATATAACATAAAGTTATACGGTATCACGCTTGAACGTAATACGTTACATGGTATAACGTTATAACGTAGTACGTTATATAGTATAACGTTGTAACGTATTACGTTATATAAGATAACGTTATATGGTATGACGTTTTAACGTAATGCGTTATGTGGTATAACGTCATACCGTAATAGGTTGTATAACATAACGTTATATGGTATAACGTTATAACGTAATACGTTATATGGTATAATGTTAAAACGTATTTGGTTATATAACATAAAGTTATACGGCATCACGCTTCAACGTAATACGTTACATGGTATAACGTTATAACGTAGTACGTTATATAGTATAACGTTGTAACGTATTACGTTATATAAGATAACGTTATATGGTATGACGTTTTAACGTAATGCGTTATGTGGTATAACGTCATACCGTAATAGGTTGTATAACATAACGTTATATGGTATAACGTTATAACGTAATACGTTATATGGTATAATGTTAAAACGTATTTAGTTATATAACATAAAGTTATACGGTATCACGCTTCAACGTAATACGTTACATGGTATAACGTTATAACGTAGTACGTTATATAGTATAACGTTAAAACGTATTTGGTTATATAACATAAAGTTATACGGCATCACGCTTGAACGTAATACGGTATATGGTATACGGTATAACGTTAAAACGTATTACCTTGTGTAATATAACGTAATATGGTATGACGTTATAACGTAATACATTATGTGGTATAACGTCATACCGTAATAGGTTGTATAACATAACGTTATATGGTATAACGTTATAACGTAATGCGTTATATAGTATAACGTTATAACGTATTACGTTATATGGTATAACGTTATAACGTATTACTTTATATGGTATAACCTTATAACGTATTACGTTATATAACATAAAGTTATATGGTATAACGTTATAACGTAATACGTTATATGGTATAATGTTAAAACGTATTTGGTTATATAACATAAAGTTATACGATATCACGCTTCAACGTAATACGATACATGGTATAACGTTATAACGTAGTACGTTATATAGTATAACGTTGTAACGTATTACGTTATATAATATAACGTTATATGGTATGACGTTTTAACGTAATCCGTTATGTGGTATAACGTTTTAACGTATTACGTTATATAGTATAACGTTATATGGTATAACGTTATAACGTATTACGTTATATAACATAACGTTAAATGGAATAACGTTATAACGTAATACGTTATACGTAATCGTTATATACTTAATACGCTATATGGTGTAACGTTATAACGTACTACGTTATATAACATAACGTTATATGGTATAACGTTATAACGTATTACGTTATATAACATAACGTTATATGGTATAACGTTATAACGTTATACGTTATACGGCATAACGTTAAAACGCATTGCATTATATAATATAACGTTATAAGGTATGACGTTATAACGTAATACGTTATATGGTATAACGTTATAAGGTATGACGTTATAACGTAATACGTTATATGGTATAACGTTATAACGTAATACGTTATACGGTATAACGTTATAACGTAATACGTTATATGGTATAACTTTATAACGTAATACGTTATATGGTATAACGTTATAACGTAATACGTTATGTGGTATGACGTTATAACGTACTACGTTATATAACATAACGTTAAATGGTATAACGTTATAACGTAATCCGTTATTTGGTATAACGTGAAACATAATACGTTATATAACACAACGTTATATGGTTTAACGTTATAACGTAATACGTTATATGGTATAACGTTATAACGTAATACATTATGTGGTATAACGTCATACCGTGCTACGGTATATGATATAACGTTATAACGCATTACACTATATTGTATAACGTTATATGTTATAACGTTATAACGTATTACGTTATATGGAATAACGTTATAACGTATTACGTTATATAGTATAACGTTACATGGTATAACGTTGTACCGTATTACGTTATATAACATAACGTTATATGGTAAAACGTTATAACATAATACGTTATTTGGTATAACGTTATAACGTAATACGTTATATGGTATATCGTTATAACGTAATACGTTATATGGTGTAACGTTATAACGTATTACGTTATATAACATAACGTTATATGCTATAACGTAATAACGTATTACGTTATATAACATAACGTTATATGGTATAACGTTATAACGATATACGTTATACGGCATAACGTTAAAACGTATTGCGTTATATAATATAACGTTCTATGGTATGACGTTATAACGTAACGCGTGATGTGGTATAACGTTATAACGTATTACGTTATACAGTATAACGTTATATGGTATAACATTATAACGTATTACGTTATATAACATAACGTTATATGGTATAACCTTATAACGTATTACGTTATATAACATAACCTTATATGGTATAACGTTATAACGTAGTAAGTGATGTGGTATAACGTTATAACGTATTACTTTATATAACATAATGTTATATGGAGTAACTTTATAACGTAATACGTTTTACGTAATAGTTATATACGTAATACTTTATATGATATAACGTTATAACGTAATACGTTATATAACATAACGTTATACGTTATACGGCATAACGTTAAAACGTATTGCGTTATATAATATAACGTTATATGGTATGACGATATAACGTAATGCGTTATGTGGTATAACGTTATAACGTATTACGTTATACAGTATAACGTTATATGGTATAACGTTATAACGTATTACGTTATATAACATAACGTTATATGGTATAACGTTATAACGTTATACGTTATATGGTATAACGTTATAACGTAATACGTTATGTGGTATGACGTTATAACGTATTACGTTTTATAACATAACCTTATATGGTATAACGTTATAACGTTGTACGTTATGTGGTATAACGTTATAACGTACTACTTTATATAACATAATGTTATATGGAATAACGTTATAACGTAATACGTTTTACGTAATCGTTATATACGTAATACTTTATATGGTATAACGTTATAATATATTACGTTATATAGTATAACGTTATAACGTATTACGTTATATAACATAACGGTATATGGTATAACGATATAACGTAATACGTTATATGGTATAACGTTATAACGTAATACGTTATATGGTATATCGTTATAACGTATTACGTTATATAACATAAAGCTATATGGTATAACGTTATAACGTAATACGTTATATGGTATAACGTTAAAACGTATTACGTTATATGGTATAACGTTATAACGTATTACGTTATATAACATAACGTTATATGGTGTATCGTTATAACGTATTACGTTATATAGTATAACGTTATAACGCAATACGTTATATGGTATAACGTTAAAACGTATTAGATTATATAACATAAAGTTATACGGCATCACGCTTTAACGTAATACGTTATATGGTATAACGTTATAACGTTGTACGTTGTACGGCATAACGTTAAAACGTATTGCGTAATATAATATATCGTTATATGGTATGACGTTATAACGTAATGCGTTATGTGGTATAACGTTATAACGTATTACGTTATACAGTATAACGTTATATGGTATAACGTTATAACGTATTACGTTATATAACATAACGTTATATGGTATAACGTTATAACGTAATACGTTATATGGAATAACGTTATAACGTAATACGTTATACGTAATCGTTATATACGTATTACTTTATATGGTATAACGTTATAACATATTACGTTATATAGTATAACGTTATAACTTTATTACGTTATATAACATAACGTTATATGGTATAACGATATAACGTAATACGTTATATGGTATAACGTTATAGCGTAATACGTTATGTAGTATATCGTTATAACGTATTACGTTATATAACATAAAGCTATATGGTATAATGTTATAACGTAATACGTTATATGGTATAACGTTAAAACGTATTACGTTATATGGTATAACGTTATAAAGTATTACGTTATATAACATAACGTTATATGGTATAACGTTATAACGTAATACGTTATATGGTATAACTTTATAACGTAGTACGATATATAGTATAACGTTATAACGTATTACGTTATATAACATAACGTTATATGGTATATCGTTATAACGTATTACGTTATATAGTATAACGTTATAACGCAATACGTTGTATGGTATAACGTTAAAACGTATTAGATTATATAACATAAAGTTTTACGGCATCACGATTTAACGTAATACGTTATATGGTATAACGTTAGAACGTTATACGTTATACGGTATAACGTTAAAACGTATTACGTTATATAATATAACGTTATATGGTATGACGTTATAACGTAATACGTTATGTGGTATAACGTTATACCGTAATGCGTTATATAACATAACGTTATATGGTATAACGTTATAACGTCAAACGTTATATGGTATAACGTTATAACGTAATACGTCATATGGTATAACGTTATAACGTAATACATTATGTGGTATAACGTAATACCGTACTACGGTATATGATATAACGTTATAACGCATTACGCTATATTGTATAACGTCATATGGTATAACGTTTTAACATATTACGTTATATGGAATAACGTTATAACGTATTACGTTATATAGTATAACGTTACATGGTGTAACGTTGTAACGTATTAATGTATATTGTATAACCTTATAACGTATTACGTTATATAACATAACGTTATATGGTATAACGTTATAACGATATACGTTATACGGCATAACGTTAAAACGTATTGCGTTATATAATATAACGTTCTATGGTATGACGCTATAACGTAATGCGTTATGTGGTATAACGTTATAACGTATTACGTTATACAGTATAACGTTATATGGTATAACATTATAACGTATTACGTTATATAACATAACGTTATATGGTATAACGTTATAACGTATTACGTTATATAACATAACCTTATATGGTATAACGTTATAACGTAGTACGTTATGTGGTATAACGTAATAACGTATTACTTTATATAACATAATGTTATATGGAATAACGTTATAACGTAATACGTTCTACGTAATCGTTATATACGTAATACTTTATATGGTATAACGTTATAACGTAATACGTTATATAACATAACGTTATATGGTATAACGTTATAACGTTATACGTTATACGGCATAACGTTAAAACGTATTGCGTTATATAATATAACGTTATATGGTATGACGTTATAACGTAATGCGTTATGTGGTATAATGTTATAACGTATTACGTTATACAGTATAACGTTATATGGTACAACGTTATAACGGATTACGTTATATAACATAACGTTATATGGTATAACGTTATAACGTTATACGTTATATGGTATAACGTTATAACGTAATACGTTATGTGGTATGACGTTATAACGTATTACGTTTTATAACATAACCTTATATGGTATAACGTTATAACGTTGTACGTTATGTGGTATAACGTTATAACGTACTACTTTATATAACATAATGTTATATGGAATAACGTTATAACGTAATACGTTTTACGTAATCGTTATATACGTAATACTTTATATGGTATAACGTTATAGCGTAATACGTTATGTAGTATATCGTTATAACGTATTATGTTATATAACATAAAGCTATATGGTATAATGTTATAACGTAATACGTTATATGGTATAACGTTATAACGTATTACGTTATATGGTATAACGTTATAACGTATTACGTTATATAACATAACGTTATATGGTATAACGTTATAACGTAATACGTTATATGGTATAACTTTATAAAGTAGTATCGATATATAGTATAACGTTATAACGTATTACGTTATATAACATAACGTTATATGGTATATCATTATAACGTATTACGTTATATAGTATAACGTTATAACGCAATACGTTGTATGGTATAACGTTAAAACGTATTAGATTATATAACATAAAGTTTTACGGCATCACGCTTTAACGTAATACGTTATATGGTATAACGTTAGAACGTTATACGTTATACTTTATAACGTTAAAAAGTATTACGTTATATAATATAACGTTATATGGTATGACGTTATAACGTAATACGTTATGTGGTATAACGTTATACCGTAATACGTTATATAACATAACGTTATATGGTATAACGTTATAACGTCAAACGTTATATGGTATAACGTTATAACGTAATACGTTATATGGTATAACGTTATAACGTAATACATTATGTGGTATAACGTAATACCGTACTACGGTATATGATATAACGTTATAACGCATTACGCTATATTGTATAACGTCATATGGTATAACGTTTTAACGTATTACGTTATATTGCATAACGTTATAACGTATTACGTTATATAACATAACGTTATATGGTATAACGTTATAACGTAATACGTCATATTGTATAACGTTATAACGTAATATGTTATGTGGTATGACGTTATAACGTATTACTTTATATAACATAACTTTATATGGTATAAGGTTATAACGTAGTACGTTATATGGTATACCGTTATAACGTATTAGTTTATATAACATAATGTTATATGGAATAACGTTATAACGTAATACGTTATACGTAATCGCTATATACGTAATACTTTATATGGTATAACGTTATAACATATTGCGTTATATAGTATAACGTTATAACGTATTACGTTATATAACATAACGTTATATGGTATGACGTTATAACGTAATGCGTTATGTGGTATAACGTTATAACGTATTACGTTATATAGTATAAAGTTATATGGTATAACGTTATAACGTTTTACGTTATATAACATAACGTTATATGGTATAACGTTATAACGTAATACGTTATATGGTATAACGTTATAACGTAATACGTTATATGGTATAACGTTATAACGTTTTACGTTATATAACATAACGTTATATGGTATAACGTTATAACGTAATACGTTATATGGTATAAGGTTATAACGTAGTACGTTATATGGTAGAACGTTATAACGTACTACGTTATATAACATAATGTTATATGGAATAACGTTATAACGTAATACGTCATACGTAATCGTTATATACGTAATACGTTATATGGTATAACGTTATAACGTATTACGTTATATTACATAACGTTATAGGGTATAACGTTATAACGTATTACGTTATATAACATAACGTTATATGGTATAACGTTATAACGTAATACGTTATATGGTATAACGTTATAACGTAATACATTATGTGGTATAACGTAATACCGTACTACGGTATATGATATAACGTTATAACGCATTACGCTATATTGTATAACGTCATATGGTATAACGTTTTAACGTATTACGTTATATTGCATAACGTTATAACGTATTACGTTATATAACATAACGTTATATGGTATAACGTTATAACGTAATACGTCATATGGTATAACGTTATAACGTAATATGTTATGTGGTATGACGTTATAACGTATTACTTTATATAACATAACTTTATATGGTATAAGGTTATAACGTAGTACGTTATATGGTATACCGTTATAACGTATTAGTTTATATAACATAATGTTATATGGAATAACGTTATAACGTAATACGTTATACGTAATCGCTATATACGTAATACTTTATATGGTATAACGTTATAACATATTGCGTTATATAGTATAACGTTATAACGTATTACGTTATATAACATAACGTTATATGGTATGACGTTATAACGTAATGCGTTATGTGGTATAACGTTATAACGTATTACGTTATATAGTATAAAGTTATATGGTATAACGTTATAACGTTTTACGTTATATAACATAACGTTATATGGTATAACGTTATAACGTAATACGTTATATGGTATAACGTTATAACGTAATACGTTATATGGTATAACGTTATAACGTTTTACGTTATATAACATAACGTTATATGGTATAACGTTATAACGTAATACGTTATATGGTATAAGGTTATAACGTAGTACGTTATATGGTAGAACGTTATAACGTACTACTTTATATAACATAATGTTATATGGAATAACGTTATAACGTAATACGTCATACGTAATCGTTATATACGTAATACGTTATATGGTATAACGTTATAACGTATTACGTTATATAACATAACGTTATAGGGTATAACGTTATAACGTATTACGTTATATAACATAACGTTATATGGTATAACGTTATAACGTAATACGTTATATGGTATAACGTTAAAACGTATTAGTTTATATAACATAAAGTTATACGGCATCACGCTTTAACGTAATACGTTATACCTTATACGGTATAACGTTATAACGTTATACGTTATTTGGTATAACGTTATAACGTAATACGTTACATGATATAACGTTATAACGTATTGCGCTATATTGTACAACGTTACATGGTATAACGTTATAACGTATTACGCTATATTGTATAACGTTATATGGTATAACGTTATAACGTATTACGTTGTATAACATAACGTTATATGGTATATCGTTATAACGTAATACGTTATACGGTATAACGTTATAACGTAATACGTTGTATGGTATAACGTATTACGTTATACGGTATAACGTTATAACGTAATACGTTGTATGGTATAACGTATTACGTTATACGGTATAACGATATAACGCATTACGTTATATAGTATAACGTTATAACGTATTACGTTATATAGTTTTACGTTATAACGCATTACGGTATATAACATAACGTTATATGGTATAACGATATAACGTATTACGTTATATAACATAACGTTATCTGGTATAACGTTACAACGTAATGCGTTATACGTTATAACGTTATAACGTATTACGTTATATGGTATAACGTTATAACGTATTACTTTATATGGTATAGCCTTATAACTTATTACGTTATATAACATAACGTTATATGGTAAAACGTTATAACGCAATACGTTATATGGTATAACGTTAAAACGTATTTGGTTATATAACATAAAGTTATACGGCATCACGCTTGAACGTAATACGTTATATGGTATACGGTATAACGTTAAAACGTATTACCTTATATAATATAACGTTATATGGTATGACGTTATAACGTAATACGTTATGTGGTATAACGTCATACCGTAATAGGTTGTATAACATAACGTTATATGGTATAACGTTATAACGTAATGCGTTATATAGTATAACGATATAACGTATTACGTTATATGGTATAACGTTATAACGTAGTACGTTATACTATATAACGTTGTAACGTATTACGTTATATAACATAACGTTACAAGGTATAACGTTATAACGTAATACGTTATATGGTATATCGTTATAACTTATTACGTTTTATAACATAACGTTATATGGTATAACGTTATAACGCATTACTTTATATGGTATAACCTTATAACGTATTACGTTATATAACATAAAGTTATACGGTATCACGCTTTAACGTAATACGTTATATGGTATAACGTTAAAACATATTTGGTTATATAACATAAAGTTATACGGTATCACGCTTTAACGTAATAGGTTATACGGTATAACGTTATAACGTTATACGTTATATGGTATAAAGTTATAACTTATTACGTTATATAACATAACGTTATATGGTATAACGTTATAACGTATTCCTTTATATGGTATAGCCTTATAACTTATTACGTTATATAACATAACGTTATATGGTAAAACGTTATAACGCAATACGTTATACGGTATAACGTTAAAACGTATTAACTTATACAATATAACGTTATATGGTATGACGTTATAACGTAATACGTTATGTGGTATAACGTCATACCGTAATAGGTTGTATAACATAACGTTATATGGTATAACGTTATAACGTAATGCGTTATATAGTATAACGATATAACGTATTACGTTATACGGTATAACGTTATAACGTTATACGTTATTTGGTATAACGTTATAACGTAATACGTTACATGATATAACGTTATAACGTATTACGCTATATTGTACAACGTTACATGGTATAACGTTATAACGTATTACGCTATATTGTATAACGTTATATGGTATAACGTTATAACGTATTACGTTGTATAACATAACGTTATATGGTATATCGTTATAACGTAATACGTTATACGGTATAACGTTATAACGTAATACGTTGTATGGTATAACGTATTACGTTATACGGTATAACGTTATAACGTAATACGTTGTATGGTATAACGTATTACGTTATACGGTATAACGATATAACGCATTACGTTATATAGTATAACGTTATAACGTATTACGTTATATAGTTTTACGTTATAACGCATTACGGTATATAACATAACGTTATATGGTATAACGATATAACGTATTACGTTATATAACATAACGTTATCTGGTATAACGTTACAACGTAATGCGTTATACGTTATAACGTTATAACGTATTACGTTATATGGTATAACGTTATAACGTATTACTTTATATGGTATAGCCTTATAACTTATTACGTTATATAACATAACGTTATATGGTAAAACGTTATAACGCAATACGTTATATGGTATAACGTTAAAACGTATTTGGTTATATAACATAAAGTTATACGGCATCACGCTTGAACGTAATACGTTATATGGTATACGGTATAACGTTAAAACGTATTACCTTATATAATATAACGTTATATGGTATGACGTTATAACGTAATGCGTTATATAGTATAACGATATAACGTATTACGTTATATGGTATAACGTTATAACGTAGTACGTTATACTATATAACGTTGTAACGTATTACGTTATATAACATAACGTTACAAGGTATAACGTTATAACGTAATACGTTATATGGTATATCGTTATAACTTATTACGTTTTATAACATAACGTTATATGGTATAACGTTATAACGCATTACTTTATATGGTATAACCTTATAACGTATTACGTTATATAACATAAAGTTATACGGTACCACGCTTTAACGTAATACGTTATATGGTATAACGTTAAAACATATTTGGTTATATAACATAAAGTTATACGGTATCACGCTTTAACGTAATAGGTTATACGGTATAACGTTATAACGTTATACGTTATATGGTATAAAGTTATAACTTATTACGTTATATAACATAACGTTATATGGTATAACGTAATAACGTATTACTTTATATGGTATAGCCTTATAACTTATTACGTTATATAACATAACGTTATATGGTAAAACGTTATAACGCAATACGTTATACGGTATAACGTTAAAACGTATTAACTTATACAATATAACGTTATATGGTATGACGTTATAACGTAATACGTTATGTGGTATAACGTCATACCGTAATAGGTTGTATAACATAACGTTATATGGTATAACGTTATAACGTAATGCGTTATATAGTATAACGATATAACGTATTACGTTATATGGTATAACGTTATAACGTATTACTTTATATGGTATAACCTTATAACGTATTACGCAATATAACATAAAGTTATATGGTATAACGTTATAACGTAATACGTTATATGGTATAACGTTATATCGTAGTATGTTATACTATATAACGTTGTAACGTATTACGTTATATAAAATAACGTTACAAGGTATAACGTTATAACGTAATACGTTATATGGTATAACGTTATAACTTATTACGTTTTATAACATAACGTTATATGGTATAACGTTATAACGCATTACTTTATATGGTATAACCTTATAACGTATTACGTTATATAACATAAAGTTATACGGTATCACGCTTTAACGTAATACGTTATATGGTATAACGTTAAAACATATTTGGTTATATAACATAAAGTTATACGGTATCACGCTTTAACGTAATAGGTTATACGGTATAACGTTATAACGTTATACGTTATATGGTATAAAGTTATAACTTATTACGTTATATAACATAACGTTATATGGTATAACGTTATAACGTATTACTTTATATGGTATAGCCTTATAACTTATTACGTTATATAACATAACGTTATATGGTAAAACGTTATAACGCAATACGTTATACGGTATAACGTTAAAACGTATTAACTTATACAATATAACGTTATATGGTATGACGTTATAACGTAATACGTTATGTGGTATAACGTCATACCGTAATAGGTTGTATAACATAACGTTATATGGTATAACGTTATAACGTAATGCGTTATATAGTATAACGATATAACGTATTACGTTATATGGTATAACGTTATAACGTATTACTTTATATGGTATAACCTTATAACGTATTACGTTATATAACATAAAGTTATATGGTATAACGTTATAACGTAATACGTTATATGGTATAACGTTAAAACGTATTTGGTTATATAACATAACGTTATATGGTAAAATGTTATAACGTAATATGTTATATGGTATAACGTTATAACGTATTACGTTATATAACATAACGTTATATGGTATAACGTTATAACGTTATACGTTATATGGTATAACGTTAAAACGTATTTGGTTATATAACATAACGTTATATGGTAAAATGTTATAACGTAATATGTTATATGGTATAACGTTATAACGTATTACGTTATATAACATAACGTTATATGTTATTACGTTATAACGTATTACGTTATATAACATAACGTTATATAGTATAACGTTATAACGTATTACATTATATGGTATAACGTTATAACGTATTACTTTATATGGTATAACCTTATAACGTATTATGTTATATAACATAAAGTTATATGGTATAACGTTATAACGTAATACGTTATATGGTATAACGTTAAAACGTATTTGGTTATATAACATAACGTTATATGGTAAAACGTTATAACGTAATACGTTATATGGTATAACGTTATAACGTATTACGTTATATAACATAACGTTATATGGTAAAATGTTATAACGTAATATGTTATATGGTATAACGTTATAACGTATTACGTTATATAACAGAACGTTATATGTTATAACGTTATAACGTATTACGTTATATAACATAACGTTATATGGTATAACGTTATAACGTATTACGTTATATGGTATAACGTTATAACGTATTACGTTATATAACATAACGTTATATGGTATAACGTTATACCGTAATACGTTATACGGTATAACGTTATAACGTAATACGTTATATGGTATAACTTTATAACGTAATACGTTATATGGTATAACGTTATAACGTAATACGTTATGTGGTATGACGTTATAACGTACTACGTTATATAACATAACGTTAAATGGTATAACGTTATAACGTAATCCGTTATTTGGTATAACGTGAAACATAATACGTTATATAACACAACGTTATATGGTTTAACGTTATAACGTAATACGTTATATGGTATAACGTTATAACGTAATACATTATGTGGTATAACGTCATACCGTGCTACGGTATATGATATAACGTTATAACGCATTACACTATATTGTATAACGTTATATGTTATAACGTTATAACGTATTACGTTATATGGAATAACGTTATAACGTATTACGTTATATAGTATAACGTTACATGGTATAACGTTGTACCGTATTACGTTATATAACATAACGTTATATGGTAAAACGTTATAACATAATACGTTATTTGGTATAACGTTATAACGTAATACGTTATATGGTATATCGTTATAACGTAATACGTTATATGGTGTAACGTTATAACGTATTACGTTATATAACATAACGTTATATGCTATAACGTAATAACGTATTACGTTATATAACATAACGTTATATGGTATAACGTTATAACGATATACGTTATACGGCATAACGTTAAAACGTATTGCGTTATATAATATAACGTTCTATGGTATGACGTTATAACGTAACGCGTGATGTGGTATAACGTTATAACGTATTACGTTATACAGTATAACGTTATATGGTATAACATTATAACGTATTACGTTATATAACATAACGTTATATGGTATAACCTTATAACGTATTACGTTATATAACATAACCTTATATGGTATAACGTTATAACGTAGTAAGTGATGTGGTATAACGTTATAACGTATTACTTTATATAACATAATGTTATATGGAGTAACTTTATAACGTAATACGTTTTACGTAATAGTTATATACGTAATACTTTATATGATATAACGTTATAACGTAATACGTTATATAACATAACGTTATACGTTATACGGCATAACGTTAAAACGTATTGCGTTATATAATATAACGTTATATGGTATGACGATATAACGTAATGCGTTATGTGGTATAACGTTATAACGTATTACGTTATACAGTATAACGTTATATGGTATAACGTTATAACGTATTACGTTATATAACATAACGTTATATGGTATAACGTTATAACGTTATACGTTATATGGTATAACGTTATAACGTAATACGTTATGTGGTATGACGTTATAACGTATTACGTTTTATAACATAACCTTATATGGTATAACGTTATAACGTTGTACGTTATGTGGTATAACGTTATAACGTACTACTTTATATAACATAATGTTATATGGAATAACGTTATAACGTAATACGTTTTACGTAATCGTTATATACGTAATACTTTATATGGTATAACGTTATAATATATTACGTTATATAGTATAACGTTATAACGTATTACGTTATATAACATAACGGTATATGGTATAACGATATAACGTAATACGTTATATGGTATAACGTTATAACGTAATACGTTATATGGTATATCGTTATAACGTATTACGTTATATAACATAAAGCTATATGGTATAACGTTATAACGTAATACGTTATATGGTATAACGTTAAAACGTATTACGTTATATGGTATAACGTTATAACGTATTACGTTATATAACATAACGTTATATGGTGTATCGTTATAACGTATTACGTTATATAGTATAACGTTATAACGCAATACGTTATATGGTATAACGTTAAAACGTATTAGATTATATAACATAAAGTTATACGGCATCACGCTTTAACGTAATACGTTATATGGTATAACGTTATAACGTTGTACGTTGTACGGCATAACGTTAAAACGTATTGCGTAATATAATATATCGTTATATGGTATGACGTTATAACGTAATGCGTTATGTGGTATAACGTTATAACGTATTACGTTATACAGTATAACGTTATATGGTATAACGTTATAACGTATTACGTTATATAACATAACGTTATATGGTATAACGTTATAACGTAATACGTTATATGGAATAACGTTATAACGTAATACGTTATACGTAATCGTTATATACGTATTACTTTATATGGTATAACGTTATAACATATTACGTTATATAGTATAACGTTATAACTTTATTACGTTATATAACATAACGTTATATGGTATAACGATATAACGTAATACGTTATATGGTATAACGTTATAGCGTAATACGTTATATGGTATAACCTTATAACGTATTACGTTATATAACATAACCTTATATGGTATAACGTTATAACGTAGTAAGTGATGTGGTATAACGTTATAACGTATTACTTTATATAACATAATGTTATATGGAGTAACTTTATAACGTAATACGTTTTACGTAATAGTTATATACGTAATACTTTATATGATATAACGTTATAACGTAATACGTTATATAACATAACGTTATACGTTATACGGCATAACGTTAAAACGTATTGCGTTATATAATATAACGTTATATGGTATGACGATATAACGTAATGCGTTATGTGGTATAACGTTATAACGTATTACGTTATACAGTATAACGTTATATGGTATAACGTTATAACGTATTACGTTATATAACATAACGTTATATGGTATAACGTTATAACGTTATACGTTATATGGTATAACGTTATAACGTAATACGTTATGTGGTATGACGTTATAACGTATTACGTTTTATAACATAACCTTATATGGTATAACGTTATAACGTTGTACGTTATGTGGTATAACGTTATAACGTACTACTTTATATAACATAATGTTATATGGAATAACGTTATAACGTAATACGTTTTACGTAATCGTTATATACGTAATACTTTATATGGTATAACGTTATAATATATTACGTTATATAGTATAACGTTATAACGTATTACGTTATATAACATAACGGTATATGGTATAACGATATAACGTAATACGTTATATGGTATAACGTTATAACGTAATACGTTATATGGTATATCGTTATAACGTATTACGTTATATAACATAAAGCTATATGGTATAACGTTATAACGTAATACGTTATATGGTATAACGTTAAAACGTATTACGTTATATGGTATAACGTTATAACGTATTACGTTATATAACATAACGTTATATGGTGTATCGTTATAACGTATTACGTTATATAGTATAACGTTATAACGCAATACGTTATATGGTATAACGTTAAAACGTATTAGATTATATAACATAAAGTTATACGGCATCACGCTTTAACGTAATACGTTATATGGTATAACGTTATAACGTTGTACGTTGTACGGCATAACGTTAAAACGTATTGCGTAATATAATATATCGTTATATGGTATGACGTTATAACGTAATGCGTTATGTGGTATAACGTTATAACGTATTACGTTATACAGTATAACGTTATATGGTATAACGTTATAACGTATTACGTTATATAACATAACGTTATATGGTATAACGTTATAACGTAATACGTTATATGGAATAACGTTATAACGTAATACGTTATACGTAATCGTTATATACGTATTACTTTATATGGTATAACGTTATAACATATTACGTTATATAGTATAACGTTATAACTTTATTACGTTATATAACATAACGTTATATGGTATAACGATATAACGTAATACGTTATATGGTATAACGTTATAGCGTAATACGTTATGTAGTATATCGTTATAACGTATTACGTTATATAACATAAAGCTATATGGTATAATGTTATAACGTAATACGTTACATGGTATAACGTTAAAACGTATTACGTTATATGGTATAACGTTATAAAGTATTACGTTATATAACATAACGTTATATGGTATAACGTTATAACGTAATACGTTATATGGTATAACTTTATAACGTAGTACGATATATAGTATAACGTTATAACGTATTACGTTATATAACATAACGTTATATGGTATATCGTTATAACGTATTACGTTATATAGTATAACGTTATAACGCAATACGTTGTATGGTATAACGTTAAAACGTATTAGATTATATAACATAAAGTTTTACGGCATCACGATTTAACGTAATACGTTATATGGTATAACGTTAGAACGTTATACGTTATACGGTATAACGTTAAAACGTATTACGTTATATAATATAACGTTATATGGTATGACGTTATAACGTAATACGTTATGTGGTATAACGTTATACCGTAATGCGTTATATAACATAACGTTATATGGTATAACGTTATAACGTCAAACGTTATATGGTATAACGTTATAACGTAATACGTCATATGGTATAACGTTATAACGTAATACATTATGTGGTATAACGTAATACCGTACTACGGTATATGATATAACGTTATAACGCATTACGCTATATTGTATAACGTCATATGGTATAACGTTTTAACATATTACGTTATATGGAATAACGTTATAACGTATTACGTTATATAGTATAACGTTACATGGTGTAACGTTGTAACGTATTAATGTATATTGTATAACCTTATAACGTATTACGTTATATAACATAACGTTATATGGTATAACGTTATAACGATATACGTTATACGGCATAACGTTAAAACGTATTGCGTTATATAATATAACGTTCTATGGTATGACGCTATAACGTAATGCGTTATGTGGTATAACGTTATAACGTATTACGTTATACAGTATAACGTTATATGGTATAACATTATAACGTATTACGTTATATAACATAACGTTATATGGTATAACGTTATAACGTATTACGTTATATAACATAACCTTATATGGTATAACGTTATAACGTAGTACGTTATGTGGTATAACGTAATAACGTATTACTTTATATAACATAATGTTATATGGAATAACGTTATAACGTAATACGTTCTACGTAATCGTTATATACGTAATACTTTATATGGTATAACGTTATAACGTAATACGTTATATAACATAACGTTATATGGTATAACGTTATAACGTTATACGTTATACGGCATAACGTTAAAACGTATTGCGTTATATAATATAACGTTATATGGTATGACGTTATAACGTAATGCGTTATGTGGTATAATGTTATAACGTATTACGTTATACAGTATAACGTTATATGGTACAACGTTATAACGGATTACGTTATATAACATAACGTTATATGGTATAACGTTATAACGTTATACGTTATATGGTATAACGTTATAACGTAATACGTTATGTGGTATGACGTTATAACGTATTACGTTTTATAACATAACCTTATATGGTATAACGTTATAACGTTGTACGTTATGTGGTATAACGTTATAACGTACTACTTTATATAACATAATGTTATATGGAATAACGTTATAACGTAATACGTTTTACGTAATCGTTATATACGTAATACTTTATATGGTATAACGTTATAGCGTAATACGTTATGTAGTATATCGTTATAACGTATTATGTTATATAACATAAAGCTATATGGTATAATGTTATAACGTAATACGTTATATGGTATAACGTTATAACGTATTACGTTATATGGTATAACGTTATAACGTATTACGTTATATAACATAACGTTATATGGTATAACGTTATAACGTAATACGTTATATGGTATAACTTTATAAAGTAGTATCGATATATAGTATAACGTTATAACGTATTACGTTATATAACATAACGTTATATGGTATATCATTATAACGTATTACGTTATATAGTATAACGTTATAACGCAATACGTTGTATGGTATAACGTTAAAACGTATTAGATTATATAACATAAAGTTTTACGGCATCACGCTTTAACGTAATACGTTATATGGTATAACGTTAGAACGTTATACGTTATACTTTATAACGTTAAAAAGTATTACGTTATATAATATAACGTTATATGGTATGACGTTATAACGTAATACGTTATGTGGTATAACGTTATACCGTAATACGTTATATAACATAACGTTATATGGTATAACGTTATAACGTCAAACGTTATATGGTATAACGTTATAACGTAATACGTTATATGGTATAACGTTATAACGTAATACATTATGTGGTATAACGTAATACCGTACTACGGTATATGATATAACGTTATAACGCATTACGCTATATTGTATAACGTCATATGGTATAACGTTTTAACGTATTACGTTATATTGCATAACGTTATAACGTATTACGTTATATAACATAACGTTATATGGTATAACGTTATAACGTAATACGTCATATTGTATAACGTTATAACGTAATATGTTATGTGGTATGACGTTATAACGTATTACTTTATATAACATAACTTTATATGGTATAAGGTTATAACGTAGTACGTTATATGGTATACCGTTATAACGTATTAGTTTATATAACATAATGTTATATGGAATAACGTTATAACGTAATACGTTATACGTAATCGCTATATACGTAATACTTTATATGGTATAACGTTATAACATATTGCGTTATATAGTATAACGTTATAACGTATTACGTTATATAACATAACGTTATATGGTATGACGTTATAACGTAATGCGTTATGTGGTATAACGTTATAACGTATTACGTTATATAGTATAAAGTTATATGGTATAACGTTATAACGTTTTACGTTATATAACATAACGTTATATGGTATAACGTTATAACGTAATACGTTATATGGTATAACGTTATAACGTAATACGTTATATGGTATAACGTTATAACGTTTTACGTTATATAACATAACGTTATATGGTATAACGTTATAACGTAATACGTTATATGGTATAAGGTTATAACGTAGTACGTTATATGGTAGAAC
The DNA here is from genome assembly GCA_930367275.1 of Bombus pratorum. NCBI lineage: Eukaryota > Metazoa > Arthropoda > Insecta > Hymenoptera > Apidae > Bombus > Bombus pratorum. Next base: position 7,576,019 of record OV883983.1, on the reverse strand, counting down.
GTTATAACGTACTACGTTATATAACATAATGTTATATGGAATAACGTTATAACGTAATACGTCATACGTAATCGTTATATACGTAATACGTTATATGGTATAACGTTATAACGTATTACGTTATATAACATAACGTTATAGGGTATAACGTTATAACGTATTACGTTATATAACATAACGTTATATGGTATAACGTTATAACGTAATACGTTATATGGTATAACGTTATAACGTAATACATTATGTGGTATAACGTAATACCGTACTACGGTATATGATATAACGTTATAACGCATTACGCTATATTGTATAACGTCATATGGTATAACGTTTTAACGTATTACGTTATATTGCATAACGTTATAACGTATTACGTTATATAACATAACGTTATATGGTATAACGTTATAACGTAATACGTCATATTGTATAACGTTATAACGTAATATGTTATGTGGTATGACGTTATAACGTATTACTTTATATAACATAACTTTATATGGTATAAGGTTATAACGTAGTACGTTATATGGTATACCGTTATAACGTATTAGTTTATATAACATAATGTTATATGGAATAACGTTATAACGTAATACGTTATACGTAATCGCTATATACGTAATACTTTATATGGTATAACGTTATAACATATTGCGTTATATAGTATAACGTTATAACGTATTACGTTATATAACATAACGTTATATGGTATGACGTTATAACGTAATGCGTTATGTGGTATAACGTTATAACGTATTACGTTATATAGTATAAAGTTATATGGTATAACGTTATAACGTTTTACGTTATATAACATAACGTTATATGGTATAACGTTATAACGTAATACGTTATATGGTATAACGTTATAACGTAATACGTTATATGGTATAACGTTATAACGTTTTACGTTATATAACATAACGTTATATGGTATAACGTTATAACGTAATACGTTATATGGTATAAGGTTATAACGTAGTACGTTATATGGTAGAACGTTATAACGTACTACTTTATATAACATAACGTTATAGGGTATAACGTTATAACGTATTACGTTATATAACATAACGTTATATGGTATAACGTTATAACGTAATACGTTATATGGTATAACGTTAAAACGTATTAGTTTATATAACATAAAGTTATACGGCATCACGCTTTAACGTAATACGTTATACCTTATACGGTATAACGTTATAACGTTATACGTTATTTGGTATAACGTTATAACGTAATACGTTACATGATATAACGTTATAACGTATTGCGCTATATTGTACAACGTTACATGGTATAACGTTATAACGTATTACGCTATATTGTATAACGTTATATGGTATAACGTTATAACGTATTACGTTGTATAACATAACGTTATATGGTATATCGTTATAACGTAATACGTTATACGGTATAACGTTATAACGTAATACGTTGTATGGTATAACGTATTACGTTATACGGTATAACGTTATAACGTAATACGTTGTATGGTATAACGTATTACGTTATACGGTATAACGATATAACGCATTACGTTATATAGTATAACGTTATAACGTATTACGTTATATAGTTTTACGTTATAACGCATTACGGTATATAACATAACGTTATATGGTATAACGATATAACGTATTACGTTATATAACATAACGTTATCTGGTATAACGTTACAACGTAATGCGTTATACGTTATAACGTTATAACGTATTACGTTATATGGTATAACGTTATAACGTATTACTTTATATGGTATAGCCTTATAACTTATTACGTTATATAACATAACGTTATATGGTAAAACGTTATAACGCAATACGTTATATGGTATAACGTTAAAACGTATTTGGTTATATAACATAAAGTTATACGGCATCACGCTTGAACGTAATACGTTATATGGTATACGGTATAACGTTAAAACGTATTACCTTATATAATATAACGTTATATGGTATGACGTTATAACGTAATACGTTATGTGGTATAACGTCATACCGTAATAGGTTGTATAACATAACGTTATATGGTATAACGTTATAACGTAATGCGTTATATAGTATAACGATATAACGTATTACGTTATATGGTATAACGTTATAACGTAGTACGTTATACTATATAACGTTGTAACGTATTACGTTATATAACATAACGTTACAAGGTATAACGTTATAACGTAATACGTTATATGGTATATCGTTATAACTTATTACGTTTTATAACATAACGTTATATGGTATAACGTTATAACGCATTACTTTATATGGTATAACCTTATAACGTATTACGTTATATAACATAAAGTTATACGGTATCACGCTTTAACGTAATACGTTATATGGTATAACGTTAAAACATATTTGGTTATATAACATAAAGTTATACGGTATCACGCTTTAACGTAATAGGTTATACGGTATAACGTTATAACGTTATACGTTATATGGTATAAAGTTATAACTTATTACGTTATATAACATAACGTTATATGGTATAACGTTATAACGTATTCCTTTATATGGTATAGCCTTATAACTTATTACGTTATATAACATAACGTTATATGGTAAAACGTTATAACGCAATACGTTATACGGTATAACGTTAAAACGTATTAACTTATACAATATAACGTTATATGGTATGACGTTATAACGTAATACGTTATGTGGTATAACGTCATACCGTAATAGGTTGTATAACATAACGTTATATGGTATAACGTTATAACGTAATGCGTTATATAGTATAACGATATAACGTATTACGTTATACGGTATAACGTTATAACGTTATACGTTATTTGGTATAACGTTATAACGTAATACGTTACATGATATAACGTTATAACGTATTACGCTATATTGTACAACGTTACATGGTATAACGTTATAACGTATTACGCTATATTGTATAACGTTATATGGTATAACGTTATAACGTATTACGTTGTATAACATAACGTTATATGGTATATCGTTATAACGTAATACGTTATACGGTATAACGTTATAACGTAATACGTTGTATGGTATAACGTATTACGTTATACGGTATAACGTTATAACGTAATACGTTGTATGGTATAACGTATTACGTTATACGGTATAACGATATAACGCATTACGTTATATAGTATAACGTTATAACGTATTACGTTATATAGTTTTACGTTATAACGCATTACGGTATATAACATAACGTTATATGGTATAACGATATAACGTATTACGTTATATAACATAACGTTATCTGGTATAACGTTACAACGTAATGCGTTATACGTTATAACGTTATAACGTATTACGTTATATGGTATAACGTTATAACGTATTACTTTATATGGTATAGCCTTATAACTTATTACGTTATATAACATAACGTTATATGGTAAAACGTTATAACGCAATACGTTATATGGTATAACGTTAAAACGTATTTGGTTATATAACATAAAGTTATACGGCATCACGCTTGAACGTAATACGTTATATGGTATACGGTATAACGTTAAAACGTATTACCTTATATAATATAACGTTATATGGTATGACGTTATAACGTAATGCGTTATATAGTATAACGATATAACGTATTACGTTATATGGTATAACGTTATAACGTAGTACGTTATACTATATAACGTTGTAACGTATTACGTTATATAACATAACGTTACAAGGTATAACGTTATAACGTAATACGTTATATGGTATATCGTTATAACTTATTACGTTTTATAACATAACGTTATATGGTATAACGTTATAACGCATTACTTTATATGGTATAACCTTATAACGTATTACGTTATATAACATAAAGTTATACGGTACCACGCTTTAACGTAATACGTTATATGGTATAACGTTAAAACATATTTGGTTATATAACATAAAGTTATACGGTATCACGCTTTAACGTAATAGGTTATACGGTATAACGTTATAACGTTATACGTTATATGGTATAAAGTTATAACTTATTACGTTATATAACATAACGTTATATGGTATAACGTAATAACGTATTACTTTATATGGTATAGCCTTATAACTTATTACGTTATATAACATAACGTTATATGGTAAAACGTTATAACGCAATACGTTATACGGTATAACGTTAAAACGTATTAACTTATACAATATAACGTTATATGGTATGACGTTATAACGTAATACGTTATGTGGTATAACGTCATACCGTAATAGGTTGTATAACATAACGTTATATGGTATAACGTTATAACGTAATGCGTTATATAGTATAACGATATAACGTATTACGTTATATGGTATAACGTTATAACGTATTACTTTATATGGTATAACCTTATAACGTATTACGCAATATAACATAAAGTTATATGGTATAACGTTATAACGTAATACGTTATATGGTATAACGTTATATCGTAGTATGTTATACTATATAACGTTGTAACGTATTACGTTATATAAAATAACGTTACAAGGTATAACGTTATAACGTAATACGTTATATGGTATAACGTTATAACTTATTACGTTTTATAACATAACGTTATATGGTATAACGTTATAACGCATTACTTTATATGGTATAACCTTATAACGTATTACGTTATATAACATAAAGTTATACGGTATCACGCTTTAACGTAATACGTTATATGGTATAACGTTAAAACATATTTGGTTATATAACATAAAGTTATACGGTATCACGCTTTAACGTAATAGGTTATACGGTATAACGTTATAACGTTATACGTTATATGGTATAAAGTTATAACTTATTACGTTATATAACATAACGTTATATGGTATAACGTTATAACGTATTACTTTATATGGTATAGCCTTATAACTTATTACGTTATATAACATAACGTTATATGGTAAAACGTTATAACGCAATACGTTATACGGTATAACGTTAAAACGTATTAACTTATACAATATAACGTTATATGGTATGACGTTATAACGTAATACGTTATGTGGTATAACGTCATACCGTAATAGGTTGTATAACATAACGTTATATGGTATAACGTTATAACGTAATGCGTTATATAGTATAACGATATAACGTATTACGTTATATGGTATAACGTTATAACGTATTACTTTATATGGTATAACCTTATAACGTATTACGTTATATAACATAAAGTTATATGGTATAACGTTATAACGTAATACGTTATATGGTATAACGTTAAAACGTATTTGGTTATATAACATAACGTTATATGGTAAAATGTTATAACGTAATATGTTATATGGTATAACGTTATAACGTATTACGTTATATAACATAACGTTATATGGTATAACGTTATAACGTTATACGTTATATGGTATAACGTTAAAACGTATTTGGTTATATAACATAACGTTATATGGTAAAATGTTATAACGTAATATGTTATATGGTATAACGTTATAACGTATTACGTTATATAACATAACGTTATATGTTATTACGTTATAACGTATTACGTTATATAACATAACGTTATATAGTATAACGTTATAACGTATTACATTATATGGTATAACGTTATAACGTATTACTTTATATGGTATAACCTTATAACGTATTATGTTATATAACATAAAGTTATATGGTATAACGTTATAACGTAATACGTTATATGGTATAACGTTAAAACGTATTTGGTTATATAACATAACGTTATATGGTAAAACGTTATAACGTAATACGTTATATGGTATAACGTTATAACGTATTACGTTATATAACATAACGTTATATGGTAAAATGTTATAACGTAATATGTTATATGGTATAACGTTATAACGTATTACGTTATATAACAGAACGTTATATGTTATAACGTTATAACGTATTACGTTATATAACATAACGTTATATGGTATAACGTTATAACGTATTACGTTATATGGTATAACGTTATAACGTATTACGTTATATAACATAACGTTATATGGTATAACGTTATACCGTAATACGTTATATGGTATATCGTTATAACTTAATACGTTATATGTTATAACGTTATAACGTAGTACGTTATATAGTATAACGTTATAACGTATTACGTTATATAACATAACGTTATATGGTATAACGTTATAACGTATTACGTTATAGGTTATAACGTTATAAGGTATACGTTATATAGTATAACGTTATAACGTATTACGTTATATAACATAACGTTATATGGTATAACGTTATAACGTAATACGTTATTTGGTATAACGTTTAATATATTACGTTATATAACATAACGTTATATGGTATAACGTTATAACGTAATACGTTATATGGTATAACGTTATAACGTAGTACGTTATACTATATAACGTTGTAACGTATTACGTTATATAAAATAACGTTACAAGGTATAACGTTATAACGTAATACGTTATATGGTATAACGTTATAACTTATTACGTTTTATAACATAACGTTATATGGTATAACGTTATAACGCATTACTTTATATGGTATAACCTTATAACGTATTACGTTATATAACATAAAGTTATACGGTATCACGCTTTAACGTAATACGTTATATGGTATAACGTTAAAACATATTTGGTTATATAACATAAAGTTATACGGTATCACGCTTTAACGTAATAGGTTATACGGTATAACGTTATAACGTTATACGTTATATGGTATAAAGTTATAACTTATTATGTTATATAACATAACGTTATATGGTATAACGTTATAACGTATTACTTTATATGGTATAGCCTTATAACTTATTACGTTATATAACATAACGTTATATGGTATAACGTTATAACGCAATACGTTATACGGTATAACGTTAAAACGTATTAACTTATACAATATAACGTTATATGGTATGACGTTATAACGTAATACGTTATGTGGTATAACGTCATACCGTAATAGGTTGTATAACATAACGTTATATGGTATAACGTTATAACGTAATGCGTTATATAGTATAACGTTATAACGTATTACGTTATATGGTATAACGTTATAACGTATTACTTTATATGGTATAACCTTATAACGTATTACGTTATATAACATAACGTTATATGGTATAACGTTATAACGTATTACGTTATAGGTTATAACGTTATAACGTAGTACGTTATATGGTATAACGATATAACGTAATTCGTTATATGGTATAACGTTATAACGCTTTACGTTATAACGTAATACGTTATATGGTATAACGTTATAACGTATTACGTTGTATAACATAACGTTATATGGTATAACGATATAACGTAATACGTTATATGGTATAACGTTATACCGTAATACGTTATATGGTATAACGTTATACCGTAATATGTTATATGGTATAACGTTATAACGTATTGCGTTATATAACATAACGTTATATGGTATAACGTTATACCGTAATACGTTATATGATATAACGTTATAACGTTATAACGTATTACGCTATATTGTATAACCTTATATGGTATAACGTTATAACGTATTACGCTATATTGTATAACGTTATATGGTATAACGTTATAACGTATTACGTTATATATGTCGGGTTTACATTAGAGTTAGGGTTAGGGGCGTGAAACGAATCTTCGTTTGGATTACACGTGTCGTTATGCAATAGAGAAGACATTGACTAGTGCAGATGCGATTATCATAGAACTGGACAAGTAACCGTGGTAATTAGATATTCGAGAAACTAATGACAATGTTTCTAGGTTCAATAACAAATCCGCGGTCGACGGGATCGTAGCTGAACGTGCTCACAAAATCTAAGTCGGACGCGTAATATCCACTGATCGTAAGGAGTTACTTTATGCGTCGATGGGACCACAAGGAAGAATGAATTTCCGTCCCGATGATGCCACAGAGGAAAACTATCATGGGGTGTGTCTATGGGTACGAGATCATCGGATTCGTCGAGGGTAGCCTTCGTTCAGAAAGTTAGGGAAATTGGCGTTGCTGCTAATTGGTCAATCTCCATATCGGTGGTTAGAAAAAGATGCTCGTCGCCCTCAAAGGAAAGTTGCTAGTGGGTGACGCCGTTCGTTGAAAAATAGGTCTCCCCTATCTTCCCGTAGTTGGGACAAAGACTGTTTGTTTGAAGAACTTTAGTCAACTAAATCTTAAGATTTATAGCGGGCCCTCAGGCTAGCTGGACATGTACTGCGGAGACGCATCGACATCTGGCAATCGTCTTACTCAAAGAATAGGGTCTGCGTGTGGCGAACCACGGGGCAGAAACTGTTGGAATGTTTACTGTCGCGTGCCGCCACAAATATTTCTTTTAAGGAGAGCTATAGAATTACTCCATGCCTTTGCTAGACAAAGCGTTCATCCCGTGACCGCGGCTACGTTCGGCGACTGGCTGTCGCCTCGAGCCCAAGCTCACTATCACAAATCTCGAGTAAATACAATCGGATCGAATGACGACAATTGTTTAATTACGCCTATGATAGAATCTAGATTACGGTGTTGAGGGATTTTTCTGAAGTTCCAAAGGGAAGGCTCCGGTGTCCTTCCATCTCCGACATATAACATAACGTTATATGGTATAACGTTATAACGTAATACGTTATATGGTATAACTTTATAACGTAGTACGTTATATAGTATAACGTTATAACGTATTACGTTATATAACATAACGTTATATGGGGTATCGTTATAACGTATTACGTTATATAGTATAACGTTATAACTTATTACGTTATATGACATAACGTTATATGATATAATGTTATACCGTAATACGTTATATGGTATATCGTCATAACGTATTACGTATAAATCTTATTAAATACGATTCGAAACAATGGTTGCATATGAACTATTTCGAAAACTTTCTACTGGTGTAAAATTTGATAAGAAATATTTTCAAGTTGATGCAGAAATATTTCAGGTATTTTTTGAAAATAAAACATTACATTTGAAGATGCCAATATATTTTAAATAAATTTCATAGAGATATACTAACTGTCTTATTTGATACAGCTTGTCAACAAAGAATCTGAAAATAGAGTTAATGATGATAAAATAAATATTAAAGCCTTTGATAACATAAATCATTCAACATTATGTGAGAAGAAAATATGATGGGGTCGAGAAAGAAACTGAAAATATTAATGGCTTGACGTTGCTTGATGGAATGTCTATTCCTCAAAATAAAAATAAAAAGTGTAAAGTAGCCTTAACTGAAGAAAAACGGTTAAAGTTAGAAAAAGAAAAGGTTTACAATATTTTATTAATATGCGTTAATGTAAGAGACAATAATTGTTTTAAAATATTACATTTCTTCATTTAGATTAATCAATTTCGCAATCATCATCATATAAGTGTCACAGGCAATTGTATACCTAAACCTATCTCAGAATTTATTAAACTATCAACAACTTACAATATATCTCAAAAATTAATATATAATGTTACAAATTGTGGTTATAAATGTCCTACTCCAATTCAAATGCAGGCTATACCCGTCATGCTGCAAGTAAGATTACTATAGTTATTACTGAGATTTTATTTATACCAATGCTTTTAGCTAAAAATAAAGCATCGATGTTTTTATAATTATGATGAAAATAGGGTAGAAATGTATTAGCTTGCGCCCCAACTGGATCTGGAAAAACAGCTGCATTTCTGTTACCTATAATTCATTATTTAGGTGGACCAGAAAAGAAAGGATTTAGAGCTGTTATATTAAGCCCAACAAGAGAATTAGCAAAACAAACATATAGAGAATATTTGCGTCTTAGCGAAGGATATAATTTTAGAGTTCATATTATAAGTAAAGTGAATCAAGCATTAAACAAATATGGACTTAAAAGTTCACAGAAATTTGGTTGGTATAAATTGTATGGAAAATTATACATCAAAGTAATATGATATACAATTGTATTTTTATTTATTGCAGATATATTAATCACTACACCAAAAAGAATAATATACCTGTTGAATCAGGATCCACCAGCTATTTCTTTTAGCAAGTAATAATATATATATATTGTTATATCTTAATCTTATCAAAGTTATGTATAATGCATGAAACATTAAAAATTTTATAGTGTTGAATGGTTAATTGTGGATGAAGTAGATAAACTCTTTGAGGATGGGACAAGGTGCTTCAGAGACCAGTTAGAAACAATTTCAAAGTCATGTACAAATGAAAACTTACATAAAGCAATGTTTAGTGCAACCAATACTCCTATAGTGACCAAATGGTGTAAACGTAATCTGAAAGGTCTTATAACAGTTACTGTTGGACACAGGTTTAATTTTCTTTTTTTATATGTGCAACAAATTATATACTGTTTCTTTAAACAAGTGATTATTGGTATTACATCCATCATAGGAATGCTGCAACAGACTTAGTAGAACAAGAATTGTTATTTGTTGGCACAGAGAGAGGAAAACTTGTGGCACTTAGAAATATTATTCAAAAGGTATCATCTTTATTTGTCAATACATTTGTGAAATCTATTTTAATAAATTGTCACGTGAATAATTGCATTTGATAAAGGGAGTATTACCACCTGTACTAGTATTTGTGCAAAGTAAGGAAAGAGCACAAGAATTATTTAACGAACTTATATATGATGGAGTCAATGTTGATGTTATTCACGCTGATAGAACACAAACGCAGGTATATTTTACATAGATGACAACTTATTAACCAAATAATATTAAATATAATACACCTCTTTTCTTTTCAACGAGACGATGTAGTTCATTGTTTTAGAGAAGGAAAAATATGGGTATTAATATGTACAGAATTAATGGCAAGAGGTATTGATTTCAAAGGTGTAAATCTTGTTATTAATTACGATTTCCCACCATCTGCTATTTCTTATGTTCATAGAATGGGTATGTATTTCCAAATTTGATGAAAAAATTAAATATCTCTAAATTCTCAATATGTATTGTTTTAAATAGGTCGCACTGGTAGAGCTGGACATAAAGGAAAAGCAATTACTTTTTTTACTGTACAAGACACTACAAATTTGAGGAGGTAAATGTTGTTGAAGCATTATGTTAAAATATGTAAATATGATAAAATTATTTTATGTAAATATCTACAAATAGTTTTTAATATTTTAGTATAGCTACTATCATGCGTGAATCTGGTTGTAATGTTCCTGATTATATGTTAGCCATGAAAAAACATAGTAAAAGGGAAAGACGGAAACATGAACGCAAGGCTCCTATTAGAGAAAAGATATCAACTGTACCTACATTCAAACGCGTACAAACATTTAAAAAAAGGTATGATGTATGTAGTTATACTTGCTTCTAGTAAATATCTAGTAATTAGGATATTATTTCTTAAAATTACTATTCTTTATTTGCATGTTACAGAAAAGTTGCTATAAACGATTCCAAAAAGAAATATGAATTAAAAAGTGAAGAGAATAAAGATAAAAAATAAATACAAAACATTTAAAAAAAAGAGAAATAGATAAACAACATACAATTTAAAAAAGAAAGAAGAATGACTTAAAAAATTTCTGAATAAAACGTGAGAAAAAGAAATAGTCTTATATATACTTAATATCGTGTATATTAACCGATACATATCGTAAACTAGTAAAAAATTTATAATCATATTACATGTGAAGTAAATATATTGTATGAATGATAAAATATTTTAAATACATATGTATAAACGCTTACCTATATATAAATATATGTTATATATATCCATCAATCATCATCAAAAGATAAACTATTAAGTAAGTATGTTAAATACATTTTTATGGCCTGATATGGTTTATTACAATACTATATTATATTGTCTGTATAATAGGATAATTATTGATTTTATATGTACACTTGCACACTCATACGTATCATATAAAAATATTATATATTTAAAAATATATTATTAACAATATTATATTCTTAATTAGCATATTTTCATTATGAAATAGTAATTGAGATATTGAATACAATATTTAATACAAAATATCACATCTTTATTACACATGGCAATATATTAAATTTGTGTATCTGATATGTATTAGCCTATATGGATCAATTTATATGAACACACATTATAAGATAGTTGTATTAGATGAATATTGATTATTATGGTATTCATTAAAATAAATTGCTTTTGATAAGAAAAAGTTATCATTACTTTTTAAGAATTATGTTATAATTATGATGTTATAAACTTGAGTATACATGAATTTTATTTTGTACTTTTGAATATTAATCACAAAAAGATACTTAAAAATCATGGCACTAGCTCATTTCTTTTATTTAAAATGTTGAAATCTGAATAATTGTATTTAACTACTATGTATTTACCATTTAAGTAATTATATATTTTTGTACAATATACACATAAGTTAATATACACATCAGTTAAAACATTTCATACCTTATTTGTGTATATTTTACATATGCATAAGAACATGTTTTTTTAATTTTATAGAAATATTAAAATTCGTTTTCTTTCAGTAAAACATATGGTACAAATAAAATATAAAAAATATATTATTACGTTTCACATAGCCAATCACAAGGTAATTTCGGCATTTTATTTGCTGGCCATGGGAGATAGCCTGCCGTTTTAAAAATCCAATAATCATAAGATACTTTAGCTATCAAGCTTATCAATAGCACGACTTCTGTAGCAATAATATAATAAATATAATCTGTCCAATCACCAGGATAAACGCACAGTTTTGAAGGTTCTAAGTCAACAACTTTTTCCTTTACATTTTCGCACAATACTTCATCGGAATCTAATATGCGAGTTTGTAACCATACCTGAGTTATAATATATAACATTAAACATTAGAAAAAATGCAGATCAATATTAAATTATAGTCAAAATATTACCTTTAGGTACTTGGCCGTGTTACAATCACAATGTAATTCATTTCCTCCAAGCTTTACTAATCGCGAACTGATAAAACTTTTGTCATGAGTATTAGGGCTTAAAATGTACGTTGGAAGCTGCGCATTTAAAATATCATGCATAATATTGAAATATTCTTATTTACTACTTACCAAACTTCTTTGAATTCTACTTACAGATTTAATTTTATTGTATCGTAAACTAAGGAAAGCATAATTATCTAAAAATTTGGACCCTTCTAATTTATTTATAGACGATATATGATTATAGTCTGCATAAAACTCTCTTATATCTTCATAACATGGATTGGTACTCAGATCATCTAATGCAGTGATCTATAACAATTAATGATAATAATAATAACATATCACTTAATGATATAATAAAAATGATAAAAATATTATTTTTGTATTATATTTTTATATAATTAATCTTTAATTTTTATCGATGAGATAAGCATCAACAAATAGCAATCAAGTAAATTAACATACTTTATTGATTTAGACAATGTAAAAAAATATAATATTTACGTACATTATTATATGATACATTCAGGGATATAGTATTGCGTGGTAATTTTTCAGGTAATTCGGTAATTTGAATTCCGCTACAATCTACATTTACCGCTAAAGTCGGTGGTTTACCTTCGACAATATCCAATCTTTTGAAGTTGCATTGACATTGCCATGTATCACCTTTTGGACATTCTGTTTGCAACTATCGATCCATGAAATAAAATTAGATAATAAATATCACGTTAGAACGTTAATTGAATTGCTACTTATATCGCATGATACTGGACTCTAAAAATATAATTTTTGTCTTTAAACTATTACCAAACTAAGATATCGAACTTGTTTCAATGGAACTTGTTCTGTAGTGTTGAACCAATGCCAAGTCTTACTAGCTGAACATACAGTTTCATTTTCATGATTGAAATTAATTTGCTTTTCTCCTGTTTTATTAATATATTGGTAAATGTCATGACACCAAAGTGTATTTGTTCCTAAAGATAAAAGCTATGTTATATCTTAAACAATCTGTACAATGTTGATATTGAAATCTATCACCAGTTCCTACTTACCTGAAATATCAAGCCAAAATTCTCGGCCATTCATTGTATTTAAGGCTGGTAAATGTGTGAGATTATTATAAGACAAATCCAAAGTAGTGAGTTGAGCTAATCGGGTAAGTGAATTATTCTCTACTTCGATGAGAGCATTGTTTGAAAGATTCAAGCAAACTGTTGGTGTCATCATTCGAAACTGTCCCTTCACTCTATTAATTTTACCATCAGTAATTGCAAGTGACTTTAGCCTTCTCCACCGAATTTCACTTACATTGAATACATCCAATGTTGCATTTCTTATATGTATGTATGATATGTTTGATGGAAATCCTGTAATGATCAAAATGTTATTAGAATACTTGCAATAAACCTTGAAACATATGTCAAATACTTGTGTATGTAATGTATCAATAAAATAATCGTATTTCACTTGTCATTAATATAATTTTATAATAACCTGCACAGGAAAGTTCCAATTCAAAGTTCTGAATATCCAAGTTGCAACAAAGTACAGCATTGCCCTCAGGATTATTATGAGCCAGAATAATTTTCTTACAAGAACATCGAGTTGTTTTAACATCAGGACATTCACTGGATTGCCGGTAAAAGCATTGTTCTAAAAGACCATCAGATATCCCAATAATCGAAGTTGAAGAGGATGTTTGTTGATCTTCTTCTGTCCTTGCACTTGCTACACCAGCATATAAACACATCATTATGGCAAACCACTGCATCTGCAAATCCAATTGATCCTTTTAAAAAAAATATTAATTAATTAATAACTTTATACCTTACACAGTTATTTTAATATGCAAATAAAATGCAAATTTTTCATTATAAAATTAGCACAAATATTTCCACTGTGACAATATATTAAATTAAACTTAAAATAAAATTTTTTATTATACAAAATCATTAACATTTCATAATACATGTATTGTTAAAATTAGTAATTCATTTGTCATAATACTTTGTTGTCTAATAATATTAATATTAACAACATTTCTCAAGTGATAAACAGGGATTGAATGCCTAAATATTACTTAACTTACAAATAAAAAGAGAAAGTTTTCATAAAAATTTCATATAAAAGTTACTATTATTATTTTACTTATAATTGAACTTAATGCTAACAATTATTTATCTACTTATAAAAATAGTTTGTATTATTTTGCTGCTGCTTCTGATTTCTTATTTTAATAAAAACTAATCATAATAGGGGTATTGAAACAGTACAAAATTTAACACAATAATTTAATTAATGTAATGTCGTTTTAATTGGATTCTATGTAAAATATTACATATCTTCGTAAGAAGATAGAAAATTAATTTTCTTTTCGCAAAATATACGTATACTATATTTATTCACATATGGACTTATGAATTTGTATAATTAAAAATAAGAATTGTAAGTAAGACAAAAAACGTATAACTTAAAAAACTATACGTTGTAAATTAAAAATCTATCTTTTGAAAATCTATCTCTAGTTTTCGCAAAAATTAACTGGAAACAATATTATAATTGTATCTTTAAAAAAGGATTATATTCATAATAATTAATTGATAAAATAGTGTATTCCTATAATTTTACATTAACTAAAAATATTAGTGCTGTAACGTCATACAGATTTAGAAATAAATACGAAATAAACTGTAAGCATTTCAAGTTTTCGTAAGTAAAAACTTCATTTTCATGGTTTAACCATGTTTATAAGCAGAGATAAAGTATACATATATACACATACGGTCATACAACATATTGAAAAGAAAACTTTTTGAAAAATATGTATATCATATAATTTATTCGTTATTATAATAAATTTTGGATACAGTTAAGGCTGCAGAAATAATTTTAACAAAGAATGAAAACTAATATCGAAACTTACTCTCGAACATAACTCGAACATACATTGCCGTGTTTCACTGAGAAAGAATTGAAAAAGTTACTTATTATGTACATATTTATATATATATGTATATATGCATATGGATAAGGCATGGGATTTATACTTAAATTACTAATATCAAGTAAAAATTTGAAAAAAATGTATTTTTTATTCAAATTTCAGTTACCTTCATCTTGCACAGTTTTATAATAAAACTGGCAAAAAATCCTTCTGCATTGCGAAGTAATTTTTAAGTTGTATTGTTTTCCATTCGATGTAGAACAACGTTATGTATGCAACTGATAGAGATAACTCACGGATAAAAATAATCACAATTGAGAATAAACAAAATTTTGTTTCTGTGTAAGAAAGGCACACATATTGCGTATTCGCACTAAAAGAATGTGGGTAAATTAATTCGTTTAGCAGTCTCCGACACTTTAGGTCATACAGGTCGACCTATTAATGAATCAAAATTGGTTAGCTAGTGGCAGAACGCGTCGCTTATTACACTCGGTGGCCCTGTACAAACGATAAATTACTCCATCGCTAGAATCACTGTTATCCTCCTTTCCTAACTTTGCTTTCATCTTTTGTTTTTTATGTTTCTGATATTTAATTATTTACATATCTACATATCATGTAATATACCCAGAATAATAAATATTACAAAAATGTTTGTAATCTAACATTCCATTAAATACATATGCATGTATGCTTCATCTTAATTAGTTCTTATAAAAGTTAAGTATTAATCCTGTGTACATATGTATTATATATATACATAAGTACATATGTATATATGTATTATGATGTTACTACTGACTATTAATGTAGTTATATAGATTTGTAATATTTTTAATTTCTGTGACATTCATTATTTACAATTAATCGAATTAATAACATATAAACAAGGTTCGGTCTACACACGCTTTAACATATCTAAATAATTCGAGAAATTTATTACATTTCGATTAATCAATTTAACGTTGTTTTAACATATTTTATGCTTATACTAGGTAACTTTATGAACTATAAAAGAAATATAATGTATAATTAAATGTTAATTTACAAAATTGAAAATTCCCAACGATAATGGTATTTACGTATATACATGAATATACGATACCAAGTTATTGTATTGTGATGCTTAAACAAAGCATGTCCTAACAGTTCCTAATAACTATGAAATAAGATGATAACGATTCAGTATTCAATGCAATACCATTAAATCAATCGCATAAAAATGTTCAATATGTAATCAATGATACAAATCAGTTAATGATATTTATTTCTTACTGCACAAAGTACGGATTATAGATCTGGTCTTTCTTACTACATTGATGGTAAGAAATGATTGAATCTGTTGGATAATTGTAAAAACAAGTTGGTGAAATTATTTATATTATTATTAAATTCTTATTTCTTCAAAATATAATATAACTAATGATATCATTTTATAATTATTTAGCTTTGTAATTAGAAATATATGTACGTATATAAAACATAATATTTAAATAAAGTTAGGAAATTAAATTTAACACACTTCTAAAATGTTATTTTCTTTTAATATTACTCAGGTTCTTTTAACAGAAGAATATAATGATTTTAAATAATTTAACAAATAGTAATAAAATTAATATATATATATATATATATATGTTGATATATCTTTTTAACAAAGTAATTTTTTGTGGAAAAATATCATTTTAGGAATAGTATAACTCTAAATTTGATTTCCTCTTTAATTTAACACATTAAAGTTTGAAAATTAATAGCTTGGTTTCTACAAATTTGTATGTTTACTGTCCTAAATGACAAGTGACAGAGAAGAATGGCAGGAGTAATTGGTCATGATTAAGCACATATTAAAGACAAAACGTTATCCGAAAGTAAAATTAAAATTAAAGATAAGAATTTCTGTTCCATTAGACGACAAATTAATATAATATATAATATAATATTTTAGGCGACATATTTTTATGTGTTAATCGTAGAGAGTCTTTTAAGTGAGTTAACCTTCTTCGTATCGAATAATCTTTGCATTTTGCATATACACTTATTGCTGTTTGTCAGTGTTTTAAGATGGCGGACTTAAACGAGAAGTTGTTAGCAGAACTCCTCAAAAAACCTGGAAATAATGTATGTGCGGATTGTGGGGCAAAGAGTGAGTGGGTTTTCTAAGAAGCATTACCGTATTGTAATGTAGAAGACATTAACGGGGATTTATTTTATTCTATTATATTACAAACTATTCACTAGTTGAATACGAAATCTTGTTTTCCTAACTTTATTCAGGATAAATCCCAAAATAATTTAATTATAACTCTAGTATTAGAAATGATAATGTTGAAACTGTTATTTTTATTTGCCTTTACTTTGTTACAACTAACTGAAAAAATTTGCTTTGTACAACATCGTTGTTCTAAAGTGATATTATTAATTCAGCAATTAGTTTACGTTTATACATATAGTATAAGGCTTATGATGTTGTGTGATTACAAATTTTTGTATGAATTATATTTAAAATAGGCAATATTGTATTTGTTTTAAAGAATCTTGAAATTGTTTCATTTGGAATGCTTTTTATGTAAGGAATTTAAAGGTGTCGCTATAATATCTGGTACCAGTTCAGTTTATAATTGTATATAGTAATAAAGAGATTTCATGCATCTAGATTGTGTTACTTCTTACGTTTATTTACCTCTCTTGCTATAATCTTTCTGGAATGATATATAGCATTATGTGTTATTCTTTTAAAATGAGTAGCTAGCTTGTTTTGTCATTTTAAAAGTAATACATATCATATTTCTTTATTTATTGAAATCTTTTTTACAGTCATATGTGTTTATGTTTATCTATATTTGAATAAATTATAGCTATGTCAGAAAATCAGAAAATAAAATATTTTCATAAGGTTAATTGGAATTAAATTCCAGATCCAGAATGGGCTTCTTATAACATAGGAATATTTGTATGCACAAGATGTGCAGGTATACATAGATCAATGGGTGCACATATTTCTAAAGTTAAGCATTTAAAACTGGACAGGTGGGAAGATTCTCAAGTAAATAGAATTAGAGAAGTTGGTAATATCGCAGCTAGGCTTCATTATGAAGAACGTGTACCTCCATGTTATCGCAGACCAAATCCGGATGCACCACAGTACGTTGTTATATATGTATTTGTAACAATAAGTTAGAAACAAATATATTCTAAAAATCATCCTTTTTGATTAACAGAGTATTGATAGAACAATGGATAAGAGCAAAATATGAAAGAGAAGAATTTTGTCATCCAGAGAGGCAAAATCATTATGTGTCAGGATTTATGGAAGGATTTTTAATGAAACGTGGTAAAGAAGATTCGCGATATCATCCTCGAAAATTTGTTCTTTGTGAGGCAGATGATACTCTCAAGTATCATGTTAAAGAAAATAAGGTTTATGAACATTAATTATAAATATTTATTTAATATTTGGTATGTACTATTTCTATTCTTACCAGTTTTATTATGTTTTAAGGAACCCAAAGCTGTCCTTAGAATATCGGAGTTAAACGTGGCTTTTGCTCCTCCTAAAACTTGTAATCAAAACAGTCTACAAATATCATTTATGAAAGATGGAACCACAAGACATATCTATGTATATCATGAAGATCCAGAAGTAATTACAAATTGGTATTTGGCAATACGATGCGCTAAGTTACATCGTCTGCAAGTTGCATATCCAGGAGCAACCGAGGCTGAATTACTTTCACAACTTACTAGAGACTTCCCACGTGAAGGGTTTTTATGGAAAACTGGACCTAGGTATACGGATGCTTACAAGAAAAGATGGTTCACATTAGACGGACGAAAACTAATGTATCATGACGATCCCATGGTCTGCACATACTTATTTACTAGATACAAGTATATTATTACTATTGAAAGATAATTAATAAGTTTGTTTTGTGTCAATTTGAAGGATGCACATCCAAAAGGTGAAATCTTCTTGGGACACAGTTCAGATGGTTTTGCAGTAAAAACAGGAGTACCCCCGGGTGCAAGGGATCAAGGGTTTTCATTTACTCTTGAAACACCAGATAGAACCTATCTCCTTTCTGCTCAAAGCGATGATGATAGATCACAATGGATAAGTGTAATTCAAAAAGTGATAGATAAACCACTTACTCCACAAGATGCAACTGGTAAGTCTTACCAAAATAAAGAGAAAAATTCAAAAAAGGGAAAGTTAAAAACGTTGAATAATGTTGTTTTTAATTAAACGTTTACAGTGGCAGCACGTCTTATAAGAAAACGCACAGCCAGTGGAACAATGAATATATTTTCATCTACAAGGTAGGGCTGGATCCCTCTTAGGTGCCTTTCCTAATTGTTAAAAGTGAATATTAGATGAACCAATTAAGCCGTTTTATTAAGACTGTTGAGGAAGTAGATCAATCGATCCGATAGCGAATAGATAATGTTTTGTAATCGCACAATGCTATCGAATGCCGTACGCATATTTATTCATAAAAATACACGTTATATCTTATACATACATATAACGTTATAAAAAATACTTTTTAAGTAAACACGATGTAATTTTTAATATTCTCGTATGATCATTATCAACAAATTTAGAAAGTTTAATATGGTCAAGTAGTAAATTCAATTGATCTAAATACATATATCGAGTAAGTGGTTCTTTCTGATAACATAATATGAAAATGAAATAAATATAACAAAGTTGATATACTCTTTGAAGATACTTTTATCTTGAAATGCTTTTTGCTTACTGTCAAATCAAGGTGATAGTATTATATATTACATTATGAACAATTTTTACTTAATAATATTACTATGTAATATTTATTTGCTGATTAATGGAAACGTACAAAATTCTAACAAAATACATAATATCCTTTTTGGAAATTTAAACTAAGTATTGTATAGTAATGTAATGTGTGGAAAAAAGAAGTAATGAAAGTAGAGCATACTGAATGAATGTCTAAGTGTTTAAATTTTGTTCAATACTTGAATTCAATATTATTTGCAGTATTTTTGTTCTGTGATGATTATCAATCACTTAGATTTCCAAAATAAGTGTAAAACTATAAATAGTGCGATATTCTATATGGAAGTAGTAAACTTCCATGGCCTATCCTTTTATGCATTCTTTTATACAATCACAGTAGGTATAATGTAAGCTAAATCAGTCAGATTCTACATACATAATGGTACATACATACATATTGTGTTGCTACAAATATATGTATTATATAATTAATATATTATAACATTTATATGAACAATATTTATTATAGAAACGTGAAATGCATATAATCTTTCATTGCCTTGAACATGAAATAAGCTTTTTCTTATAAAATACATGTTTGTACAATGATCAAATCTTTTTCATAAAACTGTGTCAAATGAAGAGACTAGTTCATTTTACATACGTATATGTGTCATGAACATACATGCAAATTAAGAGTAATAAAAATATTTTATTTGTTTCAAAAATGGAAGGTAATATTTTCATACTAGTGCATTGTATTATTGAAAACACATTTCAATGATAATAATAGTATGACATTTTTCTCTAACGTGATATATCTCTTTTTGTATTCCAAATTTAATTCTATTTAAAAGTTCAAAGTAATATTGGAATATTATTTGTTTACTAATAGAAATCGTATTGTTATATCGAAATAATGTGATTTCCTCCCTTCCTTGTTTCAGAATATTTTCTTCGCAATACTAATTAGAATATTACTTATCTATTAGATTAAATATCAGTTTGAGGGTGTACATTTTCTGTGCAAAAATGAAAATATTTTCCTAGATATAGCAATATTCCACTATGCATATGTATAACTTATATACATCATATATTTAATGTTGATATACTGTATATACACTAAATTTAGTATATACATACAGGTGACTTATTTATTTCATAATTTTATCAAGTTTTTGATTGGTTTATATAAATTAAAGTTGGAAATTTTTATTTTTAATGGTTTGGAATATAATAATTATATCATAAGGTAATCTTTAATTTCTCCTCATAAAAATTTATAACATTGCAACAGAATATTCCATTAAATTACTTGTCATAGTGCAATGTATTTGATTGTAGCTTTCCATTTTCGAATGTAACATTATATTTACTACAATACATATTAAAAATATAAACGCGTTATACTTTTACATTTCAAATTATTCTGGCACTTTCTAATATTAAGCTAATGAGTTTTTTTACGAAACCTACATGAAAGAAATTAAAAATATTTCAATTATTAATGCTTTTAATGCTCTTTGACAAATACTTAATTTTACGTATTATATATATTAAACTAAACTAAGTTACAATTATTTAAATATGTCATGTTCATTGTTATACTAAGTTTTTAGTGAACTTTAATATGCAGAAACAAAGATATTAACGCAGGAAATCAATATTTTATTTGATTATTATTACATTCGGATACAGGTATACTTTTCAAATAACAGAGTATGTTTACCCAACAAAAGGCCGCGATACTAACGAAGGAGACTCGTAGTGCTGACGGTACTAGTAGAAAATTTAAAAATTGAACTGGTAACCAGTACATGCAGGAAGTCTAAAAATAAAAAAGAAATCCAACTAGATTGAAAACTAGAATCAATTGAATGTTAAAAATAAAATAATTTAAATTACCTTGAACGTTTGCAAAAATTTTGCTTTACATTCATCCAATAGATTCGATTTACCCTCCATCAAACTCATACCTAAAACATTAAGGAATATGATAACGAGATGTGTAATGTTATTTAAAAGGATTGAAAAAATATGAATACTATATATAAAATTAATATATATATATATATGTGATACAGAGAAATTGAATACAAACTGATGAAAAACAGCGTAATTAATGGCGGTGTAAGAATAAATTGGTCGACCAAAAGTTTTCTGAGGACAATTTTTATAGTTTGGCCTTTATAAAATATATCCAACCATTTGTACCTGATGAAAACACAATATTGAATAATTTAACTGATTTTTAGTAGATTCTTAAACGTTAGCTTAAATGTTAATTTAAAATTAATAAATATTATGGAAAGATATGATTTCGATCGATTGATAGTAAGATACAGTAATTTTTTATGTTTATTATTTTATCATGATAGTTCATGATAACATTGGCATTAACAAATACAATACAAGCAAGTTTTGTACTAATGCAAATCACAAAATAGAATAAGCTCACCGAAGGTGACAAGTCGACAGAAGACCAGCGTGCCGATGAATGCAATCGTGCGATCGTCATCCAGTGGACAGACAATTTATTTCATGTTGATATTTATAATAACAAGTGTCTACGAAAGATCAACGTTATCAAAATCAAATAAAACCAACTAATTACTTGACAACTTTTTTTATATATCGATATAGGATTGATATATATATACATAATTCCTTTTTTAACTTTCTAATATCAATATTAAGTGCTTTAATTTTTAATATCGTTGTCGTTATTGTTGTTGTTATTGTTATTATTTATATTTTAATTTATTTTAAATGTTCAATTTCTATTTAAAGAAAAAATATATTTGTATGATCAAAAAAAATTTAGTCGTTTGATGATATTGTAATTATTAGATTAGACATTTTCAATAACTTTCGTGTTCCATTTGTTACAAACACAATTGCATGTATATGTATAGACACATATATAAGCACATATGCATATGCATGCGCCTAATACATAAAGTGCCTTACTATGTAACCAAAAAAGCATAATGTGATAGATGATAAGTGATAAAAACAGATAAATAGCATAAAGCATTGTATAAAAAGATAAAGTGATACGCGGTACCATCCATGTAGTATAGGTCCTGCAATGAAACAACCATAAATAGCATATCGTTTAAGTTGAGCCCAATTGTAACTTCTCGATTGCGCTGAGTTATTCTCATC
This sequence comes from Bombus pratorum, assembly GCA_930367275.1. Lineage (NCBI taxonomy): Eukaryota > Metazoa > Arthropoda > Insecta > Hymenoptera > Apidae > Bombus > Bombus pratorum. The sequence continues at coordinate 7,552,233 of OV883983.1, read as the reverse complement.
CAATAAACCCAACTTTTGATTAAAGTTTCTTATCCAAAGAGATAGTGGCTTCTTAATTTCAAATGTGTTCGTCTCTTCAACATTTGCTGATACCGGTGATAACGAAAACTACAATCGCAACAATTAATCAATTGAAAACATTAACAAATATTATACAATAACATATTTTTGTGATATAGTAGTACATATTATACTACTATACCTTTCGTAGTTGCTTTGTCTTTCATTTTTTATTGAAGAAATTTGTTTGTTATTCTGTTAACTTTCTTTATATATGTATTCATTATATGCTTCTTCTGTATATATTGTTTATTTTTTACGTAATATTATTTTTAGTTAGAATATTTCCCCCGAAATTTTGATCCTTTCAATCGTATACCTTGATCGTACAAAAAGAGATATTACCTTGAATATTTTACTATAAGTTTGTTGTGCGAATTCAGCACCGGTATAAAAAGAACCGTATATCATTGAATTGAAGAGTAATGGTCTTTTCTGCGCGGAACTTTTCAACTTTTGGAATACTTTAAATAGAGACATGATTGTGAAAAGTTTTCCACGGGTTTCCAATTTCAATTTACCTTCTGCTTTATTATCTGAAAATTGATGCGTTATGTTACATATATAAAAATGATAAAATTTTTTAATATAGATATTCAAAGAGTTTGAAGCAACGAATATTATTAAGAATTCTAAAAATTCTAAAATTTGATTATAACGAACATGATACAATTAATTGGAACTAGAAATATGTACTATACATTGCAATATTATCAGAATTATTTTCTTCTTTGTAAACTCACCGTGCTGATTGTGTAACGAAATTTATTATCATCGATCACTGAAATTTCGATCTTTTACAAAAAAGTAAACCAGCAAACGATTAATACGTAGTTAAATTATTATTTAGGCTCTGCACTATTTAAATATAATTGCAGGAGATACATTGAAAGATGTAGGTAGAATAAGGCGAATAAGGCAAAACGGTGCCGCAATGCGGTATATTCTTACAGGTAATAAAATAAGAAAAATTTTTCCGAGTTTTCATAAACGCAATACTAATGTAGAAATCTGGCGAATAATTCTTAGATATCTTGTAAGAGGAATGCAAAAGTTAATTGTTTTAAATTTAGAGGTTTCGTAGTTTTTTTGGATCAAACAGTTTCTTATCTTATACAACGTTTGTTTTTATACTTATACCCTCTTCCAAATCTGTATACGCGTTGAAATATAATACATATCTCTGTGTACGTGTTGAATAATAGTAGATAGCTGTCGTCCTTCGGTACACATTTTCTAATCCGTTTCTGTTTCAAATTATCGCTTAACCTACCTACGATCTTTTTCGAATATTATACACTTTTTTATTCTACAATGATTAGAAAGAACATATTTCGAAATAATTACATAAATGCACTTATCAGAGAAAAAAACTTATAAACTTGAAAGAATATCTTTAACTTCTATCACTTTCATTGTTATTGCCAATATTTATTTACATTTTTCTATATTTGTATAGAGTTATAAGACGAAGATGTACAAAGACAGATGCATGTAAATTTCAATTTGTATTATAATTTAGGTAACATAAACATTCGTGCTGTAAAAAATCTTTCATCTTAAATAATCAATAAAGTTTTCGAGCCACTCCATAATTTATAATTTATAATATTTTTCCGTTATTTTTGGACAAACTTTTTCTACGTTATCAATAAAATCAAACTTAATGTAAGCGAACGAAAAAAGAATAAAGTGTAAATAAAGTTAATTACTTACGTATATTTTGGATTACATCGAATATATTATTAAATATATTTTCAATTAATTGAACACATAAAGAAGCTTTACGTTCAAAACAGCTCTTCGTCGAAGTTGCATACACCACACACGTGTAGTCAACTATGATCACTTAGAGACAATCAAAAGCAATCACGGCTTAGTTATGTCAATTGTAACTAACTACGCTATTGAGAATTATTTAATATCATAAAATGATATAACATATTAGTTACAAATGTTTGAACATTTTTAGAATTCCATGATTTAATAATTCGTGATATAAGAAAATTATGAAAAAACATTTAATACTACTAATTCTGTTATAAATATATTACAAATCATGGACAGGGTTATTCTCTCTTTCTTTCTTTATCATACTCTTCATAAGTAATTACATCCATATTAGTGTCAGAATATAACCAGTCTATCCAATCTCGATTTACTATTTTTTCAAAAGTATATTCTTGGAAAACTTGGCTTCTTTCTATCTATTTTACAATATAAATCATATATATTTTGACAATAAAATATTATTCTTATTAAATGAATACTTTAAGAAACAGGTTACCTTCTGAAATCCTAATTTTTCGAACATTTTTATACTCTTTTCATTGTCAAATTTAATTTTTGCAATGTATTTAGTGACATTTAATACGCTGATTCCTAATTTGAGAAAAGTATTTTAATCTTTATTAAAATAAAAAAAGACGCATAAATGATAGAAAAAAGAGACAGCATAAAACATATACCATAAAGAAGCATTAGAATCATAGCTTCCCAACCTCTTTTTTTTCTCCTATAAGTATCATTTGCTATCATAATTTCAACTTCTGCAGTATTTGGCTGATCTGATTCGTTAAAAAATAAATTTGTATCTCCAATCATAGCTTCTAAAAAATTCATTGATATTGATACATAATGAAAAGAATAGCGTTAAACATAGAATAATGTTTTATGTACCTATCTCGTTTCCAGATGTAGTAAAAATAGTTTTTTCCAAAATGATAAAAGTACATTCTAAAACAAATAAAAATATATCATCAGTAGAACTGAACATGTAGTTTAAAAATAAAGTTACTTACTGTCTTGATCCTGATGCCATCGCTTTTGCATTTGAAATTCTTCTTCCAATGTTAACATCTCTGAACCAGTAAAATATCGTAATTCTGCGGACTTCATCCATTCATGATACCTGAAAATAAACTAATATAATACAAAATGTCAGTGATATTAAATAATTATTGAAGAACAAATTATATTAATTCGCCAACTATTTCAAAGAAACATAAGGAACGATTTAAAAATGGCGGATATTTTTGCTAACGTAAATTGATGTCGACAATCGATAACAGGTAAACGATACCAGCCTTTCAACGTGCTTCTTCTTATACGGTACTAAAATTACATTCGATCCGATAATTTTAGTACACTCGTTGTCTCTCATGGCACAAGATTAATTAACATCAAAATTATCGAAGAAATGAGCCGATTGAGAAATTTAAAACTAAAGAGGTTACATTCGCTTTCCTGCCATATTGGATGCAGAGCTTGCAACGATATGATCTAGAATCCCGAAAGAGTAAACTTATTTTCTTCAATCTCTTTTACTATTTGTAATTTGTCAAAGAATAATTGCAGCACTGTGAAAAGTTTAATAGAAAATGGCTTACAATTTTCCGGGTGTACCAGCGGCCGCTATGCCACCAATGGGTATGCTTGAAAGTCATAACCATATACTTTACATTATAATACATTTACATTTGTCGAAACACGTATTCCTTATTACTGTATTTAAAGTTTCATTTATCTTATTATAATTAGAAAAATGCTCGTACTTAAGGATACCATGTATGTCTTTAGGTATAGGACCGATGGGACCTCTTGCTCCAATCGCAGGTCCACAAAGTTTTATGGAGTTGGCAGGCCAAGGATTTCCTCCTTTACCTCCACCGATACCACTGCCAGGAATGAACGATTCTCCATTAGAATTTAGTACAAATAAAAACCAACCACCGGTAGTTAGAGAAGCTTCTGAAGATAATAGTGATAAAAGAAATGAAAAAAGTGACATTCGACGTGAAAGAGAAAACCGAGACAATAGAGATAATCGAGACAATAGAAGGTTGTTTCACATAATTAAGTTATAGAATTGTGTTAACATCATAATCATATTATGCATTTTTTTCTGCGCTTATTATATTATACAATATTTTTGAAGTAGATCTAGAAGTGATCGAAGCGATCGAAGGGAGCGTGATAGAGAAAGAAGGGAAGAAAGAAGCGAAAGAGATAGAAGAGAAGAACGAAGACCAGATGATCGAAACAGTATAAATTCTACCAGTAACAATAACAGTCATACTAGTAATGCAAATAGTAATGAAATTCCATCATCATCAAATACTGGTAATACTCCGAATTTGGGAACACAAATGGAACAAGCAACAGGAGTTTGGGGAATGGGAGTAGGGTATCCAGTGATGGGAATGGGTCCAATGGGTCCAATGGGACCTATGATGAGTGAAATGACACTTGGGCCACATATGGGACATACTCATAGTTATGGGCCTATGAGTATGGGAATGATGTCACACGATGGTAGTATGATAGGTGCACAAATATTAGGACCAGAACAAATAATGAACGATGCTGCCCAAATTATGAGTGGTGCCTTACCTCCTCCACCTACAACGCCACAAGGTACCAAAGAAATTATACATTGTAAAAGTTGTACACTGTTTCCACCAAATCCAAATGCTCCACCTCCAACAACCCGTGAAAGGCCTCCAGGATGCAGAACAATTTTTGTCGGAGGTATTTTCAATTTATTCCGTCTATATATTGTACATAAACTCAAAATTAATATAAAACTAATAACTTCTTGTAAATATTATCACGTAGGTTTGCCGGAAAACATCACGGAAACGATTATTCAAGAAATATTTGAGCGATGCGGAGAAATAACCACTTTGCGACTTTCTAAAAAAAACTTTTGTCATATACGTTTCGTACTGGAGAGTAGTGTTGATGCTGCAATTTATTTATCTGGATATAGAGTTAGAATAGGATCCAGTGGTGACCCTGCAAACACAGGCAGGCTTCATGTAGATTTTGCTCAGGTTTGTACATAGTGCTCAGTATCTTTTAATATATAAGAAATTAAGTAAATACGTAAATACTAGTTTATTTACTTATACCATGATAAAAAATATAGGCTAGAGATGACCAATATGAATGGGAATGTAGACAACGTCAACTACAGAGAGAACAACGCCACAGAGAAAGAGTTGAAAAAGAAAGACAGAGGGCACCGTCCAGTCCCCCTCCAGTAGTACATTATACAGATCATGAAGCATCAAATATTTGCGAGAAAATTAAGCAGGACGATACATTTATGAAAGCGGTGCAAGTAAGTAATTATCATTGTGAACATATTTATTATGTAAAATATTTTAAGCGTTGTTAAGCGTTTCTGCAGACTAAAACTTTTGAATTCCAGAAAACGCGTTCTGTCACGTTACAAAACAAGCGCATTAAATCATTCCAGGTTGTCGTAACATGGCTCGAGCGTGGAGACTGCACCAAACGCAACGCTAACACTTTTTATTCGATGATTCAGTCAACGAATTCTCACGTTCGAAGGTTACTCACAGAAAAAGTCGCATACGAAGAGGAACTTCAGAAGGCAAAGGAACTTATGAAAGGAAGGATGCAAGGACTCTTAATACAATGTACGTTTTTATAAACTATATACATGTTTATATATATATTTTTTTCTATAACATGGCTCTGTACCACTGTACATTATTTATGTACACAAGAGCAAATCTACATACATATTGCTTTACCTGGTAAGTTTTTTTACCATAAAGTAAGGGTCCTAAAATTCTTTAAGTATTCGATACGAGAAATGATAAAATGCGGTTGCATCAGAATTTTGCTTATCTTGTAATAACAGAAGTGCGTACTTTCTGTTGTTGTATATCTAGTAAATTCTTAGCTACTACCTATTAGCTAAATTAGACTACACATACATATATAATAAATGCAGAATTTATTGTTATAATAATTGTAAAAGTACGTCACTTTTGATATTAAAGATTCTGACATTTCCAATGGCAAATACATGAAATTAAATAAAATTTTTAACATTGAAAGTTACATCGTCGATCGTTTTGTATCGAATCTCAGTTGTGGAAAAATTTCATTCTTATTAAGATCAGAACATCAGATGTATTGTAAGAAATTTATTATGTAACGAGTGTATTGTGGTCAATGCACGATCGGGACAACTCGATAGAAGGATCAAAGACAGTAGGAGAAAATAAGGTGGGTGAAGATATCCTGTCTTCTGATTCTAGGCTCTGATGATTGAACAAAAGAGCACAAATACTACAAAAATTCATTTTATAGAAACATAGTGTACCTAAAAATTGCATGCTTGCAATGCTAAGGATTAAGGGTGATGGGCTAAATATTCGTTGCGGAGATGACATTATGCTATGATTCTCAATATGGTATATTAATCTATCAGTTAACCTGATGTAGCAATTTTATATGAATACGATTATAATACAAGTAGTCGACAAATAGCTTAGTGTATTATTTAGTGCAAAATAAGACATGTGGAATCGTAGCGTAAGATCATCGTTTTAACGTCGGAAGCCTCTACATGTTGTAAGTTGTTAGGAAAATAGTGCAGATTTTCTTAAAGAAAACAAGCACTAATCGTGATCCATTGAAAAGACTGATTGGCAGCCGAATTGCAACACCTCCGATAAGGATCCCTGATCGACGGTGAAAGCAGTTTTTGAAAATATTATACTTGGATAAGTAATTTCATGATTATTTTCTATTGCTTTATTTGCTATATAGAAGATTTTCCTAAAGACAAAAAAAGTGAGAGATAATAAATATTCAAGTAACATTAAAATCACAAATGTATTTTGAAAAGAAACGTTCGAATTTGAAAGATATAGAAAAATTGTTGAAGGGGGTACAGATAACACTTGCGATACTGTGACTGAATATTGCAAAGAATATGTCAAAAAATGTGTATAAATTACATGACATACGCGTGATATACACTAGATGATTTTAACGAGAGTTACGTATTAGATCAACACGAATGTAGAGTTTAAAGCAGGGTATACAACAGAAGATTTGTTGTGTTTTTGTATGCAACATGCGACCATGTCATCAACAGTCAGTCAGATTGAACGCGTCTTTACTGCGGCCAGCCACAAGAAGGTCTGGGATCACTTCACAAAGGCTCAACGGAAGAACATCGAAATGTGGAAGAAACAATCCTCGGTATGTATTTGCATTCCCATGTTAGTAGCCCGTGTCCAGTATGTTACTTTTTTTACAATTAGACAACAGTAATCATCGACAAAGTCTTACGAGTCACAAAGCGCTTCTTTATGCGAATGCACGTTCATCCATACGCCAGGCACACGCGTTTTGCAAACACATTTTTTCAAAAAGGAAGGTAAGTAGTGATCAAAGAGTATGAATGACTTTGTTGCGTCTTGTCAGACATACTCTATACAAACAATGTATAATTGATGTTTAAACTTTTTGGGAATTATGGAACGTAAAAGGTAAAGAATAGACTTTTTCATTTGAATTGGCCAGGTACCATTGACTGGAGTTTAAACAGGTAACAATCGAACCAACAACAATTTCTAATCTAAAATATAATTTTCACTTTTATTAAGCGGATTTCTCATCTTACGCTAATACAAATGAAATTGTGAGAACAAGGACATAGATATATAGTTAAGAAATAAACCTATTCATTTTTGTATTTTAAAGATAGGTATGCTTGATCGAGACACATACAACCCTTACACACGTATACACAAAGGCATATCATATATGCCTTACTATACTTGTTTCCTTATTAGTTTGTTCTTTAGTTTGTTTACTTCTTTATTTATGTAAACTATTCTATGAAATGTTACTCAGGTAAGCATCTTTTGGGTGATTTCTGAAAACATCAATTTTTATTTAAGAAGTGAACTGTCGTCATTCATTATAAGGATTATCTTATGTGCATAATATTTAAACTGACTTTTACATTATAGAAATGCATTTTTTGAAATACATTAGATTATGAGAAATGGTTGAAGTTAAAACTACATTCTATCAACTTTTTACCTATAGTGATATTAAAAAAAAACAGATATATACATACATATGTATGTGTACATATATATAAATATATATATACACACACACATACATATGTATATATAGGCATGTTTTTTGATGTTGTCTTTATTGATAAATTTGAATAGGGATGAACTCAGTGATGATTTTTCATTGCAATAGGAGATTAAAGCAGTACAATTGGAAGAATCTCTAATGGAAGGTGAAGGAGAAATGGAAGTTTCTGACTCAGAAGAGGAACCACAACGCAAAAAAACACGCAATCAATCGGATGCACACGATGATATTGAAAGATTACAAGTATTAAAGGAGGAAAATGATAGTCTTCGGTGTCAATTAGAGGCATATAAAAATGAAGTATGTGATGACTTTGATTTAATGTTTAAGTTGTAATGCGAGAAAATTGTTATAAAGAAAGAGAAATAGTAAAACAAACAAGAATACATTTTTATTTTATTTTGTAGGTAGATTTGCTAAAATCCGAAACAAAAAGTGAAATAGATGCGAAGGATAAACAAATGAAGATGTTGCAACAAACTTTAAAAGGCATGCAGGAACAATTGATGCAATCAAGGAAACAGCAAGCACAAGATGACCAGAAAATTAAAGATTTAACTGTGAAACTGAATGCCACGAAAAAAGAAGAACCTCGTGAGAGCGAGATTATAACGTTAGATAAAGATGATGACGTCAGTGAGGAGCCTCGAACTCCGAAGCAATTAGTCTTAACGTCTAACTTCGTACAAATTACCCAGAAGGATGCCAAGCTGATAGGTAGTTTCCATGAATCATTTTATGAATTTCCAACTATTTCAAATATTATTTATTTGATAAATACATTTTTTATGATTATAGGATTAATAGCAACCTTTTTACATATTCATCCATTTGGTGCAAGTGTAGATTATTTATGGTCCTATTTACAAAAAATGGAACCAGGTATCAAACCCAATGAAGTAGAAGCACTGATGCAACGATTTCCTCAAGTCTTTAAACAGGACTTATTCGGAATCGGAGCAAACATGGAAAGGCGTTGGCAATTTTCAGGTTTTAATGTTTACCGTAATCACTGATTCATATGTATCGATGATTATCTTTGAGAAAATTAATAAGATATCTATTAAAGGATTTTGTAATATCATCATGTTATGGTGTCTTGTCATGTTAATTTTCATTGTGATACTTATAATTCTTGTAGCGAGATTTTACTTCGCAATGTCATCCTGAAGTAAAACACTTGTAAATAAAATTAAGCAATTTCAAACAATCTAAAAGAAAATGACTTTATTTTTGTTTGAAAGTTTAAAAGCAACATATTACTTAATAATATAAAAATTGATTTCGGATTTCTTATAAAAAAATTCATAAAAATGAATATATCATTGACGTAAAATGAAATTCGAATTAATCTTACCTTAAGTGAAACCTTAATTTAAAATAACAATAAAAATATAAAAATTTAGGAAACTAAAGTTTTATATTGAGTTTTCAAGTATAATTTTTACAATGAACGCAAATAAGACGAAAAATGATTAGTTTCCTATTAAATATTAATTTTATTAAATTTATCCTTAAGTGAAATAAGGCTCTACTTATTACCAAACAAATTATTTTTATACTATTTTTTATCTCTTGATTTTCAAGTTATTTAAAAATCAATTATTTACGTACATATTTTCAAATACTTTCGATGTACACATACAAGCAGTAATCATACTTTCAATTTAGTTAATTAATTTCAATTTAATTAAAAGATTAATTGTAAAGCATTTTACCGAAAATGGTATTTTATTAAAACAAGTAAACTACATTTATATAACTTATAAAAATCAAGGTATTTATATTTAAAAAATTTTAAAGTGTAATATTGGCGCCAAGTAAATGTATAAAAATATTATAACTTCAGCGAAATAGCTTATATATATACATCGCTAAAAATTGAATTTAAATAATAATTACACGATTTATCTAAGTTTTTATTTCAATTCGGTCTTATCGGTAAAATCTCTCCAATTCTCTTTAGCGTGCACTAAACCGTATGTATATAAGTGCATACATGTATATGTGCATAAGTACATATGTATGTACAGTATCATCAACATAACTTGGAACCTTCAAAAATGACAACATGGTCACATGTACGCTTATTACACAATCAAACACGTTGTTGTTAAAACTCTAATTAATTATAGAAGAGAACACAGAGGGAGTTTGGTATCACTGACCACTATAGCGCATGATTTTTACTTGAAAAATGATCATGTATATATGTATAATGTTACTATTCACATTTTTAAAAACATTATGACACTTTTCCTACTTCCTTCGGTATTCTTTACAACTTGGACATTTTCTTCTACGTTGTAAGTTGTGTTTAAAATTTGTTAATAATTATTTTCTACAAATTAACCGCTATCATCCGATTTCGGATTGTTCTGTTATATATCAAGAATGAGAAGCAAGTAAGATACAACTTACCACAAGTTTAAAAAATAGAAGTTCTTATAAATATTGTCATATTCAGTATCACTTTGATCGTAAGAATCTCAACAATCCAATTAAAACAATCTTATAGCAATAAAGTAAAAAATATAGAAACTTCATTTTTCTTCTTCCTAGTTGCAAAAAATTATTTTTCCCTTTTTTATTTATCAACCATTGTGTCATTGCCGGGACATATCATAAATAACATCGGAAAATGTTCCCAGCGAGTAGTAGAAATAGCTCATATCCATTTGAAGGGACAAATTCGTTTATTTAAAAAAATTTTGCGCTGGCTATACTTTGTTCAACGAAAACAACTAAGTTAGGAGCGTATTTATGAATTTCGGATACTGTGCCACTTTTTGGACGGAATTTTTGTAATGAGTATAATAGACATAAAAGTGCTTTGTTAATTTCTTATATGTGTATATAAAACAAATAATGCAATAAATAACATATACTTTCGACATATTATCTTGATGAGTATTCTCATCAAGATCTCAAAATCACACCATCATTCACATCATCTCAAAAATAACAGAGTTTTTATGTAGGACCACTCGGTATATCGATCGCAAAATTGTATCTGATAAATCAGTGAAAATACTTTGTTCAAAGAACAATCTTTTTTTCAAACGATAGAATTAAAGGTAAATATATCTACATGCTTCGTAATGTACTTACTTGACACTGCTATCGTCCATATCATAAGTCCGAGAAATCAAAAGGAAGTCTAGTAATGACCCAGGGTAAATCCGCTCCTGAACTCATCATCCTCTAGTCAATAGCTGGCGTCTCTTTTATCTACATGTGATCATTCTGTTTACACATCTCTGCTGACTCTTCTGATTGAACAGAATATAGGTATGTACGGGTATGCGAAATTATATCTTGGATGGACTTGGAAAAAGTCGGGTGGCTTCACTCGAGTATCTCTACTCTTTGGCAACGCCGTGGACCTTTTGTATTTTGACAACTTTTATGGTACCAGAAGTCATTTTTAAAGGTCTTTGTAAGTTTTTGCAAGCCAAAAAAACAATGAAAATGCATTACGTTGTAATGTATTGTTTAGACAAATGGTTTTTTAAAAAATCTGTCCATTGATACCATTCCTCTATATCCCTAAAATATTTTAAAATTTAGCTGTGTGAATAACTTTTAAATGAATTTCATAATGCGACTTGTTATATCTCACTTGCTTCTTTGTTTTTCATTCTCGACAAATTTATAGCAGACCGATCAGTCAGATAATAGCAATCGGAGAGGAAATTTCTTCTCTGTAGCAATCAATTTGTAGAAAGTTAACAAATTGTAAATTACAACGTAAAAGAAAATGTCGAAATGGTTAAGAATGGAAAATACCGAACGAAGTAGAGAGAGGTCATGATGTTTATAAAAATGCAAGTAGTGGCATTGTTCATATATTTTTTTCTTATTCAATTCAAAGGTTATGGGTTTATTCTAGCTCATACCCTGATTGTAAACAGATTTTACGAGTAAACATGTGCCATAATGACCGGTGACACCAAGCTCCCTCTGCGTTCTTGTCTATAACTAATTCTAGTTCTAGCAGCAACGTGTAGATGGTACGTATCATGTTTTGATTGGAGTAATAAGTGTACGAAGTATGGTCTTATACACATGTTTGGAAACTCCAGTGGAAGGGGTAAGATTACTAATGTCAAGCGTTGTGTTTTACAAATCGGCCACCATAGAACGCTACTATTGAGAAGTTAGGATTCCGTATGTAATGCCATCTTTCTGTGAAATCATTGAAGGAATTTAAGAAATTTAAACTAAGCCATTAAGTTTACTCAATGACTAAACTAAACTAATTTTCATAATTTTTTACCATCTATTTAAAGTAAGTATGTACATCCACAGTATTTCATTTGATACAGAAAAATGTTGTTTAAATGAATATTAATTATGAATTATTTTATTATGAAATGTATATTATTATTTCCAACAAAAACGTTTAACAAAATTACAGCTTCCAAATCAATTATGTGCACATATGTTTGGCGCGTATATTGGAAAGTAAACTTGTTTTTCTATATTTTTTAATGTATTAAAAATTGTGTAACTATTAAGACTATCTATAATATATGTAAATAATGTCATCATCAAAATATTATTCATGATTGAAACATTTCAATATAATTAAATTTTTTATTGAAAAAGCAAAATTACTGTATAATTTTAGAGTTTACGAAGATTTTTAATAAGAAGAAAGATTTTATATTATATAATATTCATTAGACAATAGTTAGATACAAAATAATAATAATAAATTATGATAATCATATAAACCGCCGTTTCTTCCTTCCATTTGCGCTGGTACTTGGTCCGCCGTGAGTCCAGTTCACGACAGCATTAAGGAAAGAGAAAAAGAGACAGAAACAATCAGATTCGAGCTATTTTTACACGATGACGTTAAACTACGAATCTTACCTTCTCAATTGAAGCGCCTTACTGCAGACAAATTGACCAATATCGTCCGGTTACTAAGAGCTTTATTCCCATCCCGGAGTTTCCAGACTTGTATATGACCGTGGTATGAAGTGTAGATACATGTGGCCATTTCCTAAGTTCTCGCGAGCGCGGGTTTTGATCTAAGTGAATAACCCTTATATATGTACATAGAATTAACAAAACACAAATATTATTTGAAATTATCGTCTTGAAGACAAGTAAGTAAAGTCAGACAAATGAAATAAAGATAAATTTATGGATGTCAATTTCAAATATCTTATTAATCAAGTAGTGGACTTTTTTGTAGAACTATTAAAGAGCTACATAACTCTTACATAATTTCGATGTGTTTCTTATAGTTTTTGCAGTGCATTTAGTTTTCTATGTACTTTCAGTCTTTTTCCCCAACTTGTCGCGCTTTTATGTTCATTCCTCAGCTTCATAAAAACTAATTTTAACCAAACAGCCTAAAATTTGACAAAAATGATCAGATTCCTACATAGGAAAGAAAACTGCATAAAAATCGGTTCAGCGGATCTCGAGTTATAACATAACAGACAAACAGACACACAGACAGACGTTGCGTTTTATGTAATATAGAGATAAATATGTAAATAGATGGTTATACGCGTATGATTGCGAATTCATTACTTAAATGAACTTAATGTTTTTAGGTTATGTAATCTACTCATATTTGTCCTTTGTACTTGATTGTCTCCAGCAATGATGATGTCTTATGTGCATACATATGTGACGCTATAATCCGAAATGATGGATTTAATGAATTATTATGACATACTTGGTTGTACCAAGGAATCAACATTTGAAGATATAAAATGTGCATATCGTGCATTAGCTTTGAAATTTCATCCAGATAAAAATGCAACAGAATTTGATAGTATAAAATTTCAATATGTGTTAAAAGCTTGGCATGTTCTGCGCGATCCAAAGTTGAAAGAAGAGTATGATGCCATACTAAAGCAAGAAGAATTAGATTTGGAAAATATTTTAATATATGCAAAAATATGGGTGAATGAATTGGAAGAAATGGATAATAATAAAGACATGTTGTCTTATCAATGCAGATGTGGGGGATTATATTGTATCGAGAAGCAACATATTCAAAAGAAAAATCAGATGATACACGTTCCTTGTTCAGAGTGTACTTTTTTTACTATCATTGAAACATAATACTTGTATGTAACAGCTAATGACATTAGGACAGACACAAGGTGAAAAACATATAATTTAAAATGCAGCAACATTTTCTATTTCTTATAAAAAATGATACAACAGATAACACATCATTACAAATATAAACTATTGAGCAATATACAAATAAAAACACGATTCTTAAAATATCCTAGGTTCAATAATAAAAATTGCATTTACACAAATCGTGTCTTGCATTAATAATTGAATTTACAAGACTTATTGTCAATCAGAATTAACTGTTTGTATAGCTTATGTAATTTCTGTAATAATAGAGTTTGTATAAAAAACTAATTTACTATAAAAATCTATAAATTTGTAATTTATTACAAATTTCTTAATATTTCTTGCTTTGGAAAAATTTGTAATTTAATTATATTTATTCTTGCATGATAACTGATTTTATGTTATTCAGTTGATTCGTGCATATTGCACAGGATAAATTTGCAACTCTTATTATTGCACCATGGCAAAACCAGACTTGTTACTAATGTCGAAATCAATATTTTATTTAAATATAGACAATCCAATTAAATTACTATCACGAATATTCGATTAACCCTGGTTGTTCAATCGGCGAACAATAAATAGCGAATGATTTTTGAACATGTTACGCATGGAAAATTAATCAAATACTATAGTGGTAAGTATTTGACAATGAGCAGATACAAGCGCGTAAACTTTTTTGTATTATTATATTATAATCATTCTTCATAATTATATTTGTAGAATGATTATAGAAATAATAAAACATCTATATTGTTTTACAATATAGAAAAACTAAAAAGAAGTTTAATAAAATTTTTCTATACAATAATTTCATCTTGCATGTATGCTTTATACATTATGAACAAATTATATATTATTTTCTTCTTGCAACGTATATGTAATTGTATTTATAAGATTCAAAAGAGAGAGAAAGAGAGAGAGATGCAACATATTATTCTGCATGTATCTTTAAGAAATTTCTATTTTATGTCTTACAATTCAAGGACCCTTGTAACGTGTAAAATATAACTGATTACTGAAATTTTCTTTTATACCTAAAGTTAAAACATGAATAGTTGTTTCCTCTACGTAACACGTTCCCTGATATTCCGATTAACGAGTAACATAAGAAACTGGTCCAAGTTCCAATGTAATATAACATTATTATTAATAATGTAGTAGAAATCATTATGATTCCTCCAAAACATACTTTTGAGTTAAAAAATTAATTGTAATTTATATAATTGTATGATTTTGTACGAACAATTTAGATGATAGAATAAAAACTGATACAAATAAAACAAAGTGAATAAAAAGCAACAGCGTTCATTTCGATAAAAAGTCATTAAATATTGATTATATCATCCAATAAATTATGCACAATTCCCATGATTAATTTAATTAACATAAATGGAAAATTTAAATAAGCTATATAAAGTACAGCAAAGAAGAACTTATTGTACAAAGGATATTTTTACCATTATTTTCTTTTCTTTTTCTCTCATCTTTTCATTCCTTTTATTTAGATCTTTTATTTATTTTTTTCTTCCTTTTCTGTTTCTCTTTTTTTTTCAAAATGTGAGATTCTTTAAGCAATTTTTTTGTCTATAAGCTTGACAAATATGGTACGAAATTTTTCTTTTTCTGTAATTTAAAAATACTTTCCTAAACGCCCATACAAATCGTTATGTGGAGTTAATGTTCATAGTGGGCTATCTCCCATGTAAATTACTAGCGATTTCTTTTAAATTTTATAACAGCAGTAATACAGTAATACATTTATAAGCTCCTCGTTCTCCGTAATTTGTTGAGTCTTTAAAATCTCATATTTGTACACCACGATTAATACACTCCATAATTAATATAATTAATGCCTTCTGTTTAAATGTTCTACCACTTTGGAGATCATTTATAACAACTACCGATTCAGCGTCTGACTTTTTACGATCTCTCTTCAAATTTTCGACATACATTCTTATCACAATCACACCATGTAATACATGTATCATTGTACAGTAGATTGGTTACGCTACCTAGTTAGAGTATGTACAGAGGTCGTAGAAGAGGGCAGTTTTATCCACTGAAAAGTGCACTATTTTACCTCTACATCAAAATCGAGAACAAGAAGTTTGGTCTCCTCCGTTCCGTTACGGCTACCTACTGCACACACCAGTTTTGTATCACTTGCACGTATCCTCCACACAACACCACCACTTCCGCCGCTTTCCAAAGCAACCAAGTTTCTTATAAAATCACCTAAACACGTGATAAAAACTTTAGGAATTCGTCAAAGGAATAATTCAGGAAAAAAGAAAGAAGAGAAAGGCAGTAATGCAGCAAGGAAAAACGCACCAGTTTTAACATCCCACAGTTTAACTGTACCATCATCAGATGAAGTAATTACAAAATGGCTGTTGAACTGAAGGCAAGTGACAGCAGACTGATGCTTATTTGGACCAGACAAGGTTTGAAGGCAGTGACCACTAACAATATCCCATACTTTAACAGTTGAATCTGCATTTCCAGATACTAAGATATTATTACGCAATTCCATTCCCGAAGTAAGCGACTGATGTCCCATTAATGTATGTCTACATGCACCAGTTTCAACTTCCCATACTCTTATGCTTGTATCCAGAGAACCGCTAACAACATGTACACCATCAAACTAATAAGAAGAAAGAAAGAAAAGAGTGTATTAACACTTTCTGATATATCTATATTAAATAAATTTAGTGCTGTCCAAGGTATGTCTTGAAGTTTTCCAGATTTTATATGTTGAAATGTAAAACTGTTTGTCCAATGAAATGACAATATATCTAAAGAAAGCCAAAATTTCATTACAAATAATTATTTCAATTGTGAACAGCATCAGTTTAAGAAATATTATAAATTACATATTTTTCTTAATATTAGATTGCCCGAAAAGTTTCTTTCGTTTCATAAGGAAATAATATACGCACAATGTTTTTTGTTTTATATTAGTTTATTCAATTATTCACGAACATAATAATAGAAATATAACGAAATGGATCATACCTAATTCAATAAAATAATATAAAACAGAAATTGTTGTTCATCTATTATTACCTTATGAAACGAAAGAAACTTTTCGGACAATCTTATATATACTATATATTGTATATTATTGTAATATATTGTATCGCATTAGTTCGTGTATTACTTTTATATAATTCGTATATACAGTTTAATTAACGCTTACTTGGAGAGAATAAACACGATTTGTATGTCCTTGTAAAGTATGAAGGCACTCCTCGCGTTCCGGATTCCAAACCTTAACCATATAGTCGTAGGCGCCACTGACTACTAATTTTCCATCATATTGCACACATCTAACAGCTGCCAAATGGCCCACAAGCACGTGTAAACATTCGCCAGTATCCACTTGCCACACCCTTAAAGTCGCATCTCTACTACCACTGACTACTTTATTACCATGTAGATGCATACACCTTACCGTTGATGTATGTCCATATAAAGTATGAATGCACTGACCAGTTTCAGCATTCCATACTTTCAAAGTACGATCTGTACTACCACTAATTACAGTAGTACCGGACATTTGAGAAGACCATACACCACCAGTATGTCCAACTAATGTTCTTAAACACTGTAAAAAAAATATAAATTACAAAACAATGTTATAATTTTCTATCTTATTTCCATAATTATATTCTTTAACTTACCTTGCCTGTAACGGCGGACCATACTTTAAGAGTATTGTCATCAGAACCACTTACTATACGATTACCAGAGAACTGAAGACAAGTAATGACATGGTCATCGTGTCCTTTTAAAACCTTTGGTGTACGAATAGGTTTCGTTCTCCAATTCATTTTTATATTATGTTGTCTCATATATGCTTGTTTCCATGGGGATGAACAATTACCGGAATTTCTACCATTCTTACGTTTTATTTGAGGCAGATCCTTCAAATCTTCTATACCAGCTGCTCTGCATTTCTCTTTCCATAGTAGATTATCGTCCGCGAGAAATCGCCAATTACGGCATGTTTGAGCGGCACGTAAGAGATCCCTGGGTTCTAGGAAAGCTAATACCGACAAAGCCAACTCTTTTGGCAACAACGATATAAAGTCCCTTTGAAATTGAGGTTCAATAACCTGCATCATATGTCGTACCTGTGTTGGTTCACACCGTTCAATTAATTCATCTATAGCTAGCATTCTCTCTGCATTTGACCATCTCTGAAGTTAGAAGCAATATCTTTAGTGTTTAAACAATTAAAAAAAAGAACAAAGAATTTTCTTGATCAAATTACTTAAGTTTCTTATACCTGAAACTGAAGAAGCCAATTACTCATTTCTGGCGGAGGATTATCTTTTGTTGGAATAACACATCTCATATGTTTACTTTTATCATCTAATTTCTTAACAATCCTGCAAATAAAAAAACTCATGTACCACAAGCTATCTCCTTTTGAAAATTCAAATTGCATTTCTCAATGCTCTTTTTTAAATTATACTTACATCGAATGGGATTTGTCCTCTGGGTTAAGTTTTTTACAAGGTAAACTAGATTCAGTATCACTTTTGCGCTTCCTTTGTGGCTGAACAACATCCAAAGGAACGCAGGTATGTAAAATGGGACTATGTACTCGTTGTGGAAACGATTGTGGTTGAGATGATGAAAGCGAACATGTATTACTATCAAGGTCAGGTTCACATTCTGCATCGCAAAATATTCCTGTATCACTGATCTAAAATTAAATTAACCTGGCTGTATTGAGGAGTAAATCTTTTATAATGTGGCGTAGTTCACATAAAATAACTCACTTCACTTTCTTCTTCACTACTGTCATCTTCGTCTTCTTCCTCACCATCTTCCCCGTAATCTTCTGATTCTTCATCTTGTGCTAATAGAGAATGCATAGGTTCTAAAGAACTAGGTCCTGGAACACCTTCAATGCCCTCTATAGGACTTGGACTTGTACCACCTGGTTTATTATCAGTTATTTTATTAGACGATGAAGAAGGGACAGACATCACTGGCTTATGTCCAATATATATTATCTGGATATAAAAAAAATTGTTTTATCTTCTTTTTATAACAGAAGTAATTGTATTACTTCTAATGTACATAATAATTTTAAATCAATTATGTATAATATAAAAATTTATGGAAACAAATTATGCATATAGCTTAAGATTTGTGGTATTTGTATTTTCATAAAAAATGATTTTCTTGTATGTAGTATCTCAAATTATATTTTTAATACTTTATATGTATAAGGAGTTATGTTAAATATTTCCATTTAATAGATTATGACCTGTGAATTTGAGCAGCCTGAAAATTGATTAATTTTTGTAATAAAAGATTGTCGCAGTATATATCTAAGTATATGTTACATTATAATTGACGTTTTATCAATTGTCTAATATAAATGAATGTAAATTTGAAATACAAAATTACCAAGAAATTATAAATTATAGAACTTGGGGAAGAGAAATTAAATGGAAACTAGATTGGTATTTTAATGTCTTTTTCATAAGATTTTTTAATTGAAGAAGAAATTTAAACAAAATATTAATAGCATTTCACTATCAATTATGTTCACGGAGAAAAAAAAATAATATTCGAAAGTATGCAAAACTCCTAACCTTAGACGAATCCTAAAACCAAGTTACATTTGGAACATAGCCTAGAATAATAAAAGGAAGGACCGGTTAGCCACACCCTTAATTTTCATTAGATTTTCACAAGAAGCAAATAAATAAAATAGAAAGTTAGGGTTGAACAAACAATTCATACTTAGATCAAACGTTTTTCCTCAGTGGCTTCCTTATTGTAAAACTACTATACGACGATGATCCAAGTTTCTTAGTTTCGATTACTGTTTCTATCATATGGTGGCGGTACGCATTTTTCGTATGTCGGTATTTTGTTAGGTTAGAATAGAATAAAGTTAATTTTTGGGCTAAAGATTTAGGCCAACACAAATGTTGAAACAAAAATAAGTAATAGGTATAAACACAGAAAAAGATCCATCGGTAGCTCTCGGTAGCTCCGAGGTTTTTATCTCTTCGGACTCGGTGCTTCGTAGACAGGTAGCTGTTGCACATGCGTTCCCGTTTATAAGCCGCATATTCATTGCTGTCCTGTGATTCAGTTCATACGTATGAATTATACCATATTTTTCGCAAACATAAAAATCCAGAATCTAGACAGTAAAGTTAACAATCAATTCCGGTACATTCTCTTCTCGTCTTCAGAATCTTCAGTGATCAAGGAAAGCACTTTCAAATTCAAAACAATAGTCAAGTCAAATACTTATTTATTTTGAATTACTGGTCTTTTATCTTTCGTTTATAAAATTTTCATATATCTATACAAAATAATTCATTAAAATTCGTTTGAAGGTATTTATAACAATTTCTATAATATTATTTGTATATTTTACATATATACATATGTACTTAAGTAAGTACGTAAGCATATTGTTTGGTATATTGTATTTTATGTAGTATCGTAACTATATCTTTAATTGATTCGGTAGAACATTCTGTGAACGGGACATTATTTAATGTTCTGTATGATTAAGAGTGCGACGGTTTAAACGGTGTGGAGTGTAGAAGATAGTCTACCTTCAAGAATTTGTTTAAAAATGTGTTAGTGAGATATGTGATATGTCAAGCAGTGACGTTGGACAACCTAATTTTGAAGGTTATCAAACGAAATAGAATATCTTTTTGATGCGGTAGGTCGCCGTCTCGATCGCTGTTTCTTTTTTCTTTATTGAGACGCTGCGTCCCATCGTGACGGTGAACTACCGTGTAGCAAAGGTTAGATACAGCTTAAAGTAATATTAGAATGGCTTCAAGTACAATATTGCAGGTGAGCTATTTAAACATGTTACTTTCATCGTTTTTGTTTCATGACTAAGTTAACAATTGTAATTACAAATGTATTTGGTGTGTTATAGAAAGCTATAGATCTGGTGACTAGAGCTACTGAAGAAGATCGTAATAAAAATTATGAGGAAGCACTTAGGTTGTACGAACATGCTGTTGAATATTTTCTACATTCTATTAAATGTACGATTGTTATCAGGTTTTTTTTATAATATCATTTTTCTTTTTCCCTTTTTTATAATAGTATTATGATAAGAATGAATGTGAAGTTATGCTATTGTTTTTATTTTCTAGATGAAGCACAAGGTGACAGAGCTAAGGAGAGTATAAGAGCGAAATGTACGCAGTATTTGGAAAGAGCTGAAAAACTAAAGGCATATTTGAAAAAAAGTAAGAAGAAACCTGTAAAAGCTGGTGAAGATAATTCTAAAACTGAGGATAAGAAGAGCGATAGTGGAGACAGTGATACAGATAGTGATCCTGAAAAGAAGAAACTTCAAAGCAAACTGGAAGGTGCGATAATTATTGAAAAACCAGATGTTAAGTGGAACGATGTTGCTGGTCTTGATGGAGCCAAGGAAGCTCTAAAGGAAGCTGTTATTTTGCCAATACGTTTTCCCCATCTGTTTACTGGAAAACGGATACCATGGAAGGGTATCTTATTATTTGGGGTAACTTTTACATAAGTACAAAATAACTTTTAGGTAAAAATTAACTATAAAACATGACTTATCAGCAGAAAGATTTTGCAATTTTGTCTAAGTAATTTACAATCATTTTTTTCAAGTAATTTCAAGATATTTTCAGCCACCAGGTACTGGTAAATCTTATCTAGCAAAAGCTGTTGCAACTGAAGCCAATAATTCAACGTTCTTCTCTGTGTCATCCTCGGACTTGGTAAGCAAATGGCTTGGAGAATCTGAAAAACTTGTCAAAAATTTGTTTGAATTAGCTCGTCAACACAAACCCAGTATCATATTTATCGACGAGGTGGATTCACTCTGCTCGTCACGTTCCGACAATGAATCCGAATCTGCAAGAAGAATAAAAACAGAATTTTTAGTTCAGATGCAAGGTAAGCGAAATGTTCGAATAAATTGTTGATTTGTACATATGTTGACATATGTACTAATTTCTCCGGATACGCGTTGTTATGTACGTAAATAAAATATGACATGGTAAATTGATTCATTAGGTGTTGGATCAGATAATGATGGTATACTAGTATTGGGAGCTACTAATATACCATGGGTGTTAGATTCTGCTATTAGAAGAAGATTTGAGAAGAGGATTTACATTGCCTTACCAGATGAACAAGCTCGTGTTATAATGTTCAAACTTCATTTAGGAAGTACTTCTCATTGTCTAACAGAAGAAAACTTTAAAAAATTAGCAGCTGCTACTGATGGTTATTCTGGAGCTGATATAAGTATTATCGTACGAGATGCTCTTATGCAGCCAGTTAGACTAGTTCAAACTGCAACACATTTCAAGCGTGTAAGAGGACCATCACCAAAAGATCCTTCTATTATTGTGGATGATTTATTGACACCATGTTCACCGGGAGATCCAGCCGCTATTGAAATGAACTGGATGGAAGTTGAGGGTGATAAATTGTATGAACCACCTGTAACTATGGTAAATATAGAATGTTTTTTATTTCCATTGAATTATTTCAGTCTTATCTTATAAAATTTTTAATTGTAATCTATTATATGGTATAATTTACTTTTCATATTTAGAAAGACATGTTAAAGTCATTAGCGACTACCCGTCCCACAGTGAATGAAGAAGATATGGCGAAATTAGAAAAATTTAAAGAAGATTTTGGTCAAGAAGGTTGATACCCAAATTTTTTTAATCAAGTTGCTATATACTTCCAAAAGTAACTTTCTGTTATACATGCACTTGCCTTATGTCTTGTTTGATTATCGACATTGCGATACGTAATATTTATACAAAAAGTTCAAACATACATTGACTCAGGCTTTTATTTTCATACTTTCTTTTCCTTCAACAGTCATTACACGATAGCAATGCCAACATTGCGAGCTTGATGCTTATTTACAAATACTGTTTGTTAAAATATAAAAATCGCAGAATGAACGATATATATTTTGTGATGAAAATTAGTTACATTTTAATCTGCAAAAAAAAAGAAAACAATAGACTATTTTTTATTCAAAAACGCAAGAAAAAGTTAAAATGCTACCGATCCATAACGTAATATGTAACGAATTCTGTGCGTTTTTAACTTATATAATTATTGCTATACTTGTACCTAACAAATTAATTGTACAATACATATGTAGGATTAATAAGTATTTCTGAACAATGTTTATGATTGTAGATTAGCAATTCATTTGTATGTTTTGTAATTTTGATTTTGCTTAAACATCAGCGACACGTTATCAATGACATTTGCATTCATTTTCCCCAGTAAGTATAAATTATACTAATAATCAATTTGAAATGATTCGTTAAATTACGTGAACGCGATTACATGTAGTATGTGATATACATATGTGTACGTATATCAAATAAGCAAAATACCATTTCCATGTGTAAATTGTTTTTATTGTTAATTAAATAAATAACAAGCTGTACACAATAGAATTTCAGTTTTTCCTTCAAGAAGCCTAGAAACAATAAGAATTGTGAAAGATCTTATAAATGTAACAAGAAAGTTTTCTACTGATTCACGGAGGGCAGTGTCTTAAAAATTCAGAGTTCATATAAACCACTGTTATTGTAATATCGTCACGAAATATTCGTACAACTTCTCCTGGTAGCGTCAATAATTGTGACAATTTAACATGATCGATTCCGTATTCCGTACCACCGAGTGCGTTTCTCAATAAATGTGTCGCTGCATTACTATCAAGAGGTTTCTTTTTCAAGCCTTCTTTACGTTGCAACAACATTTTATGTATTTCTGATAATTTCATATTTTTACGGGGCAGTTTCAATGGGCTCAATGTTACTTTTCCACTCATATGCTCACCTACTAAACGTACAGCTTGTAAGGGTGACATTAAATCCCATAGACCATCGCTAGCTATTATAAGAAATTTATCTCTTGGTGTTAATCTATGATATCTAACTTCTGGTTTCGCTGTCAAGTATGGAGGAGTATAATAATTCGGTGGAATTGCTGTTTCACCGAAATATGGCACCACTACTTTCTCTAAGATTTGTTTGCTCCATTTGTAGCGAAAATCACCTAACGAACGAAGGGGCGCTAATTGTCCAAGTAGTCGTTCCAATTTAATTACAGTTGATTTTTCGTTCGATGGATGCTCTGATAGAATTCTTTCGACTTCTGCACGATTGTCGGTATTATGTTCGACGGTCATTAATTTGGCAGACCAATCATCATTTTCTATAATGTAAGATAGTAATACTAATAACAGTGATGATAATGATGCAGATATTAAGTAGTAATGACAACAATAGGAAAACTGTATATCCATTTTTCATAAAATTACAAAGTCTGATAATTACATCTCATACCAGAAAGTATGCCGAGTACTGCTTGGCAATCACCCACTCCAGTGACATGAAGATGTGGACCATCTATGTGTGCAACAGCTGCTACAGCACCAGACATTGCAACAGCAAGAGTTGTAGCAGCACTGCTTTTACCTAAATTTAAAAGTGCTTCGTTCGACAAATCATTATCTAATCTGAGAAATGCATTCTCTAAAGCTGTTTCCATTTGAAATTCTTTTGTACATCCCATTTCTATTAAGTCCTTGACAAAAGTTAAAAAACTTGCTTGATAAAGATCTCTAATTTCAGAAATAAATTCCACTTTATCATTGAACATTTGAAGAAGTTCTAATTTATTGCTGGAGTTAACTGTGTTGAGATACTGTTTTAGTAATTTTGTGGGCAACAAACATGCTGATATATAATGAAAAAGTCTCTTTGAGATAATTTGTGCACATGTACGACCTCCATGACCATCAAACACACCTAACAATATTCCTAAAATAAATTTGTGCTTTTGTTGTACATAATATGAAATTCGCCGTGTCACTAATTGTAAAAATATAAAAGTATATCGAATAATTTGTGTATGTATAAGTTGTTTCCAATGTTTTATACAGCTTCTGTACCTTTTGTAAGTAAACATTGAGCCTCTGATCGAGTATCTTCCATAGGATTATTGGATGCCAACTGATTTGAATCATAATATTTTATAGAGCTTTCACCATCAAATTCTTTGGTATATTCATTAGCTTGTAAAATTGCTGTAACCTACAACATATTTATAAAAAAGAGAGTTTGGAAAGAGTTTGATAAGACTATATTACCTCTTGTGGTGTAAGCCGTGGCAATGCCATATATAATCTGTGAGCACATTTGTTACTACTCCATTCATTATGTCTAATGCATACATTACTGACAGTTTTAATTAAATTACTGCCAACGTTTTGTAAAACCATTCTATTTCTGCGGTTTTGCAGTATATTTGTACTAGCACATTTTCGTGCTTTTACTTTTACAGCACATTTTGTCTGCCTCGCACTCGCAGGTTATGTTAAGCTCCTATCTTTTGCAATATCTTTCTAAGAATAATTGTTGTTATAGCAGCCGCATATACGATATATGCGCACGCGTACAAATACGGTCATGAACAAAAGTATTAGTACACTCTTTAAAACAGAATAACTTTTTAAAATGGAACTAAACGACTTAGAAGAAGTTAAAAGGATTAATTTATTTAGATGAAAGAAGTTTTTCTAAAATTGTAATTCAGGATTGCGAAGAAAATAGTGAAGGTCACTATTTACAATTTTATTATTTGAGACTGCAATAAAAATTAAAAAAGTACATTTTTTAAATTTATGTTAGTTATATGCCTAGATAAAAAGATTGTAAAAAACGACCCTTCGGTATTTTCTTTGCAACTTCGACCAACTGTAATTTTTTAATTTCATAATTTCATAATATCATAACTTTTGAACCAATAGATTTCCCGTCTTAAAACTTCTATTTTTGGATTCTACACGTCGAAAACTACAGAATTGCAAGAAAAAGCCAATAATTTTTGGTTTTCTAAAATAAAATTTAGCCGAGATTAGTATTACGCTTATTTTATATGTATGTATTTAGTATATGAATCTGCATACGTTAATAGACAAGGACATAAGAGACCTCTATGCAGCGTTTTCTTTTTCTTTTTACATATATTGCTTTCTCAGCTCGCTTACACATTTTATCTTTATATGTGTCTTTATGGTCAATATTTGCGGTATCAAGAACCTAGAGGTGATTATGACTAATGCAGGTAGACTGCGCGTTCCCAGGCGTAAGAGGCAGTAAAGAGAATACAAGAGGCAGTAAAGAGAACACAAGAGTGAAAGTGTTATATTCAGGTTATCCTTTTTTCTTTCTAATGAGTGTTTAGTGAGAGGAAGAAAAGAGAAAAGAGAGGAAGAGCTTGTGTAGTGGATGGCGTACAGCGGATTGCCCCACTATTTGTATTCTCCTTACTTTTTGCACAATCTGAAAGAGAGCGCGATACCTCGACACTCGGCACCATAGTCGTATGTCGTATGGCACTATTTCTGTCCTTCAATATAATCTTCAGCTTACCTGTAAGAACACGCTATCTATCTGTATCAGTTATGGGAGAACCACACTGTATCAATGCCATGTTGAGGTTATGTGATAGAGGAACGCGTGGATGAATTTATGATAGAAATATACATATTGAAGTAAGCATAAGTATAAGTGTATACTGATCTAAATCCTCATTCTAGCAGTGTTACATTACAACAAATGACATTACTAAAAAATTAACCTTGGTGTGTAACTTTAGCTGAAAGTTACAAGAAACAGCAATAAAAATCTACTTATAGCTCTTTTGTTTCTAGACCTTGTAACCCAAAAACAACATTCATATTCAAGGGCACAAAAATATGAACCTCTCCTTTTTTAATTTTTTGCTTCAGTAAATTCTATTTTCTTCGTAACGGCCACGGGTCATACAAAAGAGAAAGATGTGGAGTTTTCCTAGAAGTAATTATTTCAACAATATATATATATATAGTATTTATTTTCAAATTTTAATGTAGAAGACTTATATCAATAATTATGTTAATAAAATCAAATGTATCATTTTAGTGATTATTTTTATTAAAAGCAGTTAATTAATTAACCGTTTTAGTGTCAGGGGTTTTTAAGAATTTGTTTGGATTGTCTCATGCAGCGCGATAGCGTTTCGTTTATTTATTTGCGAGAAATGCCGATCGACGCGATCGCGCTACTCGTTTTTTTCGTTAAAATATCCGCTCAACGCGCTCGCGTTTCGTTTCATCAGTCATATCAGAAACGTTATACTAAACATTCAAAAGGTTGCGAAATATTCGTGCTTTACGTTTTGTTTGCGTGATAACATTCTATAATATAGGATTTGATTTTTCAATTCAAGAGGTAATTTATACATTAGTTTTTTTTAATTAATACTAAACTTACCGACACTTTACTTTTTTACCGACCAAAATGACCGGTGATTAAAGAAGTAATAGTTTTTATGATTTAACTTAGATAATGGTTAATTTATAACTGAATGTATATAAAATGATGAACTTTCAAAAAATTTCGTCCAAATTTACTTTTGTTTAATTTCAATTATAGACTTAAATAGAATTACACTTTTATTTATATAGAGATATATCTTATTCAACTTCGCTGCATTTTTTACAAATTATTTTATTATCAAATGTATATTTGCCGCATACATATTTCTCGCATCTTAAACAAATTTTCATAATTTTGTAACCTTTACAATTTTTTACTTGACAAATTTTTTGTAGTAATGAATCTGAACTTGTTGATAGTTTTATTGCATGGTATTCTCCCGCGATTCTTTATACAAAAATAATGTGTACACCAGGTTTATAACAATTTTGTGAATTCTCTATAAATCGGCCCCATACCATTGCAAATTTATTGGTTCGTAAATATTGGCTTCTTTCGCTCTTCTTATCAAATCGCATAAATCTCATAATTTCAGCAAAGTCATTGTTGTTCATTGTTTTTGAAAAAAATGCAGATCTCCAAATTTTATTCCATAAATATGAGACATCTAAATTCTTTGCCTGATATGCACCGCGGCTATATATCAGAGCAATAAATGCATCTAGTTTTGTTGCATCTAGCTTCCTCTTGCCTCCAATACTCCAAATATATACGGTGATCGATGATAAGATAAAATGCCATCTTTACTTGTCCTTTCATTATATGTCGTTTAAAATATCCCTAAAAATGTTATGAACTGATGTCCTGCCAGATTTGGGACTTGCATCTATTTCTCTCCAAACTATCCCATCGGGCCCATTTTCGATACGTTGGTTCTTTACATCAGTCTCACTCTTTGCTGTCAACGATAATTTCTTTCCTTTTTTCTCTGGACGTGAACGCTTATTTACAAATAATATTCAACTCTGATTCGGTTGTAAATAGCTTTTCATGTGTTTCCATGCCGTTTTCAGTTGTTGAAGTTTCTTGTTCATCGCACGCTGAATAGTCTTCTTCTATGTCTGTTATTTTTTTTTACAATTTTATTTTGAGAAGTCTTGACATTTTTAGGTTAAATATTTATCACAGAATAACGCTACGTACGGAATACAAAATTATTGTCAAATTTGATATGCTTTATTTTTCCCTTTATAACAACTTTACACAGAATGCTCTGAGATGCTTTCTGTTTGAGTTTCAGAGATAACAAGTTTAGATGTCGACTGATTGACTAACAAACTGAGATGTATTCTGGTCGAAAGGATGATAGCAAGTAAGAATATGGTCTGTGACGGCGATATTTATACGAAAATATTGATGAATATTGGCCGTTCTCCACCAACGGTTACTTGAGGGTGGAGATGAGAAAAACCCGCTTTTCCCTTGTTTTATCGCAATGAACAATAACCCTAAGAAACTTCTCGACTTTTAAAATGTTTATAACAATGGACTGTGAAAAATGCTAAATTTTATGGCGGTTCCTTAGGATTATTATGGGCCTGAGTTGATGTCTTGACAACTGATGGTCATCTTGATCGAGGGATGCGATTATGTTTTATAACAAGATTACAGGTGTAACAGCTATTATTATTTGTTATTACTGATTTTGTTTGTCATCTGACTTTGAGATAGTCTTTTCTTTGTACTGATTACAAGGCAGGATACAAATTTTTCTTAGAAAATAAAGGAGCAAACTAAAAGTAAATATCGAAAAATATATTGTATGTATGTTTTAGGAAAAGTCAGAAATTATGATGCGATATGATAACGTTTAAATATGGTTAAATTTGTGTAGAAGTTCGAGAGCGGTCAATTTAACCGACGCTGGTAGGTTTAGTGTTAATTTGATTATTTATTATTCGTGTATTCCTTGTAGGGCAATGGATACGAAAAAGAAAAGAACGAAGTCAAGTTGGAGACCTATTTCAACTTCTGAATCTGACGATAGCAGTAGTAAGATCGTTCCAGTTTCAAAAAGAAGGAGAATAGACGTTTTTGACACATCTAGTAGCGAAGATAGTATTCCATGCAGTTTTATCTGTTCTGCTACATCTGCAAGTACTTCTATTAATGATATAGGTGAACAAGAGAATTTATTTTCCTTTACTGAAGGCACTGGGCCACAGCCATCGCTAACTACCAAATCTAAACCTATCGATTATTTTAATCTGTTCATCGATTCATTCCTGCTAACATTAATGGTTCGCGAAACGAATAAATACGCCGAACAATTAATAAAATCACGTAAAATCAGCCAAAGATCTCGAATGAAACTATGGAAACCAGTTACTTTGCTCGAAATAAAGGCGTTTATAGCAGTTTTATTGGAAATGGGGATAACGAGGCGACCAACAATATTTTCTTATTGGACCGAAAATTCAAGGAGCATACCCTGGTTTTCAAAAATGTTTTCGCGAAATAGATTCCAGCTTATTTATCAATGTTTTCATTTAGTCGATAATAAAGAATGTTTCCCACCAGGCCATGAAAAGTACGACCCATGCCTAAAATTTATGCCAATAGTTGAACACGCGAATAGAGTATCCAAATTAATTCCGACGCATGCTTCAAATGACAATACCATTGTAATTAAAAAACAAAATGGAAACGAAAGAAGTAGAGTAAAATCATACATGGTTGACAGTTATAATAGTTATATGAGGGGAGTTGGCAAATCGGACAAAATGTTATACGTCTATCTTGATGAACGCCGCACGGTAAAATATTGGAAAAAAATTACGTTTCACATCATTGCCCGTATGGTATTAAATTCCTATCTATTTTATAAGGAAGTTAGCAAAAAGAAGCCAATGACTCGATTGGAATTTACATCAAATATTATATCCGAAATAGAGCATGAATGGATGCAAGTCAAAAAACAACATATGGTAAGTGATAATGACAGAATATTTGGCTTAATGAAACTACCAGGCAGAAATTTAAGACAGTGCGTAGTTTGTAGCAGTAAAATTAACGGTATAAAACGATCGAATTTAATTTGTATGCAGTGCAAAAAAGGGCTTCATCCATTATGTCTTCATAAACATGTCTGTTTTAAAAATAACGAATGTCATGATCCTGTAAAACCATGACTATAATTTTAATGTCTTTGTGTGTTTATACCTTTGTGTTCTGATTTAATATATATTGTTTATTTCTTTCATTTATCATTCTAAAAACATAAAAAGATATAAAGAAACAAGGGCAATGAGTGAACTAAATAAAAGACTTACTTCTAAACATGACAATGAACATTAGTAATCTAGTTTTATATCTATTATAAATAAAATATTATATTGTTTTTTTATATTTTCGAAAATTTGTACTATGCAGAAGTATATGTAAATAAAAATAAATTCAACAAAAACAGCTTATTTATGCAGGTGGTTTACGATTATTTGAAAAAAAAAGTAATTACGAGAGGAAACTCTGATATGACTCGCAACGAGCTACATTCGGAACCGAGCGTGTTGCAAATTGACGATCGTGATCAAACATCGCGACACATTTCACCACAGTACGCGAACAACGCGATCGCGCTGCGTGGCGCTAAAACGGTTAATTTAATAATAGCAGTTAATCTCATAAATTTAACAATAAGATAAATGTATTTTCGAACGACTGTAGTTTATAAACAAGATAATACTTTGGGTAGAATAAGAAACGTATATATGTATCTTTCGTATAGTTAAGTGGTAAGCAAGGAAGGATATCCAAGAATAGAGAAGAGTGGACAGGCGTCGAAATTGCGATCGAAGATGAGTTTTTTTGAGCAGATCAATTTTATCTATTTTTGAGAGCTTCTTGAGCAGATCAATTTTATCTATTTTTGAGAGATAATTTTCTTGTATTCTTGACAAGCTAACTTCTGAATAAATCTTAGCTTTAAAATAAAAGATTTTTCAATTTTCGCGCACTCCGGAGAGCAGGGCGGTTCAAAGCTCCACGCTCCAACTCACTCACCATTTTTCCCCAAAACCGCAAACGTAACATGACAATTCAAAGTTGAATTTTTTTTTGGTGTAATATTAATGTAAATAGATAGATATTTATGGGAAATTAACACTAATATACTGAACACAGCCACATAAATAGGTCTTAACACTAATATACCGAAAACATAGAAAAAACCGTCCGATAATTGAGTCGTGAAAAATCGACATAGTAGATAAGAGGTATCGTTCTGTCCATGCATAATATGTACTGAATTTATCAGACAGAGCCAGAGACCCTCTATTTGTCCCTGTTTGAACAACAACGAAAACTTAGTTGCCTTCCATGTTGCTTTTTCATGACCCAATTTTCGGGCACGTTTGATCGGCAGATTTCAGCACCGCCCATAATGTGACATGAAGTGGACAAAAATCAAAATAATTATTATTCGATTTTGATCTCATTATTCGATGATATCATCAATCTATAAGTAAGTAATATTAGTAATACTGAAATAAAAATAAAACAAACTCAAAGTTGAATTTCTGTTTGGAAAAATTCCCTAAAATGTCACTATAAATGTGTTTACTATTGTCAAAACTGTCTTTGAAGAGTTCAGGATGCAGAAATTTAAATTTGAAAACTTAGTTTACATTCAACGGCCAGTAATGGATGTTCGTATGTAGCTTAGTAAAGTTTACTATGGTGTTTAATAAAAGAGATTTGGCGAAAGCATTTTCGCCAAACAAAGTTAAAAAGTTGCCAAAGAAACGAATTTCAAACAATTCAACAAAGCCAAGCACAAGTGGAAGCCCAAGTTTATCGATACAAACTGAATCTAGTTCGCAGACGAGTATTAAAGTAATCGTAAGAATACGACCGCAAAATGAGCACGAACAGCAGGGCAATTGTAAAACTGTTTTGAAGATCGTTGACGATAAAATGCTAATTTTCGATCCTAAAGAAGAGGAGAATCCATTTTTTTATCATGGTGTTGCTCAGAAAGGTCGTGATTTGCTTAAGAAACAAAATAAAGAACTGCAATTCATCTTTGACAAAATATTTGACATGACGTCGAATAACAGTGATGTATTTGAAGGAAGTACGAAAGATTTGATTTGCAATCTTTTGGATGGTTATAATTGTTCTGTATTTGCATATGGAGCAACTGGTGCTGGAAAAACTCATACTATGCTTGGTAGTAGTAATGATCCTGGTATCACATACAGGACAGTCGCAGAATTATTTTATCAAATAGAACAGCAGAGTGATCAACGTGAATTTAATTTAGGTGTAACGTATTTAGAAATTTATAATGAAAATGTGCAAGATCTTTTACATAAATCTGGTCCTTTGCATTTAAGAGACGATGGCAGATATGGAGTAATTGTTGCTGGTCTTAAAATAATTGCTATTCAGAATGCTGAAGAATTATTGACACTTTTAGCAAAAGGCAATAAAAATCGCACTCAACATCCTACTGATGCAAATGAGGAAAGTAGTAGAAGTCATGCTGTTTTTCAAGTTTATATTAATATCACCAACAAAATGGATGGTCAAGTACGACAAGTTAAACTGTCTATGATTGATTTAGCTGGTTCTGAAAGAGCTTCTGCTACAGGTTGTAAAGGGGCAAGGTTTAAAGAAGGTGCAAATATTAATAAATCTTTATTGGCTCTAGGCAACTGCATTAATAAGTTAGCAGATGGTGCAAAACATATAACATACAGAGATTCTAAATTGACTCGTCTCTTAAAAGACTCATTAGGTGGAAATTGTCAGACAGTTATGATAGCTAACATAGCACCTTCTAGCTTTAGTTATGAGGATACATACAATACATTGAGATATGCAAATAGAGCAAAGAAGATTAAAACTCATATAAAGAAAAATATTATATCCTGTGAAATGCATGTAACTGCATATATAAAAATGGTTGAAGAACAAAAGAAAGAAATAAATTATCTAAAACAAAAGCTATTAGCATTTGAAAATAGTTCGCTGCATGTATTACCACAAGGTCAAGGTAATAACATTAATGAGGAAATAGATAAAGCTGCACTAATTGATAGCAATAAATTAGTTGAATTACTTCAAAAAAAGAAAATTCTGAATGAAAAAGTCCTTTCATTAGAAAGCGCAGACAAGATATTATGCTGTAGAATTCAATATAAGAAAGCAGCAGATGAAAGATTGCATAATCTAACAGCAGCTGTTGATACTTTGACGCTTGAAGAACAAAATGCAAGTGGTAAATCAAGAGTTAATAAATCACTGCATTACTTTGAACGACAAAGAGATTCTTTAAAGATACAGATGGAAGCAGCATGGGAGGAACTGTGTTCAGTAGAAACAGAAATACAAAAACTGTATGCGGAAGCAAAGTTAAAGAAACTTGCAAAATTAGAAGATATGTTTGCACTACAAACTAGTGAAATAGAAAATTCTAGATTACAACAACAGTGTGAACATGCAAAGAAAGTAAATAATCTTCAACAATGTGAAATAGAATCTTATTATTCAATGATTAAAATGATGAGTACAACATTACAAAATTATTATAATATGATGAGAGGATATGGAACCATGACAGATACAATGAAGGAAGAATTTAAACAGCTGATCAAATTATTGGAAGGAGTGAGAAATATAAAATGGTCAGATATAGAAACAACTAAACATGAGGAGTGTTTTTATAACTTGACGTGCCTTAGTGTACCCCATTTAATGGATCCCCTTAATAGTAAGATACCTATATACGTATTACAACCTTTAAATGATCAAGATGCATTGGATGCAACTTTCAATACATCTTGTTCTGAAAAAGAAGTGTTTGATACACAGAATGTAACTATCACATTGGAAGAAGAATCAACCATGGATTGTAATACTGATATGAAAATAATAAAGGAAAGTACAGAAGAAGGACAAAATGTAAATTGTATACAAGAAAAAGTTAAAAAGCGTGTCCTTTCAGATAAAAATAATATGAATGTAACAAAGACTCCTATCAAACAAGCAAGGAAGATATCCCCTAAATGTAAGGATATTACAATCTGTACAATAGGAATCCAAGATAAAGAAAATAAAAAGTATATGCAAAAGCCACATGTAACAATGAGCGCTAAAAGTATAACCATATTAAATAAGTTAAAAGCAGATAAACTCAAGAAAGAAAATCTCGATATAAATACATCAAATAGAGGATTGAAAGCAGTAAGGGAAAAAGAAAGGAAAAGATTAATGTCAACGCATCCCTATCAGAAACTAAAAGAAAAACAAAAGTAAGTGTAGGTTTTAATAAATTGCAATACAATTATTAGCATTGTTTAACAAAAAAGACTCGATAAGCCTTATTAAGTTAGTATATTAAACTATAATGACAATGGTCCTAAATTATTAAAACAAAAAATTTTTAACATTGTTTAAAGAGATAAATTTCCAAATTTTTACAAGTAATTCAATATTTTTCATTTGGAATAAAAATTATGACATTGTTGCAGATTCTGTCCAGTTCTACCTTCGTCAAAAATTCCATGATACCAATAGTAATAATATGAAAAGTAATTTAACAACAAACAAATGTATATGTAATTTTTTATGTTGGAGCCGGAAAGACAATAGATGGAGGTCTGACTAAATATTTTATATTTTTAGTGACATATAAGTACAAAAAATTTATAGCATAAAGTAACATTATAATAAGCATAAAAATGACATTGTAATAAGAAAAATAATAATTATAAAATCTTGAAGATGTTAGTTATAAAATTGAAATTATATAAAATTATGCAATGTTATAAAGGTGCGAATGTACCTTCCAATTGTATTTGTTTAGTAAAAGTATTTGTGGATTTATGTTGCTTTTTAATGATATTTTAATAAATGATCATTTATAGACTGAATATCGAAAAAAGAATACAGGAAAGTAAAATAACATCAATTTACATTTATTTTATAAGGTAGCATTTACTTAATGTTTCATATTGTGGTGCAATAGTCAGAAACACCTGCAGGAGAGAAACTAATTTGTGGAACATTGTTGGATAAGAATGTATGGTTACATCAATGAATATTGCAAATGAAAATTGTTTGCCTCTTAGTTGTGGTACGTTTAATACATGACTATCATAGGTTAGAAATGAGATATGCTGTAATTTATGAACTTAATTGCTTTTTAAGTTATCAAAGATGGAAAAGTATTTTTAATTTAAATGAAATAAACGAAATTGAACTTAAATTTTAGGTTTTTATTTATAAATATCCTAAATTTATTTTTTTCTTTTTTGTATTGCATAATGCAACCTGTATTCCAAATATATGGTATAGCGCTTAACGATATGTCTTTATATACTATAGTCAGTGTCCGGCGGTAAACAATTTTGTCGAGATAAAAAATTATTGTACAACTACTTCCATAATCCTCTAATTTTTTATAAAAACTTACCTTTCCAATTACATTATATCACATTATCACAGTTTTATGTTTTTTTTTTACATGAATGTTCTATAACAGTTAATACAATTAAACTAGGAATGACAAACATTACAAACTCAATATTTTTATTTACTTATTCTTTACTTATTTTTAAAATCATAAGATTTTAGGTTTAACACATTTTTAACAGCTTGTCTGTATTTATTGATTGAAAATTGATCTTCTCCTTTATTTATTAAATCAGAAACTGCAATTTTATATTCTGTTACATGTGGGATGTATTCATAGTTGGAATCAGTTGACACGTTTGGCCAACTATACATGGACGTTAAAGATTTTCTGCTTTTACTTTTATCCCAGTCATAATATTCCATATCTACTTCAGATTTTTCTGTTTCCCATGGTTCAAAACGCTAAAAACAATTCTTGTTTGATTTGCTTTGCTTGTATGCTATATTTATCAGAAAATTGATATAATTAATAGGAAATGACTTACCCAAGATACATGAAACAATGCAGTTAATAGGTACTTTACATAATCTAAATTCTGTTTTCTAGATGGACATCTGTCTGCAGTTATTGTTATTATATCTGTGTTAGGATTATACCTATCACCCAGTAACCTAAGTATTTTATCTTTAGCATGAGTATCTAAATGCAAAGAGGATAGTCTTACTCTCAAATTAACTATTCTAGCAAGAGGTTCTCTTATTGTAGGAGAAGAATAACAATAATCAGATGTAATTATTTCAACAGGAAAGTATTTTACACATGCTTCATTTGTTTCCAATTCTTCGGGCCATCTCGTACAAAATTTTTTTAATGCTTCGCAATGTTTTTTAACAACAGGTGGAGTAAGGTGTAAGAAGTTTGGAATTTTCATTAATTCTGCATTTCCATATTTATCAGGATGTATACCTTTCGTATTTTTATATCCTTGTTGTAAAGAAAATGGTACGATATCAGGATGAAATGTTCGTGCAGCAGGCCAAATTGTCTGCCAATCTTGATTACGTGACAGTTCACTTCTATTTTTAATTAGCATATCCACAATTACATTTTTTTGTAACTTTTTGTTTATAACTTTTTTTTCTCTTGGCAGTAATTCCAATACCCGAAATTCTATGAAAGAAAGTATATATAAATTAAAAATACGCACGAGCACTACATAATAAAAATATGTTTATGCTTTTGTAAAAAATTATATTTAATAGGAAGTTTGGTTAGAAGAACGTTATAATACCTATATCATCATCGATGCTCGCAGAGGATGATAACGAAAGTTTTATGATTTTTAATGGCGTTATAATATTTTGGGTTTCGTAACGTCTTATTAGCGATAACATTTTAACAATTATTTCTCGATACTTTGTTAATAACCTTAAATTACGTTTTATGGTTTACACAGTGCAGAGACCTATCTAAGAAAATAGTTCCTAAACGGCGCAATTCTGTGTATACATATATGCGCACTTGCATATTTTTTTTAACTGTATAACGAATGTTGTTGTAATATAATACATAATTAGATGGAACTTTAATTTTATTTATTTTTTATTTAACTTCAGATACAAAATCCGTTTAAGTAAATGTAAACGACATTTTTGTGTGAATGATAATCTACTCTGTAACAAATAATCTTTCTTTATTTACATATAATCTTTAGATATATCTTTTTTTATATGATCTGAAGTTCTGAAGAATATCCGAGGAAGTATGACATATTTTAAATGAATTAAAACATTTCTAAAGAAAACCGCGATTGAAATGTATGTATATGCTACAATAGATGTTACTATATGATTTCTATGAATTAAGATGTTAGCATGTTTTTCGAAATAGTTTTAATTTTAAGGATATGTGTAAAATAATTAAAGATTACAAAAGTTGATAATTATGAATCTATATAATCTAAGCAACGATAAAAAAAGTAAATGTACTTAAAACTGATACTTGTAAAGTTCGTTTCAACATAGATGCTCAAAAAAGATCTGAAGTACACATACATAT
This sequence comes from Bombus pratorum, assembly GCA_930367275.1. Classification (NCBI taxonomy): domain Eukaryota; kingdom Metazoa; phylum Arthropoda; class Insecta; order Hymenoptera; family Apidae; genus Bombus; species Bombus pratorum. The sequence continues at coordinate 7,514,322 of OV883983.1, read as the reverse complement.
AATATAATGTATGCATATACAATCGATGTTTGTAAATGTGGTTAAAGGTTGGTATTTCGAGAGATGACATCCTTCATCCTTCGGATTATTTTTGATGAACGTTGGTGTTGAATATGTCGTCTCCACGTCCAAAATCTCCACGACCTCCTATTTCGACGAGGAAGGATGAAAAAGAAGAAAGTTTCTGGGATAAGATTGGGACCTTGGGTCGAAAAAAGCGTATCAAAGAAGGTATCACACTGCGTTTACATTACGTTGTGACAAGTTAACTTTGCTTATGCTTCTTTTACGGAAATTTACGGGATATATTTCCTTATATGGTACGAGTAGCTTCAAACTTTAAAAAATGATATTGTTGGTAATGACGATGTTTGATTCGTATTTTGTAAATGTTTTTTCTTAAAGTTACTGTTTATGTTTATTTTGAATTTGTTTGATATAGTGCAAGAGGTACAGGAGGAAGGGAAGTATGCAATTGATTCACCAGGATTTGCAGCCAATCCAGAGATGCCACCAGAAGAATATGCGTTAGATGAAAACGAGGAACGTTCAATGATAGAGCCTAGGTCTTTGGAAGATTCTAAACTTAAAGAATTAATATTTGTCCTGATTGAATGGATCAACGATGAATTAGCCGACCAGCGGATTATTGTTAAAGATATTGCAGAAGATTTGTATGATGGACAGGTACTACAGAAATTATTGGGTATGTTATATAATAGCAAAATTGAATAGAATTCTTCTAATACATGAAGTCTAAGTAGGCATATCTTTTTTATTAATTTTAGAAAAGTTGACGGGAAAGAAGTTAGATGTACCTGAAGTGACTCAATCAGAAGAAGGTCAGAAACAGAAATTAGCAGTTGTGTTGTCAGCTGCTAATCAAGTATTAGGACGCCATCCTCCTTACAAGTGGAATGTAGAATCTGTTCATTCGAAAAACATTGTTGCCATTTTACATTTATTGGTTGGTTTGGCAAGGCAATTCCGAGCGCCTGTTAGATTGCCAGAAAGAGTAGCTGCTCAGGTTGTCGTTGTGCGTAAGAAGGATGGCCAGCTAATACACAGAACGGTTAGAGAAGAAATTACATCGACGTACGATGATTTGGGAATGCGTTGCGAACGAGACGCTTTCGATAGTCTTTTCGATCATCCGGCTGATAAATTAGCTGTAGTTAAAAAGGTATGTTGTTCGTTTGTGTTATAAAAAATTATATGTTCTCTACAATGCAATACATAGTTTTATTTTCTAGTCGTTGATTTCTTTCGTCAATAAACACTTGAGTAAAGTTCATTTGGAGGTGACAGATTTAGATACGCAATTTCATGATGGTGTTTTTTTAACTCTTCTACTTGGACTTCTCGAAGGTTTTTTCGTACCTTTAGGTAGTTTTCATTTGACACCTAAAACACATGATCATAAGGTACATAATGTTTCATTTGCATTTGATATTATGCAAGATATTGGTCTACCAAAACCCAAGGCTCGCCCAGAAGGTTGGTATTGTTCTTAACTGCAATACTTATGAAATATCGGAACTAAATGAATGTGACTGGTGACATTATATTTTGTTTGCAGATATTGTAAATTTGGATCTAAAATCAACTCTACGAGTATTGTACAATTTATTCACAAAATATAAAAGCATGAATTAAGTTAATAAATAATTTAAAGGAGGATAAATATAATAAGATTTGAACAAATTAATGAGAGTTAATTAGTGTTGCTAATGTTACTAACGTTACTAACCAAAGAATATGGTTTTCATAATTGGTACGCGAGCAATGTACTTTTGCATATGATAATGGACAACGGACAAAAAAAGTGAGGAATAATAGATGTAGTAGAAGCGAAATAGAAAGGATGTTGTCATGTCTTTAAAATCTAATATTTCTTCAAAATTATAATCCTTATGTTATTATTCAAATTTATTCAAGTTAAATATAGTTGTACGAATTTTATACATTCTTATGAAGATTCTAAGAAATATAAAAATTTTACTTTTTAAATCTATCTGATATTTTTTATCCCTGATAGTTCTTTATCCCTGATAAATTGTTTTCATCGGCGCCTAGTACGAATTCTTTTAAATTCTTTTTCTTTCCTTTTTATTATTATTAATGCTCGTACAAGGAAATGATTCTTAGAAATTTTACAAGTTTCAACGCACATTTTCAAAATTGCTTTCGTAACGTTTAATTTAGCTATGCTTTACGCGATAGAGGATGCGAAAGAACAAGCGCATAAACTGTTGGATAAAATATTTAACATTGCTGATCAATTTCAAGCAATTTACTAACTTAAGAAAATAAATTATTCATTGTTATCAAGCGGTCGATTGATATATAATGGCAAAGCAGAACAGCGTAATATGTATCGATCGATCGTTATTCAGATGTAACTTGTCTTGGGAATGATGCTTATGCATTGATTCAGATAGAATTGCCGTCGCAATTTCAACGATGTCGAAAGAACTAAAAATATATCGAAAGTATGCTAGTTTCGTAAAACGTTTTCTCCTCCTTAGTGGGATGTGTCCGATTACGAAGGAGCGGGATGTATTTTATCGGTGCATATCAATTTGGTCGATATTTTCCTCTTTCATTTCACTCTGTGTCGTAGGAAATTTTTGCTCACAGAATGTTCAGAATATCGCTTTGCTTACCGCTTCGTTTTCCCTCTTCTGTGCCATATTGAATACAACTATGAAGGTTTGTAAGTTTATCTACATATATTTTAAAAGAATCCATTTCATTCATATAATCGAATTGTCACTTCTAACATTTAAATGTGTCATACGTATCCAGCCTTCAAATTCAACGAATCCGAGTTGTAGGCAAACAAAGATATTCAAGATACGTGATTCAATTTATGTAATTGAAACATGAACGATCGATATTTTTTATCGACATTTTACAACAAGATACCTTTTGCTTTTTTAGGCTTGCTGCTTTTCCATCTATCAAAATAAACTGCAACAAGCAAATGATATACTCAGTTCTATGTTGGAACAAGCACTAAGCGAAACAGATATAAGATCAATAGCTTTTTCCTGGGTTCGAACGTTTTATCGATTGATTTATCTACAGTTTACGTTAATGACAATTAACAGCACTATGCACGCATTTAAACCATTGATTACGAGAATACTTTACAACGCGAACAATACAACAAATCTACAATATCCTTTACTCTTTCCTGCAAGTTATCCTTGGACGATTGATTCAATGTTAGTCTGGCAATTGCATTATCTCTTTGATTTGAATATTGTTTGGAATATAATCTCTGTATCTACCGGTGTAGATGGATTTTTCAGCTTTTGTTTATTTCGTATATCGGTAATGTTACGTTTGTTGGGTTTTGAGTTCGAGATGAGATTTTCAACTGACGAGAAGAATAAGGCGAATAAAGAGTATGAGGAGAATCGTAAACGGATCTTTCAAGAATGCGTCAACAAGCACGTTCTGTTACTGAAATGTCGAGATATTGTTCAAGAAGCTTACGGACCCGTCATACTATTAACGACAATAACGAGCGCTACGAGTCTATGTACTTTAATATTTCAGGTTTTGCAGGTGAGACTGCCGATAAAGATAATCGAGAAAATACTTTGCACAACATCTGTTTACTATTTACACATTTAAGCTCAGTTAAATTTGAGATTCTATCGATTTTCATTCGGCCTTCTTTCTATGCATAAATATCTATAATAACTAAAACGATTACTTAACGGGTTGGTTGTTTGACAGGTCAAAGGACAAATCATCGGTAAAATCATAATGTGTACTGTTTTCATTTTTATGAAATTATTACAAACGTTCCTGTACGCCTGGCCTGCAAATGTAATTCTTATTGAGGTTCGTAGATGTACTTGCTTGTTGTCGTCCCGAGTTATCGTGATCTCAAATTGTTCTTTAAACTAGCGAACGTCGATTATACGTAGACTTGCAATCAGCCTCCCTTAATCTTCGTTTCCTTCGTAGAGCGATCGTTTTCGTCACAAGGTTTATTTTAGCGATTGGTACAAACATAAGGATACTAGTTTCGCAAAAGGCTTTACGCTGATATTAGCACAGAGATCGATGGTTCTGAAAGCGTGTGACTTGATGCAAGTTTCATTGGATCTTTTTGTTAAGGTAATCTATCTTTCGATTTAATCATTTTCAATACACCTGTCTCGTGTATATTTCCAGGTTTTGAATACCGCAGTATCCTACTATTTCTTGTTAGAAACCATTGATAAGGATAAATAATGTAAATGAAATTGGTACTGATATAGTATTACGATAGTAAGAGTACCTAATAATGGTGATTACGATGATAATAATAGGGGAAAAAGACATCGAAAAGAAAAAGCATAATAGCTTTGTAAAATGCAGTTTTCGACGATCTTCAAGCTGCAAAACGATTTGTACGAATTGTGTATTTGCCTAATCATAAGTAGAGCAACAGCAAGATACCAAGTCAACGCTGTTTTCTCTCTTCTTTCTTGGTAGATGGTAAATAAAAGCAAGATAATACGTATTACAAATATATTTCAAGTTTGTAGTCTATTCTTTGAAAGTTTACAATCAAACCTAATCATTTTTCATCAAACCATTTTTTTATATTCTAAATAGATTAAGATAATAAGTAAAAATATTTTCTTCCGTCCATTTCGTTGCTTGCTTTCTTTCTTTCTTTCTTGCTATCTTCCTTTCCTCCTTCCCCGCTTTTTCTTTCTCTCTTTTCGTAATGATTAACAAATTTCACCTTTATGATTATCGTTCTAGAAATCTGCAAGGATAGGTTCAACTTCGTACCAACAAGTACGTACCGTTTTGACATTTATTGGTCTGTTTGTGACATGTTGTGCGACGCTCCAGTTATCCATTCGGTTATCTACATACATATATGTACATACACGTATATAGTATATATCTAAGTATACATGGATATTTGATAGAGAATGTAAGGAATAAATGGGGTGATGCACGGAAGAGACACGAAACAGGCTGAGAAGAATTGCCGAGGAGGTCGACTTATCGTGATCGGCTCATTGCGAATTGCGATTTTCGTTTATACTCATGTAAACTGATAGACGCGATATCGAGAAAGATATTACCGAATCACGCGACGGTGCGGCGCGGGACGTTCTTGTATTTTCTTTGTTCTCCTCTTTAAGGCCTGTGGTATTCGACCGCGTGCGCGCCATACCATATCTCTCGTTCTACACTTAACCTGCATTTTCTGCTCTTTTTCGCCTTATATTTTTTCCACCTTTCGGTAAGTTAATTGACGTTATTATTATTATCTTTATTTCTATTTTTCAATCTCTCAATTGTGTTATATTACTTTATGTATGTTTTATTCTCTTTTACAATCGTCATTGTTATTCCTTCTCCCTCTCTGCTAACTATTTCTACATCTTTTTCCTCTAAACTCTTGGTCCTTTTTTTAATTCGTCACATATTACATATTTCCCTTTTACTTCTAAATATTATAGTTTGAGACTTCGAAGACTTAAGAAAGCAGGGATATTTCGCATAAAAAAGTAAATTAATTTTCATCGTTTGCATTTTCTCGTTAAAAGGAAAAGATCGTTTCTAACGAAGACGAGAGACTCGTACAGTATGAATAATAAAGAGGACGATGAAGATGCGAAATTAGAAGGTTGTTTAAAGCTAAACGCCTGTTTTCGCAAAAGGAACATGTTCGAGGAATACTCTAAGATCTTTCGTATCTTATTGGCAAGTTGGAAAGAAAATTACGGTCAACTTCGCAACGATGAATTTAACGAAAACTTAGAAGACCTGATTTTGCCGAGCAACGAAGACTGGCGTTACCGAGTCTATTATCGACTGGTTGAACTGCAAAGAGAATGCGACGTCGATTTTGTAAAAAGAAGGTAACGAACCTATCTTTACGGCCGTAAACGATGAGTTTTCACTTGAAAAGGATCGTGAAAAACGCGTGCACATCGATCAGTTACTCCTACTCGAAGAGGTTGCTTCTACTTATAAATAGTTGCTAATTATTTTTTACGTAACCTGCGCTTTGCAAATTCAAATAACGATACGAATGTCGCTTTTCTTTTCCAACCTGAATTCGTCCAATATCGATCGATCTGTTTCTATATTTTGTCGATTTAATTTTGGGCTGTGCGCATCCGACTTGATTTTCCTTTTTAACCATTAATCTTGACACGCTCATGTTCGTTCCGTATGGCTGAAACTGTAGAAAGATTCGAATTAATCGGACCATGTCGATAGTACGTTTTGATCTTTGTACAAAAGTACAAACAAACGAAAACTACAAATAATGGAGAAGTAAGTAAGACGCGTTTCGCGAAACCCCGTCGTGAACCTAATTCAATGACAATAAGGGAATGGTGTATACATAAGTAGTAATGAAACCGAAGGGTCGAGGAAACCGGATTGGGGACGGAAGTGGAAACGAAGTTGGAAGCGGAAAGGAATCGAAAGAAGAACGATTGGGAATGGGAGCCAAAGAAGCATGGACACAGTTTGACGATGGTTAAGCCTAGAAAATATGGAAGCGAAGAATCGAAGGGAGGATCGTTGATGAGCGTCGATAGGATCAGCGGTTCGATGATAGAAACATGCGTTCAACCAGGTTGGCGCGTTAACGATATTCTGTTAGCCGCGAAAGTTCTTCGGAAAGTGCAGCCTTCTCCTATGTACTCGGACGAGGCCGAGATGCGTCGTGTGTTTGGACTTGTCTACGACGTTCTCAGATGTAAGTCGAGGAACGAGTCCACGCGTTCTCATCCGATTACGAATTTCACGTTCGAATTTTTTTCTCGTCACATTCCATGATTTTCTGTTCTTTCGTATAATTTAGACAAAAAGATATTCGTCCGTGCCTTGGAGGATATAGGATTTTGGCAGCACAATAACGCGATCAAGGATCGAGAAAAGATCGTTTGGTTGTTGCTGTACGATTTACAAGGAAGAAAATTTGCCAAGCCACAGTTCGAGACCGCCAATTTCGAAGAACGCGAGAAGATCTTTGAGGTAGGATTTCTTCTTTCCTTTTTTCTCCTTTTGCATCGTTTCATTCTCCCGCGCTTTTTCATCTTTTACTCTACTTGTCTCTCTGTTACCGATCTCCACCCCTGCATATGTACGCGTGTATTGAAAATGTATTCGACACGTTGAAATTGTACGTATCAGGCTGCTGGCTTAGCGGATGTCGAGAACGCTCTTCTGAATGTGAAGACTCGCCTCGCGGCAAGTATTTCCAGGCTACGGATCCGCGGCTCTGCCCTCAACCTCGGTGAATATTTTTCCTCCGACGTGATAGAACTTTGGTAGAGACTGACAATGAGTATCTAGCTAAAGAAAACGGCGTCTATGTATGTATTTATTATTGCTGTTATATTCCAAATCTGAAAGATGAATTGTTGCCGAGCCGATTGCGCGTCATCGAAGGCGTCGCCTGGGGTGTACATGCTAGGATCGCTTCCGGATGGATAAACAGCATGAAAATCGTCAACAAGATAGAATTCCTGGAGGAAATGTCGAAACTGAAATTGACGTATTGCGAAAGCGAAGGAGCGAAGGTAGAACTTGAAGAGAATGAGTATACGTTCGATCCTATTTGTCCGAAGATAGTTCATTTACACGAAAGCATGCGGGAAATGTTGGCTGTTTCCAGTATCGTTCGTGATCACCGTTTCGTATTTCTGGTAGGTAGCCGAGAAACCAAGAAGATGCTTTAACTTTAACGATGGCTCGTTCGAATGAACAGGAAAGATCATTGTGTATTGGCGCGGCAGCGTTGGTACAGGCGATTCGCGTCGGTCGAGTCTACGGCCCGGTCATTTTAACGCATTCCCTTGCGCCTCGACACACTGGATATCTGGCTGGTCTTTTGGCCGATATCGAGCACGCTGGTAAACTCCTGGCCTTTGGAGCTGGCGATCGTCGTTGCGAGTACGAGACTTACCTGAAAAACCTTGGCATCACCTTGCAACGGTGTCGCGTCTTCTCCGAAAAGTATCTTTCCAATTTCTTTTTATTGAGTATGAGTTTTATTAAAAGTATCTTTTTATTCATTCGTAGACTCGATATTTTCGATTAACTGGTTCAGTGCGCACGTGACTCAAATACACGCGTTTCGTCGATGTATAAAACTTCGCATTGGATCTGTTAAGGGGGTATTCTGGTTTAGAGGCATGAATTTCGGCCGATTTTTGAAACTCTGTACAAGCGAAACAAAAAATATTTTTGCTATCCTTCTTTTTTAGCATTTGTTTATTGATATTTCGAGATTACGTAAAAAATTCACTGAAAAAAAACTCAATATTTAAAAGGTTATGAGCTGGCAAAGTGGGTGCTGCCAAAAAAATGAGGTGTCGTGGCGTGCATGATATTAACCCTTCTGGTCATCTGAGACAAAAAATACAAACGGATTCTTAATTAGTATGGATGCCGCTATCGTCTGAACCTTGGAAGAGTCAATACAACATTTTTTCACAAAATGACGGCCGTTTGAAAAAAGATGTCTTATTTCGCACGTTTTTTTGACAATTCCGAACGTTTAAAAAATAGTAATATTAAAGATTTTGAGCTGAGCGTGATCCGGACGATAGAGGAGTATATAAGGAATATTCAGACCAAATTTAAAATAAATCGGTTCATTAGAACTTGAGATATCGTGCACGCCAACTCGAAAAAAGTAGTTTCGAGAAAAACGCGTTTAAAGTTTTGAGACAAGTTTACTCGGACAACGTCTACCGTCTACTATTCATTTGTTCCGGTCAGACCGAAGCAGATGCCGCGTCACAAAAATGGCTGTAACACATAAAATAATTGAAATTTTGAAAAATTCTTTTAAGGGCATATTCTTGAATGTCTAAACTTTGGAAATATGAAAAAAAGAATTTTTCGATTTTTTCAAATTTCTAGACCAGAATACCCCCTTAAACGAAACGTTTTAAGACGCGAATGACTTATATTTCCTTAGGTACGCGTCTCATCTGACGACGAGCGAATCAGAGAGGGCCACCGTAGTGTTAGCGGTGCCATCGTGTACCTACACAGGGGTCAGAGATATCGTCGATCTTGCAGTGGCACGAGGTGGAGACGTGGATCTTCTCGAATCGTTAACGGATGGCTACACTAACAGCCTTCACGACGACATTGACGACAACTACGAACGACAGGATAACAATTGCGAAGACGAAAAGAATTATAACGATCATGAACAGTGGCGTACTTTCTTGACCGATCAAATGTCCACTTTGAAATATACTTTGACCAGGCCGAATGTACAATTTGTCGTATACGAAGTGCATACGATTTTACCTTCAGAGACAACGGAGATGGTTCGGCAGGTGGTAGACTGCGTTAATCGGATGGCCATGGAGAAGTACATTCGCGAACATCCGGTAAGGTATCCATAAATTCATTGCTTTTAGCTTGCTAGTTCGTATCGGTTATAACGTGCTTCGTTATTTATCGCAGAGGAAAGCACCGAAGGAATCATCGAAATTGGTCAAGATGGATGAGGAATTGCGAAAAGACGATCATACCTCGACACTGTCCGCGAACATTACCGTAAGGTTTACCTTGATGTAATATAGCAGTACGATAGGTTCTATCCGCGCTTTCTTTACGTAAGCTCGTTGAAAGATTTTTCTTAAAATATAAGATCCCAGACAGCGATCTCTTCGAAGTGAGCAGCATCGACGATATTTACGGAGAGAACGTTAGTGATATGTTAAATCCAGGATGCTTTCTCGTGGTAATAAAACGAAAAGAAATGGTGCAATTCGACTCGCTGTTTATGATCAAAGTAGCAGAATCGAAGGGTTTGTTCGGCGATCCGAAAGCACAACAGCGATCGAAGCAGGAGTCCGTCATGGATCAGTCGATTCGACAATCCTTGCAAACAGGCGCACAAAAACGAGCAAAGCGTGTAAAGGTTGGTTTCGCCTTTTTAAATATTTTTAACTCGACTACTCTATCTTACTATATCTTCCTTTTCATTTCGAGAATCTCCATCTCAACAAATATACGTATACAATCAACTGTGCGTATGAACTTCTTAACATTTGAATTGGAAGAATACTTCACGCGCTTTTGGTTTCTCTTCTCTACTTGTAGGTAGAGATCGAGCGTATAATGGCACATACGTACTCCTCATTATCGAAAAGCGTACAAGAAAATCAGATTTGTCCACGGCACAAACGATGCGCCAGTTGGGAGGAAGCGACTGGATTGCAGGTAGAGGAAGCATGCTCCATCCACGGTGATGGATAGAAACAGAAACGTTTACGTTCGCGTTTTAACCACGCAAGAGTTTGCAGTGGTAATCGCGTATTGGTAGAAAGCGAAATTTCAATTTTTCAATATGCTTAATTTATTTAAATATACAGCTACTCATCTTCCGTTGACTCTTTTTGCTTAATACGCAATTTCACATCCTGATTTTATCGTTAGCCGATACTTTAACCGATATTGTATGTCCATATATCTACAGGTATTCGAAAATGCAAAGTTGGACGTTAAAACGTGGCGAAAGCAAAAGAATAGTGCGAATCCTTCGAACACACCTCTGTACGCAACTTCGTCACGGAAAAAGGTAGGTAACTATTATAAGTATTAATATAAGTACTTGTAATTTTACATTACAATACATATGATCGCTATTTTGAAACATCCAGGAATTAGAAGCGATACGCTCGATCTTTTCACCGCAATCCGAATTCAAAGCGTCCACGTTGCATACAGATCCGAAGCAAAAGAGATCTTCGTCCACATTGACCAATTCGCTCAACATCGAATCTCTGCCCCGGTAATTCTCATCTCGTTAATTCGATTTCTTCTTCTTTAAATCGTGAATCACCTAAATGCCTTCGTCATTCTCATTAAATTGTTTTATACTTGTCGACATATAGCGAGGAATGGAGCCATGCTACTTCGTCGATTTTGAGGTCACCGATTGTTGCTAGAGCGGCGCGTCTTATTCGTCTGGAGGATTCCATCGATAGCGAGAATTACGAGGAAGCGAAGAAGCAGACGCGATCAAAGACAGGCCACCGATACTGGGCATCGAGGAAGACGTCTCGTCTATTACATCCTGTCGGATCACCATCCAATGTGTACAGCTCGCTCTTTGACATCGTTTAAGATAATTACCGGGACGCTTACAGATGTTCGAGACGTTGTTCGCTCGAAGATATATCGTTCCCGATCTTTTTTCGAATTTCTAGCTATTTAAAATCAAGATTGTACGAAAATATCCAACATGAAATGTTCAAAGAATACCGGTTGCGGTCAAACGTACAAAATAAATTAATTATTCGTAGTATTGAAAGTTTAATAAAATCGCAGTAATGGTTCCGTATATTATACATATTATATTTATCGGTGACGATAATCTCTTTAGATATTCTGAATATGACAAATCAAATGGAAAATTTCGCAGTATGGAAGTAAAAGAAGTTAGAAGAATAGCGTGTGGCGTGCTGTTATACGAATGACGAGAAAGGAGAGAAAGTTGACAACAAACAGAGTTTCGTTTTCATTCAGAGCCTGTTAGCGTATAATTTATACGTACAATTATATGTAATGTTGGTTGCTATGAGATCCATGGTATTTATGGAATCTATGGGAATGGAATTGAAGGATGTAAATGTGGATATATGAACTATGCATTTGTACGTTTGGATGCGAGTTAAGGAAATTGCCACCAGTGAATCGTCTTCTAGCGTCAAATATGGCTGAAAAGGTGTTGCAAATGTGATTTCGAAAGTAACCTGTTTGGAAAAACGAAACTGAAACAGAAGAACTACCAATAAAAGAAAAAGTTACAATTACGTATCGCATTTGTTTCCAATCTTCTTCGATCCGTAGAACGATATTTACGATGATACGAAAATTGCAATTTTGATTAATGTTTGAGAAAATTACGAAATCATCGCTTGAAACTTTCATCTATGTTTAACACAGGAAACATCGGACGGCAATCTTAATGTAAATCGATGAATGACAAAAATAATGAATCTCGAATTAAACCTTCGGCATATGAAACAACGAGACGTTATAATTAAATGGTAGCTAAATAGAAGAAGAATGTATCTCTTGAGATTATTGAGAAGTCGTCTGAATCTTCGATATCTCTTTTTTTCTCAACGAAGAAAAGTAACTAAAAATGTGGTGTCGGAAACGGTAAAAAATCGCAATTTGCAGTTTCTATACTCTTGAATAACGCCAATAACGAGACAGCAATTAGGATGATTTGATGGAATTACTGGAGGCTCCTCGTTTTCCACTTCTCCTAAGACAATAACATTCGTTTGATTTTATTCGTCAAATAATGCACATGCATACAAACGATTAAAAGAAAACTTACGAAATACATGTCCATATATTACATAATATACATATATATAGTATATAGTATAGTATATATGCCGTCAGGCTATCTATATATATTGTCAATATTTCAATGTTCTCAATTAGAAGACGAATCAATATGTATTATCAATACGATATTGTCAATATTTATTGACAGACCACGTCTTCGTTGAGAACATTGGAATATTGACAATATTACGAATTGTCCAAGGGAACCCAAAGTAATAGATAAAAGTAAAAGTAAAATCGCCTGGAATTCAGGTGAATTTCTGTGCCCTGAATGGGGTTTGGTTAGTTGGCAAATAGCAGCGCCGATTCGATCTGCAAAAATTGTATAAAAATGACGGTAATACTTTCGAGTTGATCCTTTTGTTGTTGCGTCTTTTTCAATAATTATTCGTTTTTTTCTTTTTTAACCGATAAGAAAGATCTTCATTTAGACACTGGTTCAGACAACAATGGAACGAACACGTGCTTTTCTTGTGTTGCTTAGAAATATGAATTGTATCGTTTGGAGAGCGGACCCTCGGAGAAAACGACAATGAACGAAGAAGAAGCAACTTACGCGTTGAAAACGATGATCTACATCAGACGAATGGAAAACAAGGCGGCAGAATTATATAGATTGCGCTTGATCAACGGTTTCCTTCATTTATATTCTGGTCAGGTAGAATTTACGATTAGTCGGATTAACCGGACGTCGCGTCATCGCGAGAGCGACGATAACAGAAAAAGAAAGGAGAAGAGAGCGAAAGAGAGGAAAGAGAGGAACCATCTGTAAAAAAGAGAATTATGTATTTGCGCAGGAAGCAGTAGCCGTTGGTACAAAGATGTCGATAATGGAAAAGGACAGTTTGATCACAGCTTACCGATGTCATGGTTTCGCAGTAGTATTCGGTATATCGGCACGAGAAATATTCGCGGAGCTGATGGGTCGTAGGACTGGAATTTCGAAAGGAAAAGGTGGATCTATGCACATGTACGGGAATCAATTTTTCGGAGGCGACGGGATCGTCGGCGGTCAGGTAGAGAAGTGTAACGCTTGTCCTTCTTGATCGGCAAATTAGCTTCTACTTGATAGATACCGGTTGGCGCCGGGTTGGGATTCGCTCAAAAATACAATGGCACGGGTGGAGTTGCTTGGGCATTTTATGGGGATGGTGCTGCGTCTCAGGGTCAAATCTACGAAGCATATAACATGTCGAAATTATGGAATCTGCCGGTGGTATTTGTATGCGAAAATAATAAGTACGCGATGGGAACGGTAGTGCAGAGGCATTCGGCTAACACCAACTTCTACACGCGAGGAGATCTAATTCCAGGGGTGAAGGTAAGGAAGAGTGAAGAACAAAGAAGAGCAACGCGTTCGTTTCTTTCGCGTGTTTTTCTTATTTCAGGTAGATGGCATGAGAGTGATGGATGTTCGCGAAGCTGTGAAATTTGCTAGAGACTACGCTCTTAGGAACGGTCCGATTCTTCTTGAGATGGTCACCTATCGATACTTTGGTCACAGCATGAGCGATCCTGGCACCTCTTATCGTACCAGAGAAGAAGTGAAGAAAATACAAGCTGAACGAGATCCTATCGAGTTATTGACCAAACTGCTCGTGGAGAATGGTGTGAAAACCGAAGCGGAAATTCTTGTAAGACCGCACGCGCGTGTCCGCCTCACCTTCCGTCCGTTACTCTTTCCTCTTCTTTTCTATCTCGCTTGATCCCAACCCACTCCCTGTGCATTAGGAAATTAGGAAAAACACGTACAAAGCAGTGGACAAGGAAATGGAACAAGCTAAAGCCGACCCGTACCCGGAGATGTCAGAAATCGCAACGGATGTTTACGTGAAACCATTGGAAAAAACGCGCGGCAAAGCACCTTGGGAAACTCATTAAAAACGGAATCAAATTTTTCCTCTATACCCTTTTTTGTACTGGTTCTAGATTTATCAGTAAAATAAAGTAATATCGAATCAAAGCATTTTACGTCACGAAATTGGTCGAAATTCATAGAGAAAGAAAAGAACACGTCGTAGAGTATGCTATGCGAGTGGTTATGTTTGTTTCTTACTGGTTTTCTTACTCCGCCAATTGGAATGATCAATTAAAACATATCGCGCTGCGTCAAGTCACGATCGAGAAAAGGAAAGCATGAAGCAAGGAGAATAAAACGTGACGAAGACAGAAGGTTATTACAGCAAAAGGGAACGGTTGAAATAGAGTGAGTCAATCGTTCAGAGGAACATTGTATGTATATATGTATGACAGAACGAGAGTAAAAGAAAGAGAGGGAGGAAAGATTCCAGCGAGTAGCGTTAACGAACGACAGCGACAGTCAACGAGACAGTCTTTGCGGGAGCCGCCTTCGGTTGCTCCCACGTGCAGTTCAGCTCGTTGAATCTTAACGAGCTTACATCGAGAGGTAATTGTACGTTTTCTGCGTCCAGAAGATACTCTTTAAAAAGATTTCGTTTGGGCAATAAAGTTGTCGATTGATAATAGCGATCGAGTCGAGCAACACAAGTGAGAAAACTTAAGAGAATCTGCGCAATGTTTATCGCGAAAAATGAAGCAAAATCAGATAAATATCAATCGTTCCTCGATACGACAATTTGAAACGATTTAAAATACGGCAGTAGACACAGCAAAGAACTTACAGGTGAGATTGTTTGACCATCGATTCCGTCATACGATAATCACGACTCAGGATTTGCTTATCATTTGTATTTTATTCGAATGTTAGAACAAACGCAAATGTTTAAGAACGTCATTAAACGGTGTTGGTTCGTTTGCTCGATCAATGACATTGGGATTAACGTCACTAGTCCTTTAAAAGGGAGAAGGTACGGCAAATCATATCGAATCAGATCGAATCGATCAGAAGTCCTATGCTACAAAAGTGTCAAACTCGAAATCATAATTAATGAAAGCAAATTCCGTTGAACATGACACAAAATTATTATTCATTCTTCCTTTCTTATCGCTTATCTTATTTAACCACATTTCCTGATGAATTTCAGTAGGAGTGATGGTTCGATAACTATTACATATACTGAAAGGATCGATGCGAAATCGTTGCTAGGAAACATATTTTTTTATCCGAGAGATCAACGATCGAGAAAGAGAGGAAAATCGAATAAGGAACGAAATTACAATGGGGCTTAACGCGGAGCTTACTGCTATTCTTCGAGGTAAATGAAATGTTAAAAGACGTCACATATATATTATATGTATATATATATATTTATTACTGTAATCGTTTTAATCAACATCGACTGGATCGACATGAAACTACATACGTATATTTATTCACGATAGATGTAGTGCAATTTTTGGAATGTCTCCACGATGTAAAACTCCCATTGAAATTAGAGAACATTCGAGACAATCTATTGGTACGTTCGAAAGATACGCTAACGATGTTCGTAATAGAGAGAATCGGAAGACCGGCATCTCCAGAACCGTATTTAAATATGAACGCAACCGGATCGAAAGGTTTGATGGCAGCTACACTGAAAACGGAAACCGAGCTTCAAGAATACGTAGGAGCAGAGGAATACCATGAGATGCAAAAGCCACAGCAACAACAAGATTATTACGAGACCTTTCAGGGTGTCGAATCGACGAATAATACTATTGTACTCTCGACTCATGAAACGATCGATAATATTCAAAATAAAGGAGAAGAGGTTGAAAATACGCTGATGGACATTTACGCGAATTTCTCAGCAACGGAAACGAAAAGTAAATGTAAGATGTGTGGCCCTCTTTATAGGAAGGAAGGAAAGAAATTGTTCGTTTTCGAACAATATCGAGCTTGTTGGGTTGGTAAGTTGAATTCTCTCGATGATCGATATCGATGTGATCAAAACATTGCGTGTAACGGAGCAATTTCTATGCAAATGCGATAGGTTTGGTTGGATTGCATCTATTAATTTACGGAAACGATCGTGACAATCGGCCGTGCACGATTTTGCCAATTCAGGGCTACATGGCACGAGCTGCTCCAAATGCGATTTCTCGAGACCAACGTCGAAGCGAATCTACTTTTGAGATTTTCCGTCCTGGTAATAGAACTTTCCAGGTACTCGAATATTTCTCATAAAATATACTATAGATATAGAAGTGGAAATAAATGAAAAGGTTAATAAATTGAATGTAAAGTTCAACGTTATTTCAGTTTTCTGCAAAAACTCGGAAGGATATGGAACAATGGGTAACGAAAATTTGTGAATTAGGAGGCGAGAAGAACGATTATAAAGAGACAACGAAACAAATGGACACGAACATCGTCGCAAATGGTACTACCAAGCAACCGAATGACCAAGAAGACTCGAGTTGCAGGCAAGAGCTTCCCGACAAATCTTCGACCGATCCAATCGTTGATCGATCCAATGAAGATGCCAATGAAGGAAGAGGACTGGATAATTCTCACGAATTGGCCAATATTTCTATTCCTTCGCCTGTCACTGGCCCTTCCGAAGCTATTGTTTCTATTTCTTCTCGCCCACATTCCTCAACTCCTCCTCCGTTACCAGCTCGAATCTCCCGAAAATTACCGATACCGTCCCCTCAACATTCGTCTTACGAACTTCCTGACGAAGATGAAGACGATATTTACCATAAGATCGAAGATTTTAGAGAGACGATACAATACGCAAACGTCAAAAACAAACATGAATCTGATGAAAAAGGGAAAAAAGGAAATTTCGAAATTGTTACAAAAAAATCAATTGGCTCGCGAAACGAATTAACGTATGACGATACCATCGATAACATTACAGTGTTGAAAGATAAAGTTGTAGATGAACAAAGTAAATTTCTATCGTACGATCACGGCGAGGTGATTATAGTATATTTCGCACACATTTATTTCTTTATTCGTTTTTTATTCTTACCTGCTCTGATACTCGTTCTTTCTTTTTTCTTACTCTATCATCTACATTTTTATATTATATTTATGTATGTATTTCACAATTACATCATCTTCCGTATACAGACTGTAATTCGCAACTCAAAATCGATCAAGGTTCGAACAACGGAGAAAGTGGAGGAATCGGCAAAGTCACCGCAAAAGAAATCGTTTTTGGACAGAGTGAGAAGTAAAAAGGAATCTCCGAGAAAAATTGAGAAAAAGACCAAGCATAAAACTGCGACCTCTCCATCGCGGCCGCCGGCGCCGCTCTCGCAACTTTCATTGTCATTGGCAAATAATCACGAATCATCGAGTTACTACGATGACGTATCTGAGTTGATAAATGTTGAGCAAGAAATTAACCGCTTCGAGGAAGAACAATCAGAGTATACTTGTCCACCTCCTCCCAGGCCGATCTATGTGAAACCACCGATAATCGAAAATGTAACCGATGCGGATGAATTTTATGATGACGTCGCGTATCGCGATAAATCACATCAAGTAAGAATTTTCTATCTCTTAATCTTTCCGTTTTATTTTTTCTCCTTTGATGTCGCTTGCTTCGATAGCATTATTTTTAAAGACATGTTCAATGAATTTACAGCAAATTACAAAGAAATCAAATCTTTTTCACAATCTCGTTCGCACGGATGCTGATCGGCCTGCTTTCTGCGAGAACTTAGACGTCTCGCAGCAATCATTCGAAGATAACGAGCATTATAAAATGCCACGACCCGAATCGCATTATCCTAGATGTCTTCCTGTTGATCAACAAGTTGACGATTTGTATGACGACGTTGCTATACTCGCAGAATTTACGGCACGTCAAAAGGAAGTTCTACATAACAGAGATAACGAAAACGCAACAAGATCTCAAATCAGTCCCGAAAAAAAGTCGTGGAATCGATTTGTTAGCGGGAAAAAATCAAAAACGGTTGATTCGACGGTTACCGAAACGAATAGCCGAGTTTTAAACGAGACAGAGGATTCATCGGATGACTTTGGCGAACAACACAATACTTCGAGAATGAATACCTTTCAAAAATTGATTAGTAGAATGGAAAACTCTCTTGGCAAAGCACCCTCCAGGACAACATCGTCGATATTATTAAATAAAACAAATCTCACAAAATATGTGTAGCATAAATAATAATTCGAAAAGAAACGTGTATTCACAGTTCATGTATTCAAATATATGACCAAAGAAATAATACGTTAGTATATTTAAAAGTAAGTAGTATATTTCAATATATCTGTCTTAATAAGAATCTTTTATTTTTTAAAATAAATAACATTCTTTAACTTGCATATGTAATCCCAATATGACGTACCGTAAATATTCGGATACACGATCGAATTTATAAGTTTCAACGATGATAGATTTCATTCGTTATTTATAAGTTGTACTTCAAAAAGTAATTATGCCCAATACATTTGATCCTATCGTTTTATCTTACAAAACGCTTATTTATTCGCTGGAATGTCTATCTCTGTTTTAAAATTTTTCTCATACGCATGGTATAAATTATCGCAAATATTAATCACTGCTTGTATAAAAGAGTCAAATACATCGGTACTATATTTCTGAAATGCTTTTAAATGTATACCTGTCTTAGATTCTATGTAATCTATAAACAATTCCGACTGTTTCGAATACAATGGAAGAATCACAATCATCAATGTGAGTGCTAAACCAAACAGAAAAAGCCATGAGATCATGGACATAAAAAATCGATGTGCATTTCCTAGAACATCAATTAAAATATTATAAAATACTATTTGCATTTCTAATTCGGTACAACATATCTTGGTACATTACCTTTAGTTTCATGTGTTTTATCAGCTTGGTTTCTATTGTGCGTGATTATCAGAGGTTCTATTTTGTCTTCATCTATTAGCGATACCTCGCTCGATTGATTAGATCCATTTTCATCTAAATTTTGCTTCTTACTCTTATCCAATATCTTCTTCTTCTTTTTCCTCCCTCCTTTTTTTGTCGGAACAGTACCTGTTTCCATATCTGCTATAAATAAATGTGTTAATAGTGTCTAATATGTAGGAGCTATTTTAAGAGACTGGTATATTTTAATTTTGGACATTACCTGTAATGGCATTTAATCTCCGTAATTTTTCTTCTTCGATAGTAAGTTTCACACTTGACAAATAAGTGACAATGTTACGAGCACAAGCTTGGCATTCACTCAAATTACTACAAGGGCCAGCAACACTAGCCACAGCAGGAGTTAAAGGATTTTCCTTTAAATCTAACCATCTTAAACTTTTTAATTCGCTTAAACTAAGTGGTAATCTGCTTATCTGTAAGATCATTCTACTATTATTTACATGCTTGACATTGTTGTAACACAGTTTAACACTGTTCCAGTCTTTCAGATAAAAGCCATGTCCTAAAGGAATTTCTTTCCGATGTTTTGATAGCATTGCAATTAGTTTCTCCGGGATCTAAAAACTAAAACTGAGTTTCAGAGAAAGAAATTTCTTTTGTCACTGCTTTTATTCAAAAACTTCAAACAATATATATGGAACATTCTCAAGTGTGACAATTCAGGCTATGAAAGCCTCAAATCTCTTATTATTTACATGATCTAGATTTATTTAAAAAATTTATAATGTAATAGTTTTGATTTACTTGATTTGCATAAAGATCTAAATGTTTCAGTCGCTTCAGTTCTCCAAAATTTTCAGGGATTTCTGTCAACATGTTTTTACTAAGATCTAGTATGACTATTTGCTTAAGGTCAACAAAAGTACTCTGAAATAAATTATTAATAAAATTACTTTAAAAAGTAATATTACACTAAGTGAAAGTAACAAAATTAAAAAACTTACAGATAAAGAAGTTAAAAGATTATTTGATAAATCCAAATGTGTTGCTTTTTTAATAGTTGCCTGAGAAATATAAGACACACATTTTAATACTTTAATTTAATGTATACAGTGATGTACGTTTTACAGCGTAAAACGATATAAAGTTATCAAATAAAATATATAAATGAGATTTAATAATTTATCTGACATTTGTCAGATTAGGTAAAATATGTATGTATAAGTTTTTGAACGTACAATTTCTCGAATAGGCACTTCTTTAAGGTCACATAGGCTAAGATCTAGCTTTTCGTCTTTTAATCTACTTTTAACTTTCTTTAAATTCATTTTGGTACTGGAAAAAAATTAATTACAAACAAACGTCTGGTATTTGTGATTTTTTGTGGCGTCACCTTCTGGTAAAGAACATATTGTCGCAAAGTTGAGGAAATTTAATATCACATATTAAAACGGTAAAATATTTTTTGATCTGTCAACTGAATGATACAAAATTTCATACTATTAGTAATGAACAAATTTGTAATAAATATGTATGGACACACGTGGCTAATAAAGACCAATACAAAATGACCACGCATATATCGTTTTCAATTTTCGACTTTTATCTGACAATTCAGCAACTTTTAAAATCACACGACTGTTGGCAGAACTTGTTAGCGATTGTAGTGAGTTTAGAACTATTATAAACGTAACGTGACTCATAACGTGACGCGTCTAACAATCTTGCAGTAATGGTAATGAATTCATTTCTATACATATATAGCAGTTATCCTTACACTTGAAGGGAAAAATTGATAAGTGAGGAGTCAGGACAAGTTCAGATTGTAACGAGAACTTTTGGCAGGCAAGGGGGAATTAACAATCACGATTTACTTGATTCTTAAGATTCACAGAATTTCTGATTTAATCTGAACAGCTTTTACCTCGATTTGTCTACTTTTAGGTTAAAAATTAATTCTATTCAAAATGTCTACACGGTATATGAAAAAAGTATATGGAAGTGATGTATTATTCGAGAAGGGTAGTGAAAATGAGAGTGAGATGGAAAACTCGATAATTGGCAACGTTGAACCAAAGACATTCAACTTCTTTGATGTAGTATGTGTCCAAATACTTTAATAAGTATCTTTCTGTTTAGCACTTCCATTTTGTATCATTATCATTTAAATGATAATGTAATCAAATTTTTTCTTAATTTTTTGGATATTTATTATATTATTTAATGTTACTATGAAATTTATTTTCCTTTCTTTTAGTTGAATCAAAATTCTGAAATTAATGAGGAAGAAAATGAAGAAGAACAAGCAGCGGATGAAAATAGTGTTGATGAAGCTAAGCGCAAGAAAAAAAAGAAAAGACGAAGAAAATTAGAAGCTTGTAAAGCCCAAATTGTTGCATCAAAAGAAGAAAATATAGATGAAATTGAAAGAACAGTGAGGGAAGTGAATAAATTACTTGGGGAACCACTTCCAGGTTGTAGCTCTCAAAGTACAGATAATTTTCAGTGGAGCCAACAAAAGTCTAAAGAAAATATTTTGTTAGTACAACATAAGCACTTAAATCCGTATAATGAACTTAAGAGAATTTTTGGTAGCAAAACAGTGCAAGCGGAACAAAAGTATGTTTTTAATGAAACGTGTGTTATGTAAATAGATATAAGATAAATAGTGTAATTAGACCTCGTATCATAAATAGTTACTTTCAACAGCAATAGGAGAAATAGAGGACGTATGGGCCATTTAAAGAAAACCTGGTTGGTTTCTGCTAGAGATAATTGGCCACCAATTAATAAATTTGGCCTTTCAATGTCTTTGGATCATACTATACAAACAACCAATAATGTTCAATACTTTGTGTATGATCACAGTCCATCATACAGACAAGTACAATTAAAATTTTTAGAAGCTGTTGAGAGCTCAAATCATGAAAATATCCTTGTATGTTATGTTTCAATTTAAATACTATATTTATTATGAATACATAAAGAGTACTTGAAATAAATCAAATTTTCATGTCTTCTTTTAGAATATAATCAACATGCATTCTTATCACGTAGATGCATTATTACAATTAGCCGAACTGTGTAAACACAATGATGATTTAGCAATGGCTGCACAATTGACAGAACGAGCTTTGTACTGCTTAGAATGTGCTTTCCACCCACTGTTTAATTATACAACTGCTCTTTGCAGACTAGATTACAGGAAACAACAAAATCGTGCTCTATTTATAACTTTATTTAAACATATTAATTTTGTTGGTGGACGTGCATGTTACAGGTAAAAAAACAGAACTTCTTTAAACCTCTAATAACGCTTTCTTTAATTTTCTTCAAATTTATTTATATTTCAGGACAAGCTTGGAGTTTTGTAAATTACTTTTGTCACTTGATCCAGAAGGTGATCCATTAGCTGTGGTTCTTTGTCTTGATTTCTATGCTTTAAGAGCAAAGGAATATGAATGGTTTATAGAATTTTGCAATCTTTGGGATAGTACAAGAAACCTAACACAGTTGCCAAATATAGCGTACAGTTTAGCTTTAGCCCATTTTCATTTAGGCAACACAAGTATTGCTAACGAACTGTTACAAAATGCTTTAATAATGTTCCCGGGTGTATTGATGCAGTTACTAGAAGCATGTGGGATACAATCTGATGAAATGGTATTTTCATGTTATTATAGTGATGAGCAAATGTTTCAAAAAATTTTTATATGAAATTAAAGAAAAATTAGAACCTATTATACGAAATTGTTTTGCAGGTACGATCCTATGATTTCTTTAACACTAAAGCAGTAATTTCAACTTCACCACCTCTAGAGAAGCTACAAAATTTATATATTGATCGTAACTTTCGCCTATGGAAAGATGTGGATCTTTTACCATGGCTACGTGAAAATGCACACACTGTACTAAGTCGTGTTGATTCACAAGATGATTACGTAAAGTATTGTGAGGTAAAACGAAGAAAACGTTACCAAGGGAGATTACCAAAGAATATTTTGCGACATATTATATTGTCTGATATAAGAAATATCAATGTGAACTTTCATGAGGTATAAGCACTTTTACGTTGTAATTTTCAAATTTTTTCATCTGTACTACATTCTTGTATGAAATACTAGGTACAAATTGATGGTTCCATTCTTTCGCATGATCCTCTACCGCCTGTGGATAGTATTGATATTTACAAACGACCTGCCACAAGTACAAGGTCAAACAGAAATAATGCTGGTTTTCTATCTCTCTTTCTTTCATATTTATCCAGGGATATTGGTAGAGATGTTGCGGAAGTTCTTGAAAATACAAATTTATCGTAAGTATCTAATAGTATCAGTTTTAGTAATGGTGATAGCAATAGAAGTAATGATAACAACAACATCAACAACAACAGTAATAATGTTTAAATTAACATAAGCGGATAATTATTACAATATATAATGTTATGTAAAATTTTTAGCTATGATAATGATGAAGAAACATAAAATTGATTTCAACTATTGATTACTGATTATATCGTGGAATAACAAGTCAGAGTACAGGAAGTTTGCTTTCAATTAAATAACATAAAAATGAAGTTAATATGTGTATAAATATTTTTCAAACAACAGCTATTTTTATGAAAATAACATACATTTCATGGCAGGTAATATGTATAATATTTAGTAATGAACACTGCAAAAATTATAGTCCTTTTCTATTATTATAACTACTTTCATCATCATCATTATAACTATCATAGTTGTATAATATTTTATTATATGTACTTGAAACTTGATATACTCTGATTATATTTATATATTCATATGTAGTATGAGGTTGTATACATTGTACAATCCTGTATGCTCTATTGTAATTTTTTGGAACTTTTGATGCAATTATTACATACCCAATTTTTGCGAAGTTTTAAATAATAAAAAAAGAATATATATATATACATGCACATATACATACGTATATATACACATATATTAATAAATAAATTATATTGTTGAAATACTTGTATCAAAGTGTTATTTGTCAATTATCATTTATATTTTGTTGATACATAAGCTCATTATATATAGGATAATGTAAAGTACATACTCTATGAATGTAATTCATTAAAAAAGAATTATTATTTTCAAGTTGTCTTATGTTATGTACAGATCTATACAATTATTTTGTATTATCATTTTTATTAACTATTCCTAGTCATTGTTTCTAATGCAGTGTTACCTTCATCTTTTTGAGAGATTTTCCCTGTATCTTTATTACATATAAATATCGTCATATATTATTGTAATAATTAATGAGCATAAAAACTTTTTTGTGTGCGTTTACTAGTGCAATACTGGGCGTTCCTCTGTAATTATTTCAGTTAGCAATTATGTAACAAAAACACCCATTCCATCTAATCAAGTACATCATCATTTAAGATAAAAAATTAGAAATTCATTAAATTGTTGATAGATCATTTAGCGTTCAGAGGGACCATTGGTCCATAATAATGTAATTCCTTTTAATTCCACTTGTATTCTTATTTATTTTATACCATACTATGGAATACGGGATTATAACGACAAATTCCAGGTCCATATTCTTGATAAGCTTTTTTGGTATGACAAACTGTATAAAATTCTGGATCGCTAGCTAATAACGCACCTCCGTACCATACTGCCCAACGTTGTTTGTGATGCGATATAACATGAACATCTATAGGTTTTGGCTAAAATAAAATTAAACATAAATATTAGATTACTCTTCTTCTTTTTTCATATTGAAATATATAAAAATACATATTACCGTAATTAGACTTCCACTTAATGTTTCGCTAAGTTTGAGACGTGCATCGACAATTCGTTTTATATCTCGTTGTAATCGTCTGCCAAAGTCCTTGAACATTGTAGAACCACCCGATAATACAATATTACTATATAATGGTCTTCTAACGTCTATTGGACAATTTTGAATTACATCATCTACGATTTCGCTTAGTGGTGTCGTGAAATCTGGATTAGAGAACTAAAAATGTGATAATAAAATAAAATGTACATGTAACAAACCTTTCATGTTTTATAACTGAATTTATATGCTTAAATTTAAATGGACATACCTCAGGATGGAAGAATATCTCTGGTCCAAGAAACCTTTCATATCCAACATCTACTACAAATGGTTGCTTTGTAATACTATTGACACCTTCATATTTTTTTATTTTAGTAGGATCACTATCGTATTTAGCAAATTCTTTTGAAATATCGGGGCATATATAGCAATACTTTTCTTTTATTGCTTTAGCTGTTTCTAATGATTGTTCAGGTGGAATTCCGATTTCACGTTCTCGTAACAAACTTTGAATGAAATATGTAATATCACGACCGGCAATAGGAATATGCTTTATACAACTTCCTATAACAAAACCTTCTGCCTAAATGACAAAATAAATTTGTTAATTGCAACAGGTTACAATTTATGTTATATGTTCATTTTATAATTTTATATTCTTCTCCTTTTACACATACCACTGGTATTACGTGAGTTACGCCATCTCCACTATCGACAACAACACCCGTTAATGTCCTATCCTCTATTGTTTTAGCTGTCCAAGAGGCAGCTAATGCTAATACTGCTTGAACAGCAATATAAAGACCTGGCACATTAAATGATTCAAACATTATCTCTGCTGTATATTCCCGATTCTCTGGAGTATTTAATGGTGGTTCTGTGAGTAAAAAGTAATGATCTTCAGGTTCTGCCCTAAGATATTTGAAAATACATTGCTGTAGGAATTTTTCCATTAAATCCCAGTCTTCCACTAATCCATGTCTAACTGGATACTAAGCAAAATTGAGCGTAAATTATAAGGTAATTTGAAAAATATGTATTTCAATAAAAATATAACCGCATACTGATGTATCTACATACTTTCACAGAATAACCAGTAGCTTCAAAAGCTTCATCTCCAATATAAGCATCCAAATCTTCGACTCCTTTAGTAACCCTTCTGGCATTATTATCTCCAACCTTTGCAGTTTCTTTAATAGCAATTGCAGAAGGTATTATAAGCTGAGGTTCCTTATTGCCTGCAAACCCTAGCTTTGTATATCTGTAAAGTTACAAATAATAATGAGAAAATATTTTTTTCTTTTTGATAGAATAAATAAACAAAATATATAATTACTCTACTATTAGTACATGTTTGTTTCATTAACTACTATATATGTACATACATATTGAATTCAAATTTTGTTAGAAATAGTGCTTTACTAATGTAAATTTATAGCTTGTTATTATTGAATGTAAATAACGAATATTAGTAGCTGTGTTTCTAACAACTAACTATCAATTAATAAGACAGAAAAAGGAATAGTTAATTATGTTACATTTTTTTAGTATAATTTATTTAATACGTGGAATGACATGTGTCATCAAGTCACGCTTCAGCTCATTTATTTTAGTTAAGATTAATTTTTTAAATTACATACCCCGTACCCACATCGATTACACATGCAGGTAGACGACCAAGCATTGTGCCCTTTTCGTTTTGATCGGTTTTTGCTTTTATTCGAAAGAAAAATATCTTCACTACAATACAAACTGAACACTCATCCGTTCCAATTAACCACACCTCGCTTTACAGATAAAGCAGAAGTGTACTTTAAGCGGCGTGTTCATTGAGCGAAATTTTCTTTGATAAATTGTCAAAAATGGGAATTTATAGGGAAGATCATCACAATATCTACAAATAACCGATTTTATCGTAAAGTTTATTACATATATCTTGTTTTAAATTTGTTTTTTAAAGACAATCGAATATTATAATTAACAAAAGATCTTGTATACTTAACGAAATAATGTATTATATATTGATCCGAGGCGAACTGGTATCGAAGTACGCAGTCTAGCCGGTTACTACCAAAAGGTTCCAGATTCGATTCTGGGCGGGCGCACCGGTCTTTTTAAAGAATTTATTACGTATTGTAATATGTAATAGCAAGCCTGCGGTTTAGGCACATAGTTAACTGACTCGTGGGTGATCATGTGGTGTTGATACGAGTAAGAGAGAATGAAACTGGGAAAAGAGAAAATTTGAAAATGAGAAAAAAGAAGATAACGAAATTCCGAAAAGACATTTCCGTTGGATAAAATAAAGGACAATTAACCCCTGCACACTTCATCTCTTGACCCCAAGAGAAATTTTAAACGATATATTGATGCGTGTATATACAATGTACCCACGAATTCTGTCTACCTGAAATATCTTCGTTATTGCAAAAATATAAAGATATAGGATTTAAAGGAATACATAGTATTATGGTAGTTAGCGGTTTCTTGATAAGTGATAATGCATACTGGTCAAAAGTCATTTTTGTTTTTTTAAATGGAATCATATGTTTTTTATTACGTTAATTGACCGATCTCGGCGTTTTCTACAAAAAATTACTAACCTATTTACATATGTTGAAAAACTATTAGTTTTCATGTGTTTCCTTGTCTCTCATGTGTTAAATATGACAAATTAAAATATCACTAAACCAATAGCTTTTCGAGATAGATTAATACTTTTTGATGGATTGCATTTTGAGATGAATTGGCTAACATATTAAAAAATATATAATTCCATGCAAAAAAACAAAAATAACCTTCGTGTCTCCTCTATGCATCCATTTGTCAAGAAACCGCGATTATCATACTATGTATTCCTCGAAATTCTATGATTTTTATTAGAAACATTTCTGCTTATTGTTTGAAACAACAAAGATATTCCAAATAGATAGAGTTCATGCGATTTGCATATTTACATGTATGGTATAATGTGTGTACATATGTTTATCATGGGCTCCAAATCCATGATAATTATTTAGACAGATATTAAATAGACATATATTTTCAATATTAGTGGTTATATTGAATGGCTAATTGTTACATAATGATAATTTTATTCAATTAATGATAAATTGCAATGTAATACAATTGAAAGAATCGCCCATTCTTATTTAATATTGCAGATAAAGAAGGATATTTATTGCTGGAAAAAGAGGAATTAGATGTAAAAAAAGAAAATGTGTGTGTGAATACATACACTGAAATATACATATACATTATGTATTATAACATATATGTAGTATCAATATATAAATACAAGCAAATTACATAAAAAAGAAATACAAAATACTATTTGAATCTTACATTATATGTATCACTTTCTGCACAAAGAATATTCTTGCAATATAAATGCAAATGTAGTATAAATGCAATGTAGTAAAAATGCTTTTGCTAAAACAGAAGAGGCAACTTAAATATTTCTTATATCTATTTGTTTATGGCAGTGTTTATGGTATTCATAGATCTTCGCGTTTCGATTTATTTATATTTTGGTCGTTAAATATAGTCGTAGAATTTTCTGTATCGCTAATATATCCTTGTTCACCAGTGTAATGCGTCGGATAAATTAATAAAGGATTTGCGGAAAGTAATATTAAATTTCGTTTTGTATAATGTACTTTCCAATCATCCCTATATATAGAAAGAATAATAATAGTAAAATACGTATTACAAAAGACTTATTTAAGAAAGGAGCATGAGAAAATATTTTATTAAGTTTCCGTCCTTTTACCTAGGATGAACATCAGATAATATAGGAAGATATTCATCGACGGGTAATAATTGTTTTAACGGCATTGCTTCTATTAGTTTCTTTGCACCACTTGTAGATAAAATATATCCTAATGTCCAGTAACTGTAACCAGCATGTACCAAATATTTTGATCCATCGATCCAAGATTCAGTATTTTCTGCTAATCTTTTTCTTCCTAGATAACTAATATATAATAAAATAGAATTTCATATTTAATCAAATCAAATTTTATAATTAAGTTTGGTATTAAAGAAATTTTCTATATATTAAATACGTACACCAAATCCCACTCAAATTGAAGGTCTTTCAATTCTCTTAAAATGTAATTTACTTTTTGACGGAAGAACGGTTCAAAACGAACGTCGTCTTCTAAGACAATAATACTTTTAAAGCCATTTTCTATTACCTAATATAATTTTCCAATTGTTTAATGTAATTTTAGCATACTAATAACTTGATTACACAAATTTGATGTGCAATTACCTTATTCCAGACATTGTAATGGCTTAAAAAACAACCAATTTCACCCATAGTCATTGGTCTATAATTATTTTTCTTATTGTTAATTGTTTAAATTAGTTTCAAGGTATTTTTAATACCTTATTTTTCATTGTAACTTACCGATTATGATAAGGATCAGTGTATCCTGCCATTATCTCTATTCCCAATTTCTCAAGAACAGACTTGTTTAATATTCTGAATAGAAAAACGCGTAAATTATAATATAAAGTTATTTATAATGGTATTGAAAACCGACGACTTTCAATCATTATTAACAAGAATATTCTAATATAAAAATGAAAGAAATATACAAATATGTAAATTTACTAACGTGTTCACGACTTACCTACCGTCAACAGCATCATGTGTTTCTACTCGAATTCCAAGTTCTTTAAAAAGTTTGTGCATTCGCTCGCGTCTTTCTGGTCTTCTTAAAAGGTTTATCATATAAATATTGTCCACTTGCAACGTATCCTCGGTAGGATATTGTACAAATCGCTCGAGATGCATTGACAATGGAAGGTAATTATTGTCGGCTGAGAAAAAATAAAAATTTCACGATGTAAGGTATAATTCAGTTTCCTTTTTCACGATTGGTTTAACTTACATAATATTTCTGTCTTAATATTGGTCAATCTTTGTAGATCTTCAGTGACCGTTTCTTCTTCTTCCAACGGAACCATGATGAAGCCATAAATATTATCGTTACAAATAAATAATGGTATATCTAGTATAAATAGGAGGAAGAAAAGATTACTTATGGAAAGCGCCCAAAAATGAGAAAATTTTATAAAAACTTAAGCATTAGTTTACCAGAATTATTAGCACCGACGGCAAAAGTTATAATGTCGTCGATAGGACCGCTGTACTGATTCAAATTCTTTGGATCATATGTTAAAAGGTCCGAAATATGTTTTCTTAAATCTATAAGGACGGCGCTATGAATCATAGGCACGTTGAAACATCCTTTTATTTCCCGAAATAAGATAGGTTCATACTTTTCTGTTCGTAAATAGTAGAAATCACTGGTCATTCCAGCCCAAAAATTGCTATATAAGCCATCAGACTTCAATAACGGGGCAACCACAGTTTCGTTTTTCAAGATTAACTCGTTAAGAGTATTCGGGTTTGTTAGAAAAACATCTGCATCGAGCATCTAAAATTGAATATAGAGAGAGGGAGAGAGAGAGATTCGTACTAGACAATCAAAAAGATAATTTTTTTAAAAGCGTTACTCAATAATTGAAAATTGTAAAACCTTATCAAAATTTAATAAAAATGAAAAAATGAATTTTTACCCAAATGAAATCTGCCCAAATATTTCTTCCAGCATGAAGTGCCTCTTCGCGTAAATTTATCACATGTAAAAATCTTTGTGGCGACCAATGAGAAATTTCATTTTCGTCCTCGAATCCGTTCGATTTTTCATCAAAATGTATTTCAACTCCATGATACTTGCTCCTTTCATTTTTTAGCCAGGCTGATAATATTTCGATTGAGTTATCAATATTATTATCACTACATATCCTTAAACAAAGTATGTAATCTTGGTTGTTATAGCTTAAAAATAATTCAAAAGTATTAAGAAATATATATATATATATTAGATAAGTGAAGCATCTATAATATTTAAAAAGAATTTAAATATGATATATCAGTATATTTCAACTTCAATTATTGCTTCTGCATTAACATATTTTACATAAAGTGATCAAAAGATATTAAAAATATTTATGACATTCAAACGCATTATTGCTATTAAACAGTATTTGCCCATTAATTTAAAATTTGATCTAACTGAAATGCTTTATACTCGAAGATAATATAATAAATATACATTTATTTCTTTGTGAAACTAAAAATTATTCTTTAATTACTGTTTTGGTATTTTAAAAAATTGCATTTACTTTCAATTTTGCTCATTTAGTCAATCAAAGATATAATTCCACTCCCCTTATGTATGTAATTATATATTATGATTTCTATAATTATCGTTTAACAATTTTGCTGGAATAATAAGGTTAGAATATATGTATATTTACCAGAGATGTATTCGTTCTTTAGGATAAGTCAGTTGTTCCAAGAAGGTTAAGAAATATGGTAATGTATGTGCTTTGTTACGTACTAAAATTGTTATTAAAACTGTCGGATTTTTTAAATTTTGCCCAGAAATTTCAATAAACACGATAAAACATACCAAGGTAACACGAAAAAAATTCACTAATTTCATCTCCGTTTCGAAATTTATTAATATCTTCTACCTTTGATTGTTTAGTTATTCACGATAACATATACAATAAAAGATACAAGTCCTAAAAGCGTTGTCTTCACCATGTTATTCATTAGATTAGTTCATCTCTTCTGATATAATTTTACTACCCACATGTGCCCACGTGAAAAACATGTAGTCGGCAAAGCAGAGAGTTGCTGTATTTGTATACACATCCGATTATCCGTAAAAAATAAATACATATAACTACTTAGACGTGTTCGCGATATTTTAAATTTACAAGTAGGAATACAGAAAGTATGTACAAATTAATTTGTGGGAGAATTTGTAGAAAACCTACTTCGATCCGATGATTTCTAAATATGTTGTAAAGTTCAATATTTTGAACAACTTTTTTCTATACATATAACCGGTGATCGACTTTAGTTTCCGAGATATTTGCAAAATACTGCCGATATCACTATAGTGTATTTCTACCTATAGTTGTGCGTCTGTGGCAGTGTATGCGCCAGTTAGATTGCCGGATGCCGGCCGCTTATCTTTTGTTTATAAACGAGGATCCGGCAAGCTTAAAGGCCCGTGACAATGTTCATATGCGAGATTACAAGAAATGTCTATTATAACTTATAACTTAATTAAAAATGAATATCATCAATGTATCTGGTCTAGTTTTGGGTTAATTTTTTCATCGTGGCGATCGGCAACGCTTGTGTGAAACAATAACAATTATTCTTTTCGTAAAATAATATCAATTATTCAATCACCTTCTATTCTTTTAATTAACTTATTATTTAATGCAAGCGTTGCCATCAGGCGGTTGGATTGAAAAAATGAACATAAACCCAAACCCAATACATTGATGATATTCATATTTAATTGAATTGTAACAGACATTTCTTGCAGCCTCCTATATGCAATCGTGCACGGGGCCTTTACAGACATACAATTTTAGTATATAATTAAAAAGAATAAAAACATTTTTAACGGATATACTAAATCAAACGTCGATGTTTGATGAACATATACACGAAAACATCTTCCACAATAATCTTTATTTACTGTTCCTTTTGTTGACAGATATTTAATTTTTCATTACTTTTTTCATTACTTTTTTCCTTACCTTTTAATTTTGATACATAACTAAGCTTTGATTTATCAAAATCTAATACCATAATACCTAAATCACCGCTGTATCTATTTTTAGCTATCTACAAATATATGTACACCTTTAGATAATTAATTTTCTTTGTTATACATATTTTGTTTTTATATACATACTTGCAAATATTTTTTGCCTCGAAGACTGGTGAGTCTATTATCTTGAATAATAAGCACGTTATCTGCCTCTTGACTTGCTTTTGCACTCCCAAAAATTGATAAAGTTGTTAATTCTTCATCGGAACGTTCTTTTCGCGGATGTATTATCATGGTTACATGACAATTGTACATGGTAGCAAAATTTCTAAATTTCCCTACTATTTCATCTTGTTTCCAAAACCTAAAGTACAACTTTATTACTTTAAATGAGTGAAAAACATGTCTTACATGGATGTTATTCTATAATACCTATCCATGTATTTCGAATCATTACTTGTTCCCATCATAAACTGAACGTTATCAATTACGACATGGGCTATGTCATGTATGTATGTTGCATGTTCAACTGCCTATAATAACAAAATATCATAATTTCCAATTTGGATAAAGAAAATCAATTTGTACAATTATATTTATACTCACATCCATTACTACTTTGATGTTTTGCTGGCCATGAAATGTCATAAAATAAATTGGTAACTTTTCAAACGCATTTGCATATGAATCAAAATTTTCGAGGTTTTCATCTAAAGGTACTCCTGCCATTTGTTGTAGCATTGTTCTTGCTAATCGTGCATTTCTTATTTCGAAACTGCCCCATAAAGTATTAACACCTTGCATTGCCAAATCTAAGGAATATTCGCTCATAAAGGTTGTCTTACCAGATCCTGGTAGGGACAAAACATTCACTTATACAAAAATATTACAGTAAAGATTGGATTTATAAATATTACATTACACATATATTACCAGTTGGACCAGTCAATACAGTGAATTCACCTCTTCTATGACCTTTCAATATACGATTTAAAGTTGAATATCGCTTCCATTTTACTCCTTGTACTTTATCATTGTTTTGCAAATCGCATAAAATTTCTTCTTTAAGGTCTTGAAAGGTAATTATACTTTTGTGCCATAGAGGTTGAGCATTTTGAAGAATATTGTTGAGATTATAATTCATTTCGGCAGCCAATTTTGGTCGAGGTTGTGAGTCTGTTGGTCTAATGAAATAACATCGTTTTTCATTAAATTTTTTTGCAAACTGTCTAGCAGTATACCAACTTATTTCATCATTCCCAAACCATAAAATTAATTTTTTAAAAGATTCCATGTATGGTAATAATTGTTGAGGTAGATTCCTTATATTATATGGGAGGCATATGATTAAACTTGCAGATTTCTTTGATATTAAAGCTAGCAAATCATCTATCGCTCCTACAACTACAGCATTATTATCATTTTTACTATGGTATTGTTTGTATTGTATACATCCACTAACACCAGAGACAGGAACTGTTTCTTCTTTTTGTGGATTGATTGAAAGTGATTTATATCCAACTATAGAATTGTTTAGTCCTACTAATGGAAAATATAATACATTGGTGGTCTTGTTGTAGAAACAATTTAGCTGAGACAGGACTTCTTGTGAAATGTGCTACAAAAAAGTTATTTAAAATATTGTTATAACTAGAAATATTTGATAATTTACTTTATTTTATTACAGGAAATGAAAAATCGTTGAGAACAGTTTTATATTCTTCAGCAGATAAATCTTTAATGCTTTGGCAATCATTTGTTATATCTTTCCAAGTCTGTTGAAAATTTTCGTTCGCACATTTATTTTTTAACATATTGAATTCATTGAGCTTTTCATCTGACTTTTGTATTGATAAAAATTTCTCTAATATATCCCAAGAACCCATAGAATTACACTTGTCACACATAAAAAGACCTATGATAAAAATTTTTTAACTACTTACTTGGAATTTTACCACAAAATTAGTTTCATAACTTTAAAATTCACATACCTGTTGTTTTATTTACATAAAGCTTTGACTTTCTCTTTGTATTGCTACATATAGGACAGTCTGTTATAATGCATGTGTATCCTTCTATAATATTTGAACATTGTTGCTTGAGAAAGTGCTTTAAATGTGATACAGACATATTCAATAAAGAGTTTCCATTGTTTATGTGAACATGCTGCTTATTGTAATATTTAATATATTCTCTTTTTCTAATACAAGTACACAATAACTTAAACATTTTAAACATACAAAACTAACTACTTACTAAGTATTTTCCCAAATACAAAGTAAAACTAATATCAACTAGTTGCTTTTTGTATTATGTCCATCTGTGTATAAAATTTATAATTTATATTTGTCAAGGACAAAATTAATCATACAAATTATTTTAAGTAATTGTCAACATTAATAAAAATTTATAACTTGAAATTTTGATTGTAAAAAATGTATGAAATTTCTTTATCGTTTGAATAATATAAATTTAAACTCTGATTATAAGAGAGAGTGGAATATAAAATATTTAATATTTTTTAAATATTACATTAGCATATTTTTACATTAATATTTTTTTGTTTTATTTAACTTTCTATCTGTATTTCATTTTTTAATGATTATATA
Source organism: Bombus pratorum (assembly GCA_930367275.1). Classification (NCBI taxonomy): domain Eukaryota; kingdom Metazoa; phylum Arthropoda; class Insecta; order Hymenoptera; family Apidae; genus Bombus; species Bombus pratorum. Next base: position 7,479,108 of record OV883983.1, on the reverse strand, counting down.
TGCTCTCGTATATGTAAAATTGCATACACTTATGAATATGTTGTTTATTTTAAGAAAATGTGCGAACACGTGCTTACTGAAGCATGCAGAGACATCTAACGGGCAAATAACGAAATGTCTATGAAAAAGGATTGAATACTACATATATGTATAAAATATGTATAAAACCGTTGTTTGAATTCATAAAGGATGTAAAAAAACCTCTAATTTGTCTCAGTTCAGATAACATAAGATCTGACAACTATGTTTATGTTTGTTATATTTTTGTTTATCATTGTGTGATGATCATCAACAAGAAAATGTATTTAAATATATATGCATATATATGTATACATTTTTTCTACCCTTTGCTACTACTTGTATTAGGATATGCATCGCGTGTTAATATCTGAAATACTTAGTTTGATATTTGAATATTTTAGTTTCTTGTTGTGTGTGCATATGCGTATGCGTATGCGTATGCGTGTGCGTGTGTGTGCGTGCTGCGGAGATGTGTTTCTGCGCGTGCGTACATTTGTGCCTCCTTTTCATTCTTAAATAATACTAAACCATATTTAACTAATTACAAAGAGTGTATTTCTTATACATATTTTATTCTGTGGTAGAATATTGTTTTATTGAATATGCTATTAGGAATGTAAAAGCTTATTATATTTCTTTAACATTAAATTGTTTAGATATATATAAGAGGAGAAAGTTTGTTTTACATTTATGAATTAAAGTATTAGTTTCTTTTCAAATATCCTATACTAAATCAAACAAAGAAAAATATGTTACATGTGAAATCAATTACAATTAAAATGTAATCTTTTTAAAAGTATTTATTTGTTATACTTCATTACATATATTAAAGTAAAACTTTATTAACAATTAAATTTTCCTACAACAATTACATTCTTTGATATAAATTTCATTCAAATGTTGATGTAATATCAATTTGAACTTTTAAAATACATGAACAATAGATGACAATAGATAACTTATATCAATGATAGATAATATCCTTCTATGATGATCCATTGTCCTCGATAGGAGAGTTATAAAATGAGAGTTTAACTTCTTGCCTATGAATAAAACAAAATAATACAAATGCATGTTCTTTGTAGGATAAATAAAAAGAAGAATTAATGTATGATATATAGTATTAAATTTAAAATTAATATAACAGGATAATCTTGTTTTGTATCATTTTTCAAGGTTTGAGGTGTTAATTCAGACCTTTTAAGATTAAGAACTACTGGTATTCATTTTGATATTACCTTTCAGTAGTATCGTTAGTTGCATTATCCGCATCTGTTAATATGCCAATTTCATATACCATTGCTTTTATGACATATCTGTGGTATAAGAATAAAAGAGAATAAGTAGAAATTAAATAAATAAGTATAAATACATGCAAAGAATTTTTAATATTATATGTAAAATATTCTTACAAGTCATCACCAACTGAATTATTTGATGTATTATTCGTTAACATAGTAGTTGTTGCATTATAACTCGTATCAGACACACATGACACTAACTGTACAGATATACAAAATAAAAACAATGATAAGTACAATATTTGAGAAGTTTTAGAGCCTCGATCGGTTTCACTGTTACACAACATTTTTAACGGCACCTTCGTATTTCGAGCAAGATCTTTTATAGTGAATGTTAGAGCCTTGTTAGCACCACCCCCTCTACTAAAGTTATGACTACAAGATACGTCATGATATATATTTTCATCTTGTTCATAAGTAAGAGTGGAAAATTTGTAAGACAAAATTCCTCATAAATCATGTACTTGAACCATATACATGTATGTACATGGAATATAACAGATATTTAGTATTTGTGCATTTGAAAATAAATGGAAAACAAGGGTCAATTTAAATAAAATCATAAAAATATTACTTTACAGGATAGACTATAAGAAAAATTTATACACAAATTATCAATTATAATAATCTAATTAAATATTTAAAAATGTAGTTTCTGTACAAGTTATGGATTTCTTGTGTGAATGATGAAAAATATATTTTTAGCAACTATATTATCATTTAGTTATTAATTTTTAATATTAATTCAATATATTATCTTTTTAATATATATTATAAAAAAAATTATTTTAACATTCATAATTATATTAAACGAATATTTATTGTATGTGAATAGAACAAAGCATATGGAATATTCTTATAGCAAGTTGCAATGTAATGTAAGTTTCCATACTTATTAAATTAACACTTGGATGTAAATAAAGTGCTTTATGCAGTGCATATTATAGATACATATTTGAATTGTCAAAGAAATAAATGTGTTTAAAAATGATAAAATATAAAATTAAAGTAGAATTTCTAATATTTATTTCATTGTAGACTCAATTTTTAATATTCAGATTTATTCATATTCAAATATAAATGATGATAAATGTGTACTCATTATGTGGTAACATTATTCAGCATTTAAAAAATATATTTAGCTGTTCTTTGCTTTTAGAAATATATCAAAGTATTTAATTAGAAAAAGGGATGAATTTCTATTTAGAGTAGAAGAGACAAAAAGAAAAAGAAAATTTTATTGAAAGAAAGAAGGCGGAGGTGTTGTAGGAATAAGTGGAATGTGGAATGCGTGAATTGGTATAATATAAACCAAGTCCATTTCACAGCAGGCGAGGTCGAAATAAATAAATAAAAAATAACCAAAGACATTTGATTTAAAAATATCACATTTAGTAAATGCTTTATATAAAATACAAAGTAATATTCCAGATATCTTTGTAATTCTTTTTGTCATAGGAGAAAAAATCGATATACAGATTTCAAATTACATTTATGCATCTTGATTATGTTTGAATTTTCTAACAAATTACATATCTTTAAAATAGAAGCAGTGAAAATAAATATATTATAAAAAGAACCATGACTTTTAATGAAATAACTAAATGTTCACGTACATAATTATTTTTATTAAACTAATCAGTTAACTTGCCATAGATAAAGAAAATATAAAAACTGTCAATTATTAGATAAACAAGTTAAATAATGAATTTTAGACATTTAGAATTAGGTATATACATAGATATTAGCGGAAATTTTCTTTATTAGAGGAAATTTCCTTTTTGATCTTGGAATCAGTTTTTAGTGAACTTGGAAGAGTATCATTTAAAATTACCCGCTACTTATGATATACTAAAATGGTGAAAGCACGTAGTGCTTAATTTGCCGGAAAAATATTACCCATGCAGTTAAACAACGTTGTATATAAGGAATGATGTATAATGTTTGAAAGTAGTCTATTGTTATCTTATTGTATTAAATAGTATCAACTATTGTTGGACAGGCAATCAGTCATTAATGTTAACATAATATATGAAAGCTTTTCCCTGGTTACTCATTTACTTTATTGGCTATGATTTTTAAACTCCTCAGTTAGGTTATACGGAAAGTATACAAATAATCTATTAATTTTATTAATAATACGTAGTTCAGCATAAATTATGACAATGTCTCAACGAAACGAGCAGGAACGTTTAAAAATGTTGCAAGAATCGGTAAGTACTTAAGTTTAAAAATTACATAGCTATTAATCATTATACCTAATCATTATTCTATGTTTCTAGTTGCTGTTTAAAAATAATATTTATGATAAGATTACATTTTATTAAGAGAAATTTAATAATTTTTATATAAAATCAGGATAAATATTTACTTATAAATTGTAGATTCCTACTGCCACAATAGAATCATTGCAAATTTTTGAAGACTGCATGAAAAGAGATGCTTTGTATAACGCTATACTTCCTTATGGAATTATATCTGCAGCAGCAGCACATATACTGATTCCTAAGACACCAGGAATGGTAAAACCTATTGCAACAACTGTTATAGGTGTAACAATGTCCTTGCTTGGAAAACTACTTTATATGCCAAAATGTTATCAAAAAGCATTCGGTAATAACATGGATCCATTTACAAGGTGTTGCCTCTTTTTGTTTTGTGTAGAATTATATAATATATTGGCTTTTCATAATGGGTCAGTAAAACTAGTTATATAAACTATATTTAGGAGGCAATTACATCAAGGTGGTAATGTTAATCGACAAGAACAGCAGAGTAAATATCTTGTATCTTCCGCTGATAATTTACAGGAAGAAGAACCAGTCTGGGATAATATTGATACCCAATTTGAGAGCTATCGTAAGTTTGTTAAGGGAATAATTGATAATCTTTTGATGGTTAAATTAAGTTTATGAATTATGTTTCAAGCATCTGAATTCGATGATATAAGTGGTAATTTACAAGAAGAGTCAACAAATAAACAACAAGAAAAGAAGCGTGTGACATATGATGACTTATGGATGCAGCACAGAGAACAACAAATGAAGAGCCAATATAGTGATATTCAAAAGTAAACTTTCTTTGTTTACTAGGCATTAAATTTAGGTTCTATATGCATAAACTTCTCTTCAATTTTATAAAAAAATAACTGTCTCATTTTATGGAATATAATTTCGTTTACAGTTATTTGTCCACAAATAACGCAAGGAGAGAGCCAGTTCAAAGGCAACAGAAGAGGTTTCCACAAAAATCAGCAGTTCCTGAAACAGAATTCGATGAGAAAGAAATGTAGAATTGAAGCCAAGAATTGAAGCGTATTTTCGAATACATATGGTTATGGGCAATTGTCGCATAATAAGAAATTTTGATAGTAATAAAGATAGCAATAAAATTATAAATGTTGAAATTCTTAGAATGCTAACTTTTTTTAAATATATCATGCACGCTTTCCTTTTTTGGGTATTAAAAAGTGACGTATAGGGTTGAAATAAATACTTACAATTTATTAAAACAATGTGGAGCGATTATATGGAGAATCGAATAAGACATTGCAAGCTTAAAATGTGATAGTATCTGCTATAGAAATATACTTGAAATATGATATTATGTGAAAAGTACTATGTATAAATATAAGTATGTACTTAATTCAATGAAAGTAAAAAAGTGTTTCATGTGCATTTCTGGAGGCCACAACAAGACAATTTCGTGATGATTTTCTTATCTCTTTGGTAAATTATTGTTATCTTTCTTTACATTTAACGTTACTGGATTTGATACAATATTTATTAGTCTTTTGTCCGCGATGTTACTACCTTTTTTATCGACAATGACTGACAGCAAACCTATCACATTTACACTTTCTTGCATGCATAAGTTCCTTTCCTTTCCATTATAGTGTATTAGTACCTCTGTGAGCGTATTGTTGCATACATATATATAAAGATATATATATATATATATATATATGAATATATATACATATATGAATATTCTAATTTTAACACATTCGTATTCCTAGCTAGAATTATTCATTTGTTATGAGTTTTAGCTTAAAAGATCGCAATATTTACGGTCCGAAAGAGAATGATATTCTGACACTTGAATGTACACATACATATATTATGTACACATTATACATGTACTACCTGTCATTCACTTACAGCTTTCTGTTCTATTATCAAACTTCATCTTTCCCGACAGCATAAAGAAACTAAAGAGAATAAGTAACGGATGATGAATTGTATTTGGATTATCCTGATAAATGTAGGTAAAACATGTTTGTTGTTCTTTTATGCCAGAAGACGATCATTGAACACATACGATGTGTTTGACTAAGATAAATATAATGCATGGGAATTTAGGAATAATATTGCTTTATATATATATAATTATATAATTATATAATAATATATATATAAAGCAATATTATTCCTATATATAGTATATTCAGTATATATATATAATATAACATTACCTGGCATAAAGTGTGGATATCACGCTTTCCACGCCTGTAGCTGGAAATTTTGTAGGTTGCTTTTGCATATCGAGACAATAGATATAAATAAGACGAAAGATAAGTACAAGAACTAATTTAACTATCTAGTATGAAATCATTTGACGGTCACGTCATAATAAATGGCAATTAAATGGTAAATAAGTACAAGAACTAATTTAACTATCTAGTATGAAATTATTTGACGGTCACGTCATAATAAATGGCAATTCCAACATGATCAGCATAGTTGCAGAAACGAACAACAGTAAAGTGATTATCGAATCTACGATATTTATCCCTTCTTATTGTGAAACGCATAGAATATAGCTGATTATTACATATAACGATAGTATATGTGCTCTATCAGACGAACAATAAACGACCGATCGAATAAACGAATTGAAATCTCGTCGTTATCCTTACTGTTAGTACTAATTCTTTCTTATATGCACGGTTTATAAGTGGCAATACACTTGCGTTATGAAGTTGAAGAAAAAAATGATACATTTTTAAATATATTCGATAATATTGGAGGGTTATTCGACTTAAAAATTTGTCGCTAAAATTAGGATCTTTTCATTTGTTCGCAAGAGATTAAGCACCCGATAGGAAATCTTTAATACATGGTAAGAACTAAATGACAGAATATAGATAATTGAATCAGATCTTTTTGTGATACGTTATTTACGTTAATTAATTACATTTACCATAAGAAACAGTGTGGATTTATAGCTTGCAATACTCGATACAAGCAATAAGGAATAAAGCGATTATATTACAATAACTAACTGCTATTTTTCTAGCAGTAAGGACACGGTTAATTACCAGAAGCTAAATACATGATCGCGCGATAATGCATAACGTTGTCATCGAGCGTGTCAGCAGATACGATAATCGGAAAGGAAAGAAAGATGTTTTTTCGAAGAAATGTGGAAAATATTTGTCCAAGGAAGTAAGAAAAATCGTCTTTCGAGATTTCGATATAAATCGTAAGACATTATAGGCGAGGGTCAATGAATCGAAACGTTTATCGGTGGTCGCTTGATACGCGTTAATCTGACCGAGAAGTTGCAGAAATCCACGGGGAATCGCGCAAAGAGGGCCGCGCGTACAGCCAGCCATTGGCTATCGAAGGCGACCAATGGGCGAGTACTCCCATTCATAAGTAGCGTCGCTTCCGTCCTGATACTCTTGATAGTAGGGGGTCTTGTCTGTGATGCAATACGAATTCTAGCTGTATGTATATGTACATACTTACATGTATAAATATACGTAGTACGTAGCTGCTTCCATGATCCTGCGGACTGACCCTTGACTCCCGACTCTCGACTCGCTCGTTCCTTCATCCTACCATATTTTCTTTTCTCCTGCTGCCACATTTCTTACTCCGTAAGCAAGTATACACGTACTTATATACTCATTTACTCAAGTACTTTGTCGTTTTCAACAGCTATTTCGACAGGATTTCGCTAGTTTGTTTTCGACAAAACTATACCAGACTCATGTAACGATGGCCGTGAATCGTTATGATTTGTTGGAAGATCGGAGCAATTGAATAGTATAGAAAGATCGTGGAAAGGTCATCGAAACATATTTCTACGCAAAAGTTATACCTTTGTTGTCTTACATATCTGCGATCCATTTACTTGTTCGTTTCGTGTAGAGTTCACACGTTTCACCAACTAGTGTATAAATACGTATGTGATTTGCCGAGGACCGGAGAAAGAACGAAGAACGGGATGAAACACGAACAACGGGACGGAAGTTAATTTGCGATTAACAAGAATACATATACACAGAGTGCTGACATATACGTATTATATACAAGAGAAATAATATCGACATTATCGAAAAAAAACAAGGAGAAATTTCATTTGGTAAGATTCTGTCGCACGTTGGTTAAGCCGAACCGAATGTTCGATTTCGTATATTACCTAGTTGTTGTGACTTAAAAACGAAGGAATTACGATACAGAGGAGACGCGGTTCCCGGTTGTGATTCACGTGTCTGCTCGGTTTAAATGATCGCGCGTAGAAAGGGGAGTCATGCAGGTGCAGGTCATGTGAAATATTTGCACTTTGTCGTAATTTGCGTAACCCGTTGCATATATAATAAATCCGCAAAGCTAAAGCGCCACGATAGAAAATCGTTTCACAATCTAAAGAGAAAGGGAATCTCTGGTTCCGTGGGAGGGGAGAGATTCGAGATGCCTGTTGTTGCATATAAGTATCACCTACAGACATATCTCGCCTTGTCCTCTTCATCAAAATCGATGGAGTTGCAAGTTTACCGGTCGAACATACGACATTTTTCTTCATTACCCCCAACCGATCGATACTTTTTATTGCCGAAAATGTCGGTACATAGATGTTCTTTTCTCCAAGAAACGAATGGATCAGGCCGGTCGATAGGAAAAGAACGTTTCTCATCTTTGTTCGTTGCGAAATTCATCAGACTCGAAATCATATGTATTTTTTGCAGAGATGGTGTTTGGCGAAGATTATCTATTATCCGTGTATTTACGGGCGACGGATAATACACGAAAGACGACGTAGAGACGAGACACGACGCGTCGCGTCGAGACACGTTAGTAGTCGTAATACGATGACGTCAGACGAGCGTTGGCGGAATGGCTATGGCCGTTCCCGTTCTCTAACGAGGAAGATCGAGAGAAGGAGATGGAGACGACGAAGGATCGCGCGACTACCAGCGCAACGGGACTCGAACAAATAAAAGAACAATTTCTTTGTCATGTATCCGCGTCGACTTAAAGACCTAGCATTGTCCCAACTTTGAAATCGAATTCGCGTTCGAACAAGACATGGAGATCCTTGACGAAAGAATCAGGCTGAAGAATCAGAATTTATATAGATACCGGCGATTAAATGCAAGCGTCACGATATCAAATCGGTACGAAAATATCAACTACGATCAAGACAAGTGAATCTGATTCTATCTCGTTTCGTATATTACCAGAATACTATATATATATGTATATATATATATATCATAATCGAACGTCTCGACGCGTCATCGCCGAGATAAGGACTATCAAAATCGTTGAAAGTAGAAGTTTTCCGCTACTTCTTGGTAATAAATCGTGCCGTTTGATCAAGGTGACACGGAGAACGAGAGCGCGCGCGATTTTTTGCGCAAACCGAAGAATGAGAGAAAACGCGAAACAGCAAAGAGGGCGGTTACGTGTAAGGATGTAGAGTGTAGAGAGTCAGTGAGCTAAGCTAGACAGCTGGGATCAGTCGCGCTTTGGGCGTGAGCCAGTCATAAGCAAAAGGCAGAGAGGTTGATACGAGGGTAAAGAAACAGGGAAAACGAGCGAGCGAGCGAGTTGACGAGGAAAACAGAGATCGAGCGACGTTGGTGCCGGAGCGGGGTGGGGTAGAGATAGAGAGCGTGAGCGAGAGGAGGAGAGAGCCAGGAGCATGGTCTGTGGACTGTGGAGGGCTGCGTTCACCGGGCAGTTACTCCGGAACCGTTGCCTTGACGACACGCATCCGCGCATGCGCGTATGCAACGCTACGGGTGCACCACGATCGCGTCACGAGCACCAGTTGCGTTCGCCACCCTCACTTTCCTCGCTATTACAAACTTTTCTCCACCTCTGTCGTTATCGCCCGGCCCGCTGGAACCACCGCTACCATTATATCCGTTACACCGCTAGTGTCTCGCAACCATTGCTCGTTGTCTTGCCCGCTGCCATTGTTCTTCCTTCCGTTGTCATCGTTGTTACTGTTGCTACCACCACCCACCATCGCGTCACCACCACCTCCACCACCACTGGCACCACTCTACCGCGTTACAGGTTGCCACTTTTGATGCTGTTATCGTCGTTTCCCGGTCTCTCGTTATCTTTCTCGTTATCATTCGCATCTTCCGTGATCAATTAATTCATTCAGCGATATTCCACGATTTTCCTATTCTCATTCTCAGCCTCTTTCAACGTTAGCGTTCTTTTTTTCTTGTAATTGCACGAGCAAAGAAAGATATTACTCGAAGGGAGAGCACCCTGTATTCGTATTAACCGAAGGGCATGCGTACCGTTCCGAACAGAGAACGTTGTTTACACATGTCTATGCGTGTTTTATTACGTCGCACCGTCGTCGCGGTCGTCGTTGCGTTTCCTTTGAAAAGTTCGACATGGATAGTTTAGAAGCTACTAGGTACCTACTGTTCCATTTCGAGATTACCCTCTACCTTCCGGTGATTGCATAGCTCGACCTTCGATTCCTCCATTTCACCGTTTTCTCCTTCCCCAGCTGCGTCGCCGCCACCACTACCACCACCTTCGTCGTTACCACCACTTCCGTCACCTCCACCATTTCCACCACCATCACCACCTCCGCTACTACCACCTCCAGCTTCATCTCCACCTCCATTTCCTCCTCCTGCCGATTTTCCCTCTCCTATTCTATCGCATTCTCCACCTCTTCCTGTTCCTTCTGCGCGGTTCGCGCATACCCTTACTACGAGCGGCTGGCTGTCATGCGTCGACGGTGCTTCTGATAAGGCGCGACCGTATCGGACCGTTCTTGTCGATAATCCGTGATCGACTCGTCAACGTTCTGTTTGCTCACGGTTTGCGTCGACTCTTTCGTATCAAACCGCTTGATTTCAGTGATTTTACGGTGAGACCGTGAAATTTTTCACGAGGCAAATTCTCCGATAGTTTCTGCTAGTCGATTGGTTCGCGGGCCAAGCAGCGTAGAAATTTACTCTACGAGCGTTGCCCGATCGATTCGCAACGTCGATGCTCTATTTATCGTTTCGTGCAACGCTGTCGTCCGATCGTTCATCGTACGTTCCTCAAATTTCGACCAACGATCGAGTGTGTCGCTGTCACAGCGATAGGAAGAATCGGAAAACTAAGACGGAGAAAAGGTGGTTTGAGAAGGAAGCAAGGGAAAATCGAAAAGTGAGAAGACACCCCTGGGTGATCGATTCGGCTGTTGATGTATGGTGACCGTGACCGAGAGCGGGACCGGGACCGGGACCGTGACTGTAACCGTAATTGTGACTGTGACGTCAAATTTTGGTGTATTTCGATCGAAAAGGAAAAGACAACTGGCTGGTGTTGATCGATGTTTCAGCGTGAACACGTTACAGCGAACGATCGTAAGAATATTAGCGAGAGTTAGTGGAGGAACCACGAGTGCACTGCCGTTCGATGTTTTGCTGTCGTCGCGAAACCTGCCGCTGTACTTTAACGTTGGAAAAAGCAGCGGCAGGTCGTCGTCGTTTTCGTTTGAGTTTCTTTCGGAGAGCATGATGCGATATTATATAGCAAACTGTGGAAACTCGAGCCGAATCGATTCGTCAACATAGTCCACACGATAGCAGAACGAAAGGTCGGGCCGTACCTACGACCGGAGAACCCAGAAGGGAGAGAAAGAAAGCAAGTGGGATTAGTTGCGTTTAGTTAATTCGAAGGAAACAATCGGCGAAAACATGGAATTCCTTTGGACAACTCGACACGATTACTCGTTGCTCCTAGAACGCGCCGCATTTGCTCTCTACTTTCAAATCAAATAAGATTAATACCTTCGTTGTCTTTAATTAAAAAAGGTTACAAAGACGAAGGAGATGATTCTTTGGGAACGTTGAAGTCGACGTTGATCGAGAAACACGATAGACTGGACACGATCTCGCCAAGGGTACCGCGAAAAATGACGTTGCGTGTGATTACTCGAAGCGATTGTCTAACTGTTGGATTCGCGACAGAGGTGAGAAACGGATGATCGTTTTCGATGTAGAATCGATGCGACTCGAATAGCGGTGCGAGTTGCGTTTGCATTTCGTAGGAATAGACGCGGTTCACGCGTGTATAGCAATCGAGGGTGAACCGAAAGGCGATCCGAGATTAATCGCGGAGCATGATCGTCCAGGAGGAAGACGCAAGGTTAACTACGCTAACGCATTTCAAAAGTTTCCAAGCATCGTCGACGACGTCTGACGAGGAACTCTGTCGAGAAATCGAAACGTTGCGGGATAAACGAGAAGAGCGAGTCGTAACGTTTCGTTGATCGGCTGTTCGTTATCGGACGCGAGGAATCAGCACGAAGGAAAGAAACAAGGCGTTTGACCGACGCATACACGACGGTTTGTTCCCGTGGCTGTTCCTCTCTATGTTGGATCGAATCAGGGAGCAAAGCCGCGCGATCGTCAGGGCGAGAGGTTCCTTGATTCGGTATAGTGTCGAGGGCACCGAATAATCAACGTCGTTGTCTTCAAGAGAAAGAAAGGAAAATCGACTGATAGCGAGGGAAGCGTGGCGTGACGATAGTTGGTGTTTGTCGGAAGCGAAAGAACGAATAAGAAGTGGAAAAAGGACGTTGATCACGAGGTGGATGGTTAAACCTCGGTAGGTCGCCAATTCGGGAACAGACACAGTCTGCAACCAGAACCAGGACCAGAGTCGGAGCCAAAGCCACAGGAAGAGACGAAGCTTGAGTCAGAGTCTCGAAGTTAGAGTCGGAGTCAGAGTCAGAGTCAGAGTCAGAGTCAGAGTCAGAGTCAGAGTCAGAATTAGAGTCAGAGCCGGAGCAGCAACGTTTCTACGATTCTCCGCCACCACGAATGGACGTGAGCGTGTGCTGCTTGCCCGCCAGTGCCGGCTCGGGGGCCCAGCACCCTCATCCAGCGAGTTTGCCTTCCGGCGGACAGCCGACGATTCAACCACCCTATCAATATGCCGATCAGATAGTACCGGATCGGGGTCAACCCGACGGATTGCCGGTACTCGGTTGTACCGGTCAGGATAACTGGCAGCAGATCTCATCCGCTTCGAACGTCGTTGGTGCTGTCACCGCTGCCGCCGCCACCACCACCACCACCACCTATATCGATTACTCCTGGTTGCAGATGCAGGTAAGACGATCATTTTTTCTCCTCTCCTTTCCTTTCCTTTTCGTTCCTTCCCTTTGCTTCGCTTTGCTATGCTTTGCTTCAATCGCCACGCGGCTCACAATTTTATCATTTTTTAGCTTCTTACTCGATCACCCGCGTCGTTTACAATTCGCTTGGTATCTCTTTTTCCCTGGATCTATTTCGTCGATCGTTTGAAAGAAACGCAGGGCTTAACGATCCTTATCTCATGGAGACGATGAGTCATGGTATCGATGACCGACTCGCGGCGATCGTAACCGTTCGTTGTTAAAAACTGCCAACAAACGACGACAAATCTCGCGGAATTGATCTCGCCCGTGATTAACGAAGAAAGCAACATCGCGATGTGACTGTGGCGATGAGGATACCGCGATCGGATATTTTCGTGGAATACGGTTTTTTCTCTGTGTTTCACTGAACGCCAGGCTGCGTTGCTTGCCTCGTAAAAGAATACGTGGACGCGTGTTTGCAGATCGATCGTGTCGGAGAAGGAGTACGAGATAGCGTATCGATTCCGAGCCAGCGTTAGATCGTAAAATAATAGAGCGAAGTAATAACGGCCATTACTATTATCTTGGCCCGAGTAATCGTTTTTCCCTTTTAGACGCAGAGCGGTGTTTCCACATAAAGCCGCGCGCGTTGTTGACAGGGCAAATATCCTTTGATACGCCGTCCGTCTGGGACACGCGTCGCACGCCTTTCCACCTTACCGACGAACTCGATGACTGTACGAGTGCTCCCTCCCCGGCTCTTTGCTTCGACCTTCGTCTCACTGCTCTATTTACATAAACCTACGGTTCGACTTGTTTCGCGAATTAGTCTATCTCATTAATTTCTACGTTGGGATTGGCTCGGCCTGCCTAGATTCGATTCCATTCGATTCGACGCGGTTCGATCGCAAACCGTTCTCGCTTGTTCGTACCGCGTACAGATTCTCGGCAAGCGAGCAGACGTTTTCAGCGACGTTCCAGCTGCGCGTTACTTACGTTTCCAACGTAACGTCCACCTTGCAAGGCAAAGGAATTCGAGCGATCGAAGAATAAAATGACAAACGACGGTCGAGTCCGGGTCGGGTTGCACCATTTGGCGATTTCGTTTCGAAACGGCTCGTCGATGGTGTTCGGTGCTCGAATAAGACTAGAATAAGGCTATACGAAGCTAATTAAAATTCGGGAGCTTTTTCTTTTCGGTCGTAGAGAAGAGGGACGAAGACCGATCGGAAGCAAGTCAGTTTTTTCGACTGACTTTCGAGCGCCAAACGTTCCTCGCTTTTTCTACGCGACGACGAGAATAGACACGCGTCCTGACTACAGTAGGAAACCGGTTCTTCGTACCGTTATCGATACTAAGTTTTGGTAAGCGAAATTTGCACCGACCAATCGTTCGACGATCGTGCACAGGTCGGTCTGCCGCATATCCGCTGATCGGCAACCTCTACGTATCAGTATCGTACATATTCTTCGGATTGTACGGTTCGATCTCGAAACAGAGACAGAGAGAACAAGGAGAAAAGAAACTGTAAAAACGAGCGGAGCGTGGTAAAGAGGAAAAAGTCGCGGGTGCAGAGAATGGGTGACTGTACGTTTCTAATTAGCCATCACCGGAACGCAATCTAAACGTATTGTGACGCGCGTAAGATAATAAGCGGACGGAAATCCACGATTATCGTGGTCAGGCAGAAAGGGCATCCCGACGACGAGCACCGGACGAACCATTTCCACGGTTCACCGCCCTTCGTTTCAGTTCTGCGTATGATTATCGTTCCAGTGATTATTTTGCTCGACGTTCGAGTAGAAAACAAACGCAATTAACATTAGGCTCGAAGATCGCTCGACTCCAGCTAAAATGTAGTATGTGGACGATCGTGTTTGCTCGAAGGGAAACTCTCTCACGCGTTTAACGTTACCGAACCGATTGTTCGTTCGCTTGCACTTTTTTACTCGTGTACACGTGGGCGGTTACGGAAGTTCCAATCCTTCACCGATCGTACGCTTCAACGTGTCTGCGTTATTACTTTTCGTAGGCTACGTAGTTCGCTCGCACGTCGCCCAATCACGACACATCTCTACGTGGAAAAGATCTATGGAAACATGGTTGAACGTTTGAACGGTCGAACGTCGGGACACGTTCGAAAATAAACAGAGGAAGAGGGAAACGCGTCCGATATCGGACGTATCGCGAACCGCGAGTAGGTATCGGACGAGCATCGAGTCGTTCTGTTCTCTTCCACTGGTAGTTCGCAGTTCGCAGCTCGCAGTGAGTCACAGCGAATCGCGGACGAATGCGCGAGTGGGTGGCCGTGCGGTTGCTCGCGTCTTATGCGTTAGATGTATCTGCACAGGACTACGGTCGGATGAGAAACGTTTTTATTATTTCCCTAACAAACGTCTCTCTTGTCCTGTTTCTTTTTATTTCCGCGTATAATTAGCGAGAAACAGCCAGCTAGAAGGAAAAGGGCATTATCCTCTGGCTATGGGGACAGTCGCGTTTCGATCGTTGGATCGCCGAGATTTACGCATTGTCAGGAACATTGGCTTCCTCCGTTTGGCAACCTCGATTCGTCGTCGTTATATTTAGTTACGTTTGAACTGCACCAAACCAAT
Source organism: Bombus pratorum (assembly GCA_930367275.1). Lineage (NCBI taxonomy): Eukaryota > Metazoa > Arthropoda > Insecta > Hymenoptera > Apidae > Bombus > Bombus pratorum. The sequence goes on along the minus strand of OV883983.1, from coordinate 7,463,788 downwards.
GTTACGGACAATTTACTCGCGAAATTAGTTACAAAACGCTCGACCTATCTACCCATCAGTCACTTCCTCTTCCTTCACGTTAAATAGATGGACGGCCATTAAACGCCGAGAGTGGAGGAAGAGTTATTGTTCGCGAGTTACCATAATACATTCGAACGCATACACCACGAATCGTAGGCTGCACGTCCGTTCGCGTTTCCCCCTCCCTTTTTTTCTTCCAATTCTTTCGCGTCAACTATAAAGAAACTATAAAGAAAACCAGCCGCACAGAACGAGAAAAGAAGGTCTCAACGAATCGATTCGCGTTCGACGAAGAAACGTCTTCCATCTCGCTATCGTTCGTAATATCGTTTCACCGTTTCGGTAGCTCCAAGTCACGGGCTACGATCGCCAGGAAACAGATATGACGCGCGTCGCGAAGCGTGAAAAGCTCGAACGCACCCAACGATTACGTTCAAATGCACGTGGATATACGTATCCCTGCGTAAATGGATACATATAACCCGAATGGTGGGAACAATCGGCCGACGATTTACGTGCCGTCCGATCACTCGTACGATAACGTTGCAGCTTTTCTGGGTATTTATCGGCGTCGATGGTTAATCTCGATCGAACGTGGCGACACCGAGCGCATTTTTACGCGAAACCTCTAGATTCGTCGGGGAGATCTAAGCGAGGAAATGTCTCGTGGACCTTTTCTTGAAATTACGACGATGACCACGTCAGCGACCGACGTGTCGCGACAAGAATGACCGACGATCGAGAAAAATCATTTCTAGGAGAGATAGGAATTAGCGATTGGTATAACTGCAAGAGAGGGACGTATATTTGTTGATACACTCGGCAGTGATCGGCGCGGTGTACGGTGCGGTAGGCCGAAGGCGACGGCGCGGCGGCGTGGCGCGGCGTGGCGTTTCCGCGTAGAGACGCGTTCCAGTCGAGAGGATCGAGAGGGCAACAGGTCGATCGAGAAGGCGCTGCTTGGCTGGCCGGTGCTGGTATTCCGGTACGGTTCGTCACGAGCCGTATCGCGCCAGTCGCCGCGAATCGTATCGCGAATCGTTCGATTTTCTACCGATACGCGCTACGAGAGGTCCGAGGTGCTTCGCACTTACCGGCTGTTTCATCGACCACGTGGAAAAGGAATATAAACTTGCTACACCGTTATTCGTTCGACATACGCTCTGGTAATTTACTCCCTAGAAGCAGCACGAAACCAACAAATTTCCCGTTACTACCTGTCGAAACGCTTCGATGATAATTCACAAATAGAATCATTTTCTTTCACTGCCGCGATTGACATGCTACCGTTTAGTCCGCTCGCGGTTGCAGGCGAATTACGTTTTACGAGATCGTTGGAAAGAGGAAGGGAGATGGCGCGAAGTGGATCGACGAGGACCCACGCTCGTATCTACGTTCGAGTATCGTAGTTCGTAATCCGCGAATGTCTCTGCACGACACGTCATTCGTGAGGACGGTCGGAACGATAAGTTCGAACAGCGTGTTCGTTTCAACGCTTTAAAAATATCGTTGATCGAACGACGAGAGAATGGAAGAACTTCGACCGCCATACCGACGATCGGTTATCCACGAAAACGGATAATCGAAGACGCGAGAATGATCGATTAGAATGGAACGCGACAAGAGGAGGGGAGTAGGATAGAGCGTATAGAGTGTGGCGGATCGACCGATGGCAGTACAATAAGGGTGTTGTAAGTAAGAAGCAACGAAGACCTCATAGAAGGTAACCTCGTGGCATTGCATACCTGATGTTCGCGAACAAGCTCTTTGTAGCTGGTACGGAAGTCTCGACTATATAACACATTAGCATTACGAACTAACACGGGAGACGGATTGTAAAGCAACGGTGTATCTGCTGTAATAACTGTGAAATGACTTTGCGCTCCTCATACCAATGAGATGGATTTTAATGGCTCGACACACGACCGTATCTTCCTACTTCAAGCGCGTGCAAAAATTTGACTTTTCTAGCCGAGAATGGAGTAGCTGTTGTCACTTTCGTGTTCCTTCGTACTTTCTTGCCCGCATATTTTATGCAATCTCGTTTGACAACGTCGTGACGACAATGTTATCGATCGATTCGATCGCGGTGTATCTTAAAAAATCGTCTCGTTACGCCAACGTCTCCTAACGTTATCGACGGCTAGTTAGTTTTAACGGGGAAAACAATCGACAGAGGGTGAAACAGAGGGGACAAGGCAGACGAAAGAGACGCGAATCGTTTTCGGTTGGGCGGATGCTAGTTGATTATCTGTTTCTGTTGCGCTCTCTCGCCAAGTACCGTTATACTTGCGGCGCCCGGGGCCTCCAAGATCCCTTCTTTCCTCCTTTCCTCCTTTCTTTCTCCTGTCTACTCTGCTCTTTTCTGCCTTGCTTTACCTCACTATACTTTACCTTATCCTTATCTTCTCCCTTCTCTTCTCTTCTTAGGATCTCACTCTGGCCTAGCTTGGCCTGTCTTGTCCTGCCCTGCCATGCCCTATCCAGCTACCCGATTAATCGCGGTACGCGGAAACAGATTTCTACCCGGTACAACCAAATTTCGAATAATAGAACGATATGTAAACACACATACACACACACACACACACACACATATATATATATGCGGTTGATTCATCGTTGACACATCGGTGTAATTTTAACTATGTCGTGTTAGTTATTTTTTCAAAACTCGTCGAACAAATCGTCGTTAGATGTGATCGGGAATGAAAAAAAAAAAAGAAAAAGGGGCGGGCAATAGGAAAGTTTGGCTTATTTGCATAATATCGTCACGAGTCAAAATTAAAAGATCGGATCGGTGGAAAGAAAGAAGCGCATTGGCGGTGTTGTTGAACGGCTGATTTATAGCCGGCAGACTTTGGGCTACTTTCTCGAGTCGGTCATTACGTAAAGGTTGCCGGCCGTCCGAACGTTTCGCGCTGCTTCGTTTTCGCGAACGTGTCGCTTCGATAAAACCGCGAAACGTCCCACCTCGTCTGGCTGTGGTGTCGCGTCGTTCGCAGCGTAGCCGAATTTGCGACCAATCGGCCGAATTGAAATCGAGATCGTATTAACAAAAAGGATACCATCGTGACTCAAGGTTCGCGCGTCTTCGTTCAAGGACAGGATTCGATCGCGGTTTGCTATCCAATTGGAATAGAAAGTTGAATCGCGTTGACGCGAGCGTGCGCTCTCATTGGTACCGATCGCGTGCATAGTATAGTCGCATGTTGGCAAGAGAAACAGAGGGAAAGAAAGAGACAGACATATATATGGAGAAAGAGAGAATGAGAGAAAGAGGCAGGACAAGGAAAGAGGAGCGCTGGATGATGAGTCTGACTGGAATCCTTTCTGAACGTTGACCTACGCGGTACTGAAGATCAGGGAAACGTAGGTATATCTCTACGTCGTCGTTTGCACGCATCGTGCATCGCAACCAACACCAACACCAACCAACAACGCTTAGGTCGGGTCGGTAGTGAATCCGTTATGAAATATGAAGTATTAACGATGTTTATCGATATAAACCTATAATTGTGCGTCACTTGCAGCGTTGAATACGAAACGATAGCTCTCGTGTATGCCACGACGCGTGAAGCTTTTAATCGTTTCTCTTTCAACCGTCTGTCACAGTATCCAAAGAGATTTCGGTGTTGGCACGGAATATCAACGATATCGTTGATATTGGCGATCGCGTAAACCGAGCACTGGATATATCCGAAGGAATGGCGAGGAAGCGGCAGGATAAAACACAGGAATTGACATTCTAGGCAGGGTTTTAGCGAGAAAAGCTAGCTGCTCGCAAGGTCTGTCGATTCGTGATATACGTGATATACGTTATTAAGAAGTTCGGAAAGGGGGAGCGCAGCGTGTCGCGAGTCGGCCGATTCGAAAATAGTAGCGGCCGTTCGAACGAACCGACGAAAATCGTTTAGTGGACGACACATAGATGGATACGTAATAGAAGAGTCGCGTGCTCCAGGGGCGTTTCTCGCTAGTAGAAAAGTTCCGAAGGAGGTCTTTAGCCTTCGGCGCGTACTGTGCGGCCTGCAGGAAGACCGGTGAACAGCAGTGACTTTTAAGATGCGTACCGACACGCATTCTACGTGTCTCTCGGCTGCGTGGCAATCGTGTCAGCAATGCCGGGAACCGTGAAACGCATGTAAATCCTCTCTTTGCACAGCCAGGGGACAAAAGTCGATGTAACGCACGTTCGCTAGAGTACTTTCGAACCAGTAGGTACCACGCTACTACTTTCAGTCAACATACGACCGAATTTTCGAACGCGATCGCCCGCTTCTTCTTGCTAACGAATCACACTTTTCCAACCACGCAAGGAAGAAGACGGATACAAGGGAACATGGAACGTGGGACGAGTAAAAAGTTCGCTGCCTCTCGTTTAAAGACGTTGCATTTTCGAAGACACCTTTCCAACGTATTGCGCAACGCCGCAAAGGCGGATATAGGTCAAGAAACAAGATTAGTATCTGCGGAGCACGACGTGCAAGCATAAACCGCGGTCTCCGTTCGGTTTGTAACGCCGCCGTTCGGAGAGAGCACCGAGACTTTCGCGATAGTGTTCCATTCTATTCCATTCCATTCCGTTCCCAGTCTCTTATAAAGCGATAGCATTAGAACGACGTATTGGATGCGACGCGATACTCGGCCGGTAATTCGGCAACGATTCTTATCGAAGGAGCTGGCTTTTTTAAAAGAATCTGGAATATCAGGCTTAGTTCGGCCAGATCTATGTACGTTATAACCGTGATACTATCCGAAGAACGTTCGATAGTTAATAAAGATAGTTACAACAGTCGATCGAAGACCGTTCTTATTACGCAAGGTATAACAAATCGATAAAATTATTGGCCGAGCGTTGGCAAAGGTCACGACCCGTCTTCCGCGATTTACGTTTTTCGCAAAGGCGCTGTAATCCGCCGTCTTGTACGACAGTAAACACGCGTTAGCTATTAGGTGGAAATTTAATGGCTGGTTACGTAATATTCAGAGAAATCGTCGATGTGGGACAATTTATTTTCGATAAGAAGTTTTTGACGGATTCTTAAACGAACACACAAGTCGTATCTTTAGATAGAGGAACGGAACGTGGATATCTATTTGCGGTGAAATGATCGCGTGCATCGATTAGAACGACGCAGACGCAAATGTGAGAACGACACCTGAAAAGCAAACGGACGCGATATTTGCTCGGCCTTTTTCATTTTTTCTCTTCTTTTTTTTCGGCTTGATCCGTGTTTGACTTCCGATGACGTTTGCGAACCGCTTCGACACCGATACGGCGTTTAACGTAGCCGTTATCTTCCTCCGCGAATACCGGTTTGTATCCCTTTTCTCACGGTTTTCGCACAAGCTGCGATATTTCGCGATTCTGCGCGCAGGCAAAAGCCGTCGAACGCACACCGCGACGTTCCGCAAAGTACGTAGAGCCGTACAAGTTACGTGAGAAAAAATGACGCGTCGCTCATACAGCGTCGAAGTTAAATACGAAATACAACGAAACGACGGGTTAGATAGTAATAAGGTAGAAACAGAGTAGAATAGGTCACGTAAATAAGCAATTAGTTGACTGGTAGAACGGTAGCAAGCCAGCTATGACAAATATGGAAGAACGAACGAAAAGAATCGTAGAGCAAATCTGTTTTTAAGCTGGTGAGACCGCGATTACATAAATAATAATAATAATAATAATAATAAGAGGAGAAAACGACAATCGATCAAAGGATGATACAGCAATGGGGAAACAGAGTGAAATCGAAGAACGACGTATGGTATTTTGGTGTCGCGAATCGTTGTCAGGCAATGAGAGTAGGTCGGAACGAAGGAGGTAGGAAATGATCGGCGTTCGTTTACAGAGAGTGAAGCGTCCGCGAATATAGAAGCGTGAATTATGAAATACGCGGTTGGCTGGGCTGCGTTGGTTTTCTCAGTTTCCCTCGTCGCTCGTCGAGCGTCTTATCACCGGTAAACACATTCTTATAAAAGGTACACATCGTTGCAGGTTAGATCGGCACTGCGGCCAATGTCACATTGAGATTAGATTGTTTGCAATTACTTGCTTTTCGTATTTACACGGATTATCCTTTCCTGTCGTTATCACCAGTCGTCTCGAAAATCGAACGGCATCGGCTTTCGAACGAACCGCGCATCTTCTTACGCAACGTGCGTAACTTCTTATTGAATTTGATGGCGCGAAACTTCGAAACGGATCGACGCTGCCCTTCAAACGACAATCGAAACATACGATTTCAAGGTGAACATTCCAGGCAAACTAAACCCTAAGCGTTCACCATTACGATTAATCGGTTGGCAAAATTCTCGAAGAACACGCGATCCGCGTCGAAGAAGAGACATATATCGGGTGTCGAACAAATTGCACGAGCAGCTGGTCGAGCAGGCGCGGCCGCTCGTGATTTCTTCGGCGCAACGGTTTATACAGATTATTAGCCAGACGATGCGTTAGAGCGGATTATCGTCGTGTTCAGAGGCTATAGTTCTATCCCCGGAGAGGATGCAGATTTCTCGTAGTCGAGGAAACACGAGCGAGAGGGAGGAAAATCAGGATAAACGGAACAGGGAGGCGTCTGAGCGGCGCAGGACGACGCGACGAACGTGGCGTGGCATTGAAATCGAGAATGTCGTCTGACTGCGAGCGGCTGTTTTCACTGTCGCTATTCGCGCGTGGCGCGTGGCGCATGGCGCGTGGCGCACGCCGCGCCACCTCCGGCAGAACCAACCGCCGCGCCACGCCGGTTTCACAGCCAGCGAGAAGAACGTGGATGTTGCTCGCCGCTTGGCTACGTTTAGGCGACCACTGTCGCCGACGTCCGATCTATTGTACCTTCTCTGGGCCGAATAATTTTGGAACGCGCGCTCTGCACGCTTGCCGCGGTTGGTCAAGGTTGATCACTGTTGCGTCGACAGCGCTTATAACTGTAACGATAGTTGTTACGATTTACCGCCGGTTTCCTTTTACGGTTTTGCGGTTTGCCTTAGACGAGTCGAATCGCCAGCTTATTCTTTAAATCCGTTTCTTCGATTCGGAGCAATGCTTTTGCCTCGTTTTCCGTAGAATCGTTCTCGAAGGGAAGAAAACGGCGACTACGAAATTGCGCGTACGGCCTTGGCCCTCGCGTGCCTCCCAACGTTCCCGCGTGCTTCCTGGAGAACACGCGTTCGGTTCCACCGGCCATCGACGCTGTTCGTCACAGCATCAAGAGCGAAATGGTTATCCTGACGTTTAGACGCGACGGAAACCGTGCGAAGAAGCAAAGAGACACGTAGCGGTTGATGCAGTCGTACGGACCAAGTGCAGCGCAAATTGTATTCGGTTGTTACGTAAGTTTGCTTAAACTCCATATTTTTTTTTATCTTCCCGAACTTATCTACGTTACAGCCCGATACATTTATGGGCATGCGAATTTACATAGATGCTCGGTTTCAAGGTCGTGATTTACGGGAACAGGTATACGTGTCGCTTATCGTATTAGGTTGTGCCAAAAGTTTCTTTCGTTTCATACGGAGATAACAGACGCACAATATTTTTTGCTTTACGTTATTTTACTGAATAGCGTATGACCCATTTTGTTCTATTGGAATCCGAAATATTCTTCGAAGAGAAAGCCGCGATTTCTGTCCCGCGCAGATGGCATTGGACGAATGATAGAAACTTGTATCGTTCGATGAGAACGTCGGGTACATTGTCAAAATTACGTGGTTGCCAAATTTACAATTTCGGCGCGGACACTGTTGAATTTGTCACGCTCATCGTCCGAGATATTAGTATTACAGAGTATCTTATTATTATTATTAGTATTAGAGATATTATACTCTACCTTCCTGCGACATCTACCTTCTTCCCTATGACTCGCCGCGCTCATAAATTGCCGTCAATTATTCGTTTTCGATTACAAGTTGAGCCGCGTTGTCTCCTTCTACAAAACTCGTCGAATCGATTTGAACATAGCGCTCGTACAGTCGCGTGCGTACAGATCCGCGCGCTGTCACTCTCATTACCATCCAAAGATGTCTTCATGCGATAACATGCGATCAGGCCAGCGCATTGCTGTTCGCTGCTCCTCGCAAATACTCCATAAACACGTTTCTGTTATTCCTTCGTTCTGTGACTCAAAATGCGTTCGCATTCTCCGATAATACTGCAATGAGATACGTCCAAGTATACGTACGTACGTTCAAGCATATACACGGACGTCCAAATATATTTACGTACGTCTAAGCATATACACGGACGTCCAAATATATGTACGTACGCCCAAGCATATATATGGACGTTCAAGTACATGTACGTACGTCCAAGCATATATATGGACGTCCAAGTATATGTACAGACGTCCAAGTATACGTATGTATGTTCAAGCATATATACGGACGTCCAAGTATACGTACAGACGTTCAAGCATATATACGGACGTTTAAGTATACGTACAGACGTGCAAGCATATATACGGACGTTCAAGCATATATACGGACGTCCAAGTATACGTACAGACGTTCAAGCATATATACGGACGTTTAAGTATACGTGCAGACGTGCAAGCATATATACGGACGTTCAAGCATATATACGGACGTCCAAGTATACGCACGTATGTCCAAGTACACGTACGTATGTTCAAGCATATATACGGATGTCGAAGTATATGTATAGACGTCCAAGTATATGTACGTATATTCAAGCATATATACGGATGTCCAAGTATATGTACAGACGTCCAAGTATATGTACGTATATTCAAGCATATATACGGACGTCCAAGTATACGTACCGACGTCCAAGCATATATACGGACATCCAAGTATACGTACGTACGTTCAAGTGTTCATACGTTCAACTGATGGTTCTCCGCGCGATACATTTTTAGAAGGCGGAGGCGCGTTCGAGAGGAAATCTTCAACAAGATCGTTTTAAGAGGAGGGAGGCTCCTTTTAACGTACAGGTAGACGCGACTCTGCACGCTTCTTATAGCAATTGAGAAAGAACCGTAGGAAAATAGGTAAGGTAATGGAATCTTCGTACGTTTTGCTGTGGTTCTCTACAGCAACAGCCACTCTACTCGAATATGTGTCTCCGCCATTTCCCCCGCCTTTTTTGCTCGTTCTTTCTCTTTCTCGGTTTCGCGTCAGCTCCTTGTCCGCAAGAGGTTTGCCGATCGTGAAGTTGACTTTAAACGATACTACGTTATCGCATAGCGTCGCGTCCTGTGGTCGCGTCGACCCGAAAGGTGGTATGCGAGGAAAAAACGAAAGAAAACGTGATCGTTGGCATGGGACGTTTGAAAGGACGTTGGCGAAACTGCGCGAGGTAAATCGTCCCGTTACGGGAAAGAAAAAAAGAAAAATATACGAGTCGTTTAATGCAAAAGTGGTGTAAGTCAACTTTTTGCCTATTTGCTCGAACCGTGCATCTCTAAAGCATAAGCATCGTTCTTCCGTTTTCCGCGGCAACCGTGTAAATATATCTTCATTAGTTGGTCGCTGATAATAACGTGATAAGCGAGAATCGGCCACTCGTCCTCTTACGGAATTTTTAGTTTATCCTACGTTAACGAGTAATCAACTTTTTCGACTTACACCACTTTTGCATTAAACGGTTCGTACGTGGTGGAAGGAATGAAACAACGTCTTGTGAGAATGCAAGAAAAGGGGAAGGCAAGAGAAGATGTACCCTGGTGCGACGGATCGGCGAGGAAAATCGGAAAAGGAATTGGCAACAGCGCCAAGCAAGAAGGAACTTTGAACGCGTGTTTCCCCGAGCGTGCGCGTGTTCTTCGTCGTTTGTCCAGTGGCCGTGCTGCTGGTGAATTTGCAGCGGTGCAGCGCACAGGCACACGGGCGAACGTGTTCACGCAGGTGAGTCCCCGTGTCATAGGTAGCCGTGTTCGTATAGAGGTCCGCGACGTACGTATACATCTAGACGCGAAACACTGCGATGAGGCGAATGTACGTGTCAGGTACACGCGTACGTGTTCGTTATACAACTTTTCCAGCAGTCACGGAGGCGTAGAGGTGAGCCGGTGGCTTGTGGACGATGGAAAGTGGGGGAACAGAATGCGGAATAGCCTAGAATGTGATGTGAGCGCTCTCCATACCACTCCTCTCACTCTTCCTTATTTTCCTTCTCTTTCTTTGCCTCTCTACCATTTCTTTCTCATCCCTCTCTCTTAAACGCACATACACACACACACACACACACAATCCCTATCTTTCTTAGGACACCACTCGTCCGAATCACTCGTTGTTTGCGTTGTCTCTCCGTCTAACGCTTGAACAAATTCTATACAATTCTATACAATCGTCTAGTCGTCGTTATGTTCCACGAAGAACATTGTACACGACAGTGGCACCTTGGAAACATCGGTGAAAAAGTCGATTGAACAGCCCTTTATTACACGTTGTATACTTTCTGGTCGATGTGACCAACGTTTCCATACGACCTCTTAAACCATTGCGTTAACTTACGTAACCCAAGCAAGGGACAAGTGTCAAAGATTGACCGATCGTCGTTAAAGGACTACCAGTTTACCGATAGGGAAACGATAATCGGCTGATCCCTTTGGGCCAACCTCGACCCCAGCTTCCACTCGAAGGAAATTGTATTCTCTTCCTAGAAGCATGAGCATCGCAGGTCCGGTAGAAATGCATGAATCGGTCGACAGGTGGGCCACCTGCCAAAATTCCAGGACAAAGGGAAGCTTCGGAAGATCGAGATATCGGGATAACGCGATTACCGATCGCGACGTAGCACGCATATTTGTATATATATATTAGAAACCACATAATAAGAACCGCTAATATTCTATCTTTACGAAAGATTTATTTCGACCTAAGCAGTCTTTTACTCTTTTTTTTGTTAATTTATTTATGGAATGTAGTTATCGGACGCAGAAAGGTAGGAAGAAGAGAAAAGAAAAGGACATTTTGAATGAAAATTTTGCGCAATACAGATGAAAAGATATGGTTGAACAGTAAAGCTAGGATCAAGATAACACCTCATAAATCGCACGCTTGAACGACGCATCACTCACGGAGAAGAAATGTACGCGGCTGGAAAAACTGTTAGCTATATAGCAAATACGATTCAGGGTATCAAGATAGGAATATTTAGATTTACAAGCATGACAGTGAAATGGTAACGGTTTTCTGAAAGATTTAACAAAGCGATGACAAGAACTGCGAAATCTCGAATGAATTGGTTGTGTGTACGTTCGATGCTTTAGGTCGATGGTAAAGCAACCCCAAATGGATTTGAGCGCATGGTCCTTTATTAGTATTAGGCCCTATATAAGTATTTTTTATACTTTACTTTATAAATTCCTTTAATCAATTAATTAATATTGCGTTCCTTTTAACATTACATTTTTACAGTTTATTTTCATAAATTTTTGATTATTTTTACTTATTACACTACCGCTACATGTTTTTACAAATTTGTGGATCGAGATAGCAATCAAAACATTCGAAACGCAAGAGGTTGCTTCACCAAGAACGTAATTTCTCCATTAATTTCTCGAAAACAAAGGACCATGCGCTCAAATACTTCTGGGGCCACTGCTTATTTTACCTAGCAAACACGTATCAGCGACGAATCTACGTTCATCCAGAGACTTTAGATCAAGCAATAACGTTATCGATGAATAATCATGGCACGTTCCGCTCATGGGTCCGTGCGATCCGCTGTTTGCGAAGCGTGTTGAATTCTTTCGGAAGTTGTAAAATAATTGCGATCCTAAACACGCAATGTTTTACCAATCGATGATAAAACGATGTTTGTCAAGATGCCGATTACCGGTGGCGCATCGATATACCAAATTTCGCTTTCGTTTCGCGTTCACCAGCTTCGCTTCGCATTATTCCAATCATTCGCAAGTTCTTAAACGATAGAATTAGCGCGTGAGCGTCGGCGAGGAAATAATTATTCGCGATAGAATACGCAAAGCGTGCGGGCGAGGGCACCTTCGCTCTTTCCTTTCTCGTCTCGCAATAGCGATGATACGACAATGACGATAATACGGTAATAGTGGTGACGCTACGATAATTATTTAATGACATACGTTGAACGTACGCCGCTAAAAATCGACGCTGAAACCTTTCGCTAAAAGTGACTCGCTTGACTGAAGCATTTTTACCGTCTAACGGTTACCAGCCTTTTGCCGTACAAATTGATCGTTCGTTCGCGTCTCGTAAACGCCATTTACGTTAAAAATACGTCGCACGGAATAGATCTAGTGGACAGAATGGTTGCAGTGGAGATAGAAGACGATGGAAGTGGGGAGAGCGGACGAAGGGAGGCGGATCGGGCGGATCGGGCGGATCGGGCGGACAGATTTTCGGTAAACGCTGGTGAAGCTGAAGAGCTGGTTATTCCGAGGAAGAAGCGTGTTAAGCGCGGAGAATAGGCAACATCTATGGGTAGGTCGGTGGGCAAACGCGATATATCACAGGATACGGGTCGCTGGTTTTCCGAATGACCGTCTAATGGCGTCGAGGCGGGGTGGGCCGAGGTTGCGCCGGTGTCCGAACAGAAAATTAGTGGTCACAAATCAACCACCGTACGACCGCCATTGTGCAGCATGGTGCGCGCTAGGTAGAGCGTAGGAATCTGATCCTTCCGAAATTCTGACCTTTCCTATTTCGATGCGCTCTTTTCTCGACTGGCGCGTAAACTCGGCAGATCGGAAAGCTACGACGAGCAATGAAATCCGGCGTTACTAAAATCCTCGGCGAAGGATTCTGGCGACCTGGCGCTGCGATAGTTGCGCAATGTGGTTGGCATGCGACTTGACGCACATGCATCCGTACGAGATTCAGTGACGTACGTAGGTATACGATGACAGTGTTCGTGAAACCGGCTCGCGTATTCTTGAAAGAAAAGGTTATGGCTATGAAATTCTGACATTTCACGATTGTTTCGCACCTAAAGAACGACCGACCCGCGGCTAAATCTGCGACGGTGGTTCGACACGCATCGCGTCGTAGATGGTTTGGCGACGCGACGTTTTGACGTTCGACGGGAGTCGATTTTGCTGCGGTGGACTTCTCGCCAGCGTTTCGCCAGCCGAAAAGCCAAAGTTGAACGTTAACCGGAATGTTGAGGTTCCGAGGCGCGCGTTTAGATTGCGCTGGAATTCGGACAAGTTTTTGCATCTCTGCTGGATGCGGCGTGGCACGAAGTGGATTGGAAAATAGTGGCGCTATAAAATATCACGTTGCCGTTTCCAGAATCAACGACGCGGTGAAATGTGTATCGGCTTTGCAAAAACGTCCAGTTGAACGACATCTCAATGACACAAAGACGAGGTATCGGCGCGCGTACTTTCCATGCGGCAAAGATTCGTCCTTGCGAGAATTTCGCGAAAGGGATATTCCGAGCAGCGCGCACGGAACACGCAGTCTGACGATAATTTTATCGAGCCGTGTACATTGATAAATTAACCGAGAGCAAGCTTTTTGTAACACAGCGTTCCTCGATCTTTGCCATTGTCGCCATTGCCGATACGATACTTGTCGCTTCGTCGTAGCGTCTGATCCGATAAGATCGATCACGCGTGGTTCTTCGATCGGGCGAACATTGGTTCGAGAGAGAATTAAAGGAGAAATCAAGCGAAACGTATGGATTCGCGTAGGCCAAAGGGATCGCGCGGTTCTTTGCGGCGGTGACACGCAGTGACGAGAGTATTTCCTTTTAAAGAACTCGCTCCTTTTACCTGCTCTGTCGATCTTATCAACGACTAATCTATACCGTGAGATTCGGCAGAAGCGCGCGAGGAATCGGCCGTTTTATCGAGAGAACACGAGTCTTGGATATTAATGTCCTGCTGAGATTCCATTCTTCCTGCTCGTTTCGTCTTGCCTCGTCTCGCCACGCATCGCGTCAAATTTCTGTGACTGCCGATGGGACGCATCGACAAAATTCGTTGCCCATTGGCGTCGAATGCACACAATTTTTCTTTGGCTGCGCCTTCGCTTCGCCTTTTACTTCGTATCACGCGAACCGAACGACGTACGAACCGTATGCGCTGCGGTACTATGATACGAGTTACGTATATTAGAAATAAATAATAGAAACAAAATCTGGTATATTTGCTATGCAGAGTGTAAAGCGCTCGGCAACGAATTCGACGTAAAATCTGTCGCAGGTGAAAATATCATGAAATCTTGGAAAGACAGCGAAGGAGAGCGAGAGATTCGATTTGACGTTTTTTGACGCACTGCCCGGCCTGTCTCCTTCTACACCGTTGGATGAGAAAATGAAATGGAAGGACGACAAAAAGCTCTCCATGATAAATACATTGGATATTCGTTTGCGAGTAAACGCTGATTGGAACCTGCCGGCCTACCGGTGGGCTGTCGTCTAATCCGTTTCCTATCTTTTCCTTTATCATCTGCCCGTAATTGTCTCATTGTATTCGGTTAAGCCAGGAAGAGATCGATCTGCCGACGAATTCCTATTAGGCGAAGCGAGTCAATTTCTGCTTTTTCCAAGAAAACAACCACCAGACGCGATATAATTTCTTGGCAAAGTGAGAAGCTTGCTGATAATTATTCGAAAAGCAGGCGACCAAGCGTATGCTTGCCATAGCGAAGTAAGACAAACACCGTAAACACGTCGTTTGTACGTTGTAGCCTCTCGAAAATCCTCGATCTGCCGGTTTTTCCTCTGTTTTACAACTATTTTTTTTTTTAGCGGAGATAACCAGCTATTGGATTGGCAACTAAGTGGTTGCGGATTTTGTCAATACCACCTAATGACAAAATCCGCAATCACTTAGTTGCCAACCCAATATAACATACGTAGCTATGCTTTGCATTTTCGCGTGCTCTGTCGTATCGCGTCTAAACCGATAGATCCGCCGTCTGAAACCGTTTGAGTCTCTGTTTTCCCTTTTCGCCGGTGCGAACAGAGGGGGAAAGGTGAGAGGAACGACAGAGCGACGGATCTACGAAGCCAGGAAATGAGAAAAGGGCGAGAGGATACAAGACGCGACCAGATCACAGGGGACAAAGCAAAGAAAATTGAAAGAAAACGGGGGAGGGTGACGGGACGAAACGAAAAGGAAAGGGAAGAGGAAGAAGACAGAGACGAGAAAGAGAAAGGCTGACTGAGTCAGATGGAAAGGTTGGTAAAGAAGCGCACGTGTGCGTGTCATACGAGTCCACCCAGTATGTTAATTCGCGCTGATGACCCCATCAGGAAACATGCTCACCGCTGAGTGGAGTAGTGGAGGAGCCGAGTTTTCGTCTCGTCCATCGCTCGTGTATGCGCTTACCGGCGCACACACGCGCGTCCCTACACACGCACGTGGATATACCTTGCTGCCTCCGAACAATCGTCATCCCCGACCACGTTTCACGCCCACGCACTTGCTCAAACATTCCAGCCGCACAAAGCGCGTCAGGCTAATCGTAATGGAATTGCTATCCGCTCGTTAGGAACCATTAATAGCAACGAATTCATGCGCAGCAAACGTCGTTACGACGAATACAAGTCGATCGTCGTACGATCTGCGAAATTGGCGAAAGCGGCCGTTGCGTGAACTAAAAATCCTACCGAGCAATTGGCCGAAAGGTAGAATTTCGCTGCTGGTATCTTACCAGCATTCCATCGATCATCTTTATCGACGTTTTTCAATAGACAAGTTTCCACGAAATACACCGCTTTCGTTTACGACCTGGATATTGGAAACTTGTAGTTTGATCGACGGCAGGATCGTTAGGGGGATGAAGCGAACGAGCAGTTTATATCGATGAATACGCTGCTTGACGCAAGGATCACGTTCCACGTATTGTGATGCGACACCGTCTTCGCCTTACCGAGATATCATCGGATTCTTCGTAGTATTAAAACTTTCCGATCGCTACCGCCTCGACCGAGATGTTGATCCTGCAGATGGCTGGCTCCCTGGGTAGCCAGCTAAACGAATAGCGAATCAGGGGTGGCGATTTCCCGTGGCCAATGAAAATCACTATGTTCCAGCTTTCACCGGCTTTCTTCGTTCTACGTGTTTCGCTCGCGTTGCGAATTTCCGCGAAAAGTGTGTCATCCGTTACGGCTACGGGGCAGCTTGAGAGACGCGCGTGCGCACGGCTTTGCGAACATTCCGCCGAGATACGAGATACGGTGACGTTTTCCACGAAACTACGAATCCAGGAACTGCCGTATTCGAACTCGATCGCGCCATTCGACGAACACGCAGCTGCCTGCAAAGTGGCGAATGATCGAAAACAGCACGCGATTCGATCGGTCGGAATCGACTTCGTTTCGCCGATGCGAAGCCACGTAGTTTCCTCGTATCGAGAGCCGAACGAATGAAGTTTCATGGGCCGGTGTCGTTAGCCGTGTCATGGCGAACAAAACGAAGGCCGCGAGTGCGGAGGTCACAGGCTAATAAATTCTTAGGCGAATCAATAAAAGCGACTGCGATAATTAGATCCGTCTGAAAGCGGTGCAAGGGCAGACAGGCAGAGAGAAAAAGGGACGACGAGCTGGAGGAAGGGGGAGGGCAAAAAGGTAGAGGAAAAAAGCAGGCTCGTTCGAACCGTGTCAGCTCGTGGCTCGTTTATTTTCGGTGGACACGAACAAAGCCGCAGCACGGCACGGGTCGACGAGCGGGATCGGGCACGAGCACAAGCGCGTGCACGGCCGAAGGAACACGAACCGAACGAAGAAGCGGCCGCTGGATCAGCATTATTCGGATAGGCCGATGTCGCGACCGTGAGCAGTAGGTTTTAGATTAGCCACGGTTAAAGGAGAAAACGGGGCAAACGAGGCTCGCGAGCACATCGGAGTGAAGCGGCGAAAGGGAGAGCTGTGATGGTGAAACGATGCACGGGATGCGGAGGTCCACGGGATCGGTGGTCCCAGGTAGCGGTAGGACGAGCTAACCCGAGTCCACGTATTCCGCGCCTCCTTGCACCTCCTTGCACCCCCTTGCGTCGCGCCGAGCCGCGTCGCGTCGCGTCCGTTCCAACGAGCAACCTGATTTATGGCGGCCATTCATTCTAATCGTCTTGCATCTCGCAGCCCCAAGCAACCCTATCTACCGTGTATAGTCGCGCTTTTCGAGACATCGCCCTCGGCGACCCGTAACTAATTGAATGCAAAGATTCGAATATTTAGTCAAGCTTATAAACCATTTAATTAACGAGACTGTAACGGTCACCTCTCTCTCTCTCTCTTTCTCTGTCTGTCTCTCTCTCTCTCTTTTTCTCTCTGAGCCGTTTTCTAGCCTCGTAAATATCGTCGTGTCTTTCGATTTCGATACCTACTTTGTCGATTGTTCGTCGCGCCATCGTTTCCTTCGTTCCAAGAAGAAGACGCAATTTCTTCGTGAACGGTCGCGGCTAACAGCCGCGAGTCTTTCCGGTTGGAGCGTGGTGTGGGTGGAGTAGGCTTGTAAATAGCGAGGAAAATCGTTGGGAAAAGGAAGGAAGGTTGGCGAATCGTGTTGCGAGCAGAGACCGGCCTACGAAACGGATTAAATCGCATCGTTTAATTCAGCTTGAAATACATGTAATTAACTTTAATAACCGGTTTATAGCCTTAAACTGGCAATGATCGTAATAGCGGCGATCGCGGTGCTCGTAAACTAGGCACAAGGTGGATAACGATCGATATTTGAACGTAAGATCGCGTTAACAGATTCCAGGCTTTTGTATAGGTTAACACTAGAACTACCGATAGTAACACTTTGACTGCCACGCCGAGATCACATGTTTCGCTGAGGGCGCCACGGGAGCATTTTTATTATACAAAGCATATAATGGCAAAATAATAAATTGATGAGGTAAGACAACATTCTTCCCCAGTGGACCGTTTATCTTATTAGTGGTCACGGCGCCTTGTCAACAGTTGATAGCGACATATTATAACAAGGTTTCGTTTATTTCAACAAACCATTCGCATTCGTTATTTCGTCGTAAGCAAAACGTGCAGAATATATCGTTGAAACGTGTAGAAGATATTAGTAAACAGTATTATGACATTTTTATGATTTCGACGAAACATTCGGCTGAAATGGCAGAGGTCCGGAAAAAAATTACGTTTGTGATAAAGCAATGGTAATTAGTGGTAGATTACAACAGAGGAAAACGTGCTGTAGATTTATCAGATCAAATGATAGCATATTCTACACCACATAGAAGAATCCTCGAGTGGTATATAAAATCAGCTTTAGAGTTATCGTTAAATACATGAATTTCAAATACTCTACATGAATTTCAGATACTCTATAAACAAGCAAGAAAAACAAAAATCGAAGTATCGGATTTTAGAATGGCACTCGCAACGCACATTGCACAGTGCCGTTCACCAGAGCCGTCAAATATACTTATTCGACAAAGATCGCGATACGGAACGCAGAAGAAAGAAGGGCAAGCGTACCTGGCACGAAAATTTTGCAGAGAGTGCTATAAGAAAATGTTAAACAGTTAGGATGAAAAATTGCTAAGAATCGAACCAAAAAGGTAACCACCTATCGTCCAGATTGTATCGATGAGCCACATTTATGTTTAAAGTGTTTGAACACAGTGCACCGTTAGATGCAACATTTATTCTCATTTTTTTTTATCGATGTTCTAATAAAAATGTTTAATCGTTCAATGGGGCACTTTTTATTTCAAAGTATCTTCTATTTATCGGTTATATTCAAAATACCCCAACTGTCAATTTTCATACAATTTTTACAATTGTAAGAAGTTGAAGCGATCCGGCCATCAATGACCAACGTAGCAGTCAAAGTGTTAACACGAAGCTGTTTCTACCAAAACCAGTCGAAATGACTGGTCCTTAAAAAATACGTAATAATAGAATATTTGTATATTTATTGATTTATTACTTTCTTGCAGAAGGAATTCCATGTTATGTAGTACATTTTTAACGAGGGTTAACACATTTATAAAATTGTAGAACCAGCCGTTTGGATTGCTGTGGTATTTCTAGCGTTAGCATCTAGCGATCTAGCGATCGATCCGGAATTTTCCTGATAACTGATATCGTCATATTGAATGATACGCAGTAAAAATTTAAGAAACGTATGGGAAGTTGTACAAAACGAAGAAACCGGTTAATTGGGGTTCAATAAACAGATTACAGTACCCTTTTACACTTCGACAAATACCAGTCATTTTGTCTGGTATTGGTATAAGTAGCCTTGATATAAAATTATTTTCAGTTTGAATGCACGGAAACCAAAACAAAAATTCATTATATTATTCATTTAGTTATCGTTGCGAAAGTCATTACATCATTGCGGAAAAAAGATATAACATGAAGTAGGAATTTAAAAATAAACTTGTAAAACCAGTCAATTTGACTGGTGTGATAGTTTTAGTGTTGAAAAATATCGTTATACCTGTACCCTTCTTTTCTTTCCCTTTTTCTCTCTTTCTTTCTTTTTCCCAGTCAATTCGAAGAAACGAGGATTGAAATTGATATTGATACGCGCGTTCAAATCGAACACGAGCGGACACGATAGCTAGGAAAGAAAAGGATCCACGTGATTGGGAAGAGGATCGCGCGGCTCGTTTGTCGGCTAAAAGCTTTTAAGCTAGGGTTATATCGGGCAGTAACGGAAGCGCGAGGACAGTTTGAAAGAGAATGAAAAAGGACGGATCAATGGGGCAAGAGGGTGGGAAAGGGAGTTCTCTCCGGAGGGATGAGTTTGCACCTAGAGCGGACAGTCGACACGCGAGGTCGGCACGAGACTACGAAGGAACAGGGGCCGCCCCATTGGCTCGTTTAATTAATTAAAAGTGCATTAGCGGCGGGGGTTAGCAGCCGAGTTTACGTGAGTTTCTACACACAGAGCGAGCGAACGAGCGTGCGACAGAGAGAAAAGTAAAAAGAGGGAGACCGTAACGATGTTCTGAGCGGAAAGCCGCGATATAGCCTTCGTCAACGCAACAACGCCTTCGTAATAGTCGATCCTTGTAACGTATACGAACGAACCGCGAGCCGACAAGATGATTAAACGGTTTCTTCCATTTTTTGATTTATAGCATCACCCGTACCTGGCTGGCCGGCCAACGCGTTTCCTTCTGTTTAACCGAACGATGAGAAACCGCGGTAAGAGAACGCGAACGAAGGCAGCTACGGCGATCGTTCAAAGCGAATGGAACAGCGACTATGGAAAAAGTTGGCGACCGCTTGCGTCCCTGTGTGTTAACAGCTTCGAAGCGGGGGTGGTATTATCGGGATTACGGCGCACAGAGTAGATAGAATCAAAGCACCAGGTGCAAATTACAAGGGGGATGGCCAGGTAGCACGGAAGTTGAACGCGCTACCAGCTGACTCGTCCGCGAGCGAAGCGTGTAATCACGCTAATGCGGCACGTCGTTGCCAAGAGTGATCCCGGTTTTGCCACAGGGATCACCCTGCAACGACTTTTCAGTGACTCATGCGCGTCATTGCGTAACTGCTCTGGCTCGATAACGATAATCTTCCTCCTCCGAGCGACCATGATCGTCGATCATCGTGCGCGTGGAGCAGCGGCGATCGTGATCACAAGGGACGAGCGAGACGGCGAATCATCCGACCGCTGCACCTGGAAATTTAATAAGGTACGATAATGAAACGGTCAGCGCAAAAAGCACACTCGCTTAAAACGCACGATGCCGGCCGTTTAATCGCCACGGAATTATCGGCGTAATGCCGCCTGATTCTGCGCAACCCCTTCAACTTGGAACGATCCTTGCGTTGCTACTATGGCGCGCGTAAGTCGCCGAAAGAAAAACCGCACGATAAGAATCGTGGCAATCGACGATTCGAAAGAAACAAGACGAGTTTTTCTTAGCAGCGGCGAGGTTTCGTGGCCGAGCGAGGAAAGCCGGTCGCTTCGATTTAATGGTTCGATTTAATGGCAATTTGTCCTTGCGCGTAGATTTATGCGTTGGCGAGTATGCGGCATGTTCGTGTAATATACGACGCGTGGTTCCTAACGAGGGGAGTGGATTCACGGGATGCGCGAATCGCGTGAGACGACCGTCTAACAATGAGATCGATGATGAAGCGGCAGGCGAGCCAACCGGCCTACCAGCCGTGCCGTAAGCCCTAACGATATATCCAACCGGAGATCAGCCACGCGACTTGCGCAAATTATCGATAGAAACGTTCCACATCGATCGGGCCACGTTTTTAAAAGGAAGCAGCGTGTAGACGCGTTCCAGGCTGAAACACAGCCGTAAAACCGGGCCAATTTAATTTGGGTGTTTCCTACGACCAGAAGGCGTCAACGAGAATCGGGGCGGAATAGTTGACCGATCGAGCCGAAAGGGGAGAAAATTCGACGAGAATTTGATTACGTTCGAATGATTGGCAGAGGCAGGTATCGACGGCCGTGGTCGATTCCAAACGTGGTCCCCCTTTTTTCTCGTAGGTAAACAGCGTGAAATGGTATCTTGTGTTGCGCGGTTAGGCTTGCGCGCGACCCTTCACCGCTCCATGCAAAGGTTAAGGGAAGAGAGGGGTGCGTTGGTTCGTCGCGCGTTGACTAACGCAACGCAAACTGTCGGCTGTCAAGCAGCGCGATGGGAGGGCACGAAACAACGAAGATGAGCCCACGCGCGCACGTGCGCACGTGCCTTTTAATATCCCATAATGCGTTGCATGTCCATATTCATTAAGTAATTTTCTGGTCTGAAAGTCACTGTCCGGTCGACCATCGTCGTCGTTTCGTATCCGACGTCAAGGATATCGCGATCCGCTTCGCTTTTCCTCCCTTCGTCTCTCTAATAACGCGAGTATTCGTGTGGTATGCGGAGCGTACAGGCTGAGAAGTAGCCGGAGAGACATCGGTCGGTGCGACGTATTATTTCGTCCGGCGCATTGTCGCCCGAACGTCCTTTCGTTTCCTCTGTTTCATATTTATGATACGCTTAACGGCAGGAGAGCGCAGTGGGTCTGCGCGCATAAATTTTCCTGCCCTGTGGTTACGGTGAAATCGTGAGCGAGCGCGTCGAGACGCGGCGCGTCGTGTCGCGTGATTTTCTTCAACGCGATTGTCTCTCGCGCCGTTCAAAGCAAAAACACCGGCGAATAATTTCGACCACGGCAATTTGTCGGCGGCCTAACGGTAACGCCACGTATACGCCAGGTCAGCGTTACGGGGCGTGGTAACCGGGCTATAGTTCGATCTGAAAAACGCGCGTATTTCGAATTTCCTTTGCATTTGTAGGAGGTGTAGCTGGAGCTAGGTGAAAAGTGACGAGGTGGACTCGTCAGTAAGACTATGTCCGGTAGTCCCTGCCTTAGACGTAGAGGGAGTCTCGCTAGGTGCGGTATTTGTATCGTGACATCGTATATTCGACCGCTAGCGAGATAGACAGACTCGTCGTCGTAGTAGCCCTCTGGTGTTGGCGGCTGGTACCCGCGGATCGCCCGGGAGGTGTTGCGCCGCGTTGATGCTTCGACCTGTCGGCGTCCTGTTGGTACCGATCCGCCACACATTCTTCCAATAAGAGACGCATTTTTCTGGAAATCGAGTTCTTTTGCAAAATCGCAACCGATAGGATTAACAGATCTCTACCATCGTGGCGGCCACTGCAACCTAATTTATCAACCCTCCTATACATCTAAGTACGGCCACATAGACACCATTAGTAGAATTTGCAACAGGGATTTGCGCAATCATTTTGATCTTTCCTGCGATACTGTCGGTGAAGTTAAATATCCCACGTACTGCTTTCCGCACTAATTTCACTCCGCCTCGATGTATTTTAACCGACGTATTAATTCGCCGTCACCGCGGACCCGCCGATACGCTAACGTTTAACTTGCGTAACCTACGCGTAACGCGCATGATGCAAGTGCGCTCCCTTGCGAACTAGCCACTTGTGCTTCTCATCGAGCGAAGCATTTCGTTTCCGTATCGTGCGTTGTGATTTGTTCCGAAAGAGCTCGGCCCGTTTATTGCAACAAGCAAACGGAAACTTTGCTCGCCTGGTGGAGTCGCGTCCGCGAGGATCGTACACGCGAGATAGTCGGAGCCTTCGATAGCGTGACGACGATTTGTCGAGACGCGATATCTTGAGGCGGCGCAGGTTCTAGGAAAGAAAGAATAACTCGATTCGAAGGTGATTTGTCGATCGGCAGGTATCGGAAATCGCGCAGTTCCAGGCCTTAATGCTCTTACACTTGGAACACAGAGCGTGTAGACAGGCGCGTACACCACCTAACACGTAACACGTAGTATCAAGTAGGTGAACGAGGCAACCGAGAAGCCGAGTTCTGAGATCAAGTCACGCGTAGCCTAAAGAAAGTTGTTTAAAGGTCAGTGTAGCTCGACTTGCATCAGAAATGCCAATCTAGTTACGAAATATGTATGGGGAACAATGATACCCTCGTGGAAAGCAATTCGTTGGCTCGCGCGCCGTCTCCTTCCAGTTGTCGTCCGTACGTCTTTTCGTCGTTTCCAGTGATCGCGTGGAACTCGAGCGAGACCCTCGCAGAGAAAACAACTTTCTTTCTCTTCTTGCTGAACTTTTGAAAATTTAGCGAATTATACCGCCTATCGGTGGGTCGTATCTCTCGCGTTATTCATATCCGCGGAATAATGCTGAATAATTTCACCATAAATACGTGGCGCGTCCACGTGGGCGTAAAGTAACGATAATGCAAGTAAATAATGGACGCGAGAGTTTTATTACCTAGGCGGTTGAATGGCAAGATAGAATCTACGTGTCCGCGGCAGTACAGCCCCCTCGAACACCGAACGCCAAGAGGAGAAAGAGAAGAACAGGAGAGAGCCAGGATGAGACCAGGCGAGAGACGCTTCCCTTTTTGCACGAACGTCGAATCCGAAAATTCCTACATAGGCGAATGAATGGTATTTTCCTTCTCTCTTTGCCAAACGTAGTAGCCTTCTCTAGCCGTTGTTCCGCGTTTCGCGATACCGTTCTTCGTCGACCGCTATCGTTTCTCCTCTTTCGTCGTTTCGATAAATCCTCACCTCACCTTGCCTCGCCTCGCTCCGCCATCACTCGAACGACGTAGCTGTCTTCCTTTACGACTTTATACGTGCAGACTCCGCTCCTTTGTCCGTAGCACGAAGCAAATTCACGTTTCCCGTGTTCCAACTACTCAAACTTGCGAAATAAGTAGTTGGCTACTCGATATGTAGGTCATCGGTCTGGCTGGCAGCTTCCTGTTCTTTTCTACGGTCGCGACCTTTGGTTATCTTCCGAATGGACGTCGCCTCGTCTCGATATCGCACGCGACGATATCTGAGGTAGATTATTATACGCGTTGGTTTGTTAATGAGACGAGTGATAAAATTGCAATAGTCAGTCGCAAGTTCAAACGTAACTCCGGATGAATTTTACAATCAATTCTCATTGAGAATTATAAGTAAGTTTTTGGCGGGGCAGCCAGCTACGTTCGTTAAGGCCCAGAACTGAAGACGACGCGTCGCGAGTTCGAATCCTCGGTAAGAAGAACTTTTAATAAAAGGGACGGAAAAACTAAAATTTCTCTTACAAGTAAGTTTTTCTCGCGTGGTACTATGTCGTGTTTAATAAGTGTTTATCGTGTGTTTGATTCTAGTTGAATCTAGTGCTTAAATCTAGATGTCTTTTTAGCCTGCGGATCTGATCCGACGTGTCGAGTAATTGAGTAACTAGTGGGTTTTCGTGGTTGTTGACTCTTATGGCTATATCTATTACTGAATTTGCATATTTCTTCTTTGACTGTGGCTATTTTGAGGTCGCGATGTATTGTTTCGTTGGTAACATACCAAGGTGCATCTATTAAGGATCTTAGAGTTTTCCATTGGAATCGTTGAAGAATTTCTATGTTGGAATTACTTGCTGTTCCCCATAATTGGAGCAACTCCGGTTGACGTTTAGAAATAACGGCGATAATGTTCTGTCCGGAGTTTACCTTTAAAACTAACAAATCGAGACAACGTTGGCACTCCTCCAAGGCACAAGAATATTATGAGTCTCTGCCGATTCGAATGTTCCATCGACTCATGTGCCGCTACATATGAAATTTGTGCGCGTGATGGACGAAAGAAGGACGCGGGCAGCTTGTCGAAACTGCAAAGTTGGCGAACCGGAGCCGAGGGATTGATCGATTTTCGAGGGAGGAGCCGTGGCAAGTGGCATTCTCGAGAAACGTAAATTTGCATCTGAACTTAATCCTTGATTGTGCCACGCCCCCTCAGTTTCTTTCTTTTCGCCTTGGTCCCAAAACTTTCTTTCTCCTCTTCTTCTTCTTCTTCTTCTTCTTCTTACTCGAATGGTAGGTTGTTCGGGCCACAGGCGTCGCCCATCTCGCGCCATCATTTAACTAAATTACCGGCTTGCCGTACGAGAAAGGACACTGTTGTACGGTCACCATTATTTTCGTACAACTTGCATACGCATTCCTCTTTCTCGAGTCCTGGTGACGCGATCTTAGCGGCAAGTTGGCTGCAGAGCTGTTCCAGACGAACGTAGCAGCCACGTGCACGGATTTTCCCTGTAAAGTCAGACATTTACGCGTCTCTTAATTTCCATCGCGTTGGCTCCCAAATGAAGCTTCCTCGAGTTCGATTCGTAGCGCCATTAAGCGCTGGTCGACTATCGCGTTGCTCGTTCGCTGTTTCGAGTCCTAAGAAAGCGACGCGAGGACGAGACAGTGGAGCAAGCGAGCGAGTAATCCTCGTGGCGATAGTCGAGGACGCGAGTACGGTCGCGCGAGGTCGATGCAACGATTTTGGCAGGTCGTTCGTCGAAAGCTTTGGAGAAAAATGGCCGACAGTGCGCACGGCTGACATTTGCCCGCGCATTTATCGCGATAATACGGCTTTAGGTCAGAGGGTGTGGCCTCGCCAGATTGATTCGGCGAGCTCGCTTCTGCGCGCTACGCTTCGTTACCGCCAACGCTATGGCCGCTTTCCTGCTCACGGCTTTTCATTCATCTTTCGCCTTCCATTTGCCTCGGCACTCGATAAATACACCGAACGATAAACCTGTCGATACACCGTTGCCGATCTCGTTCTATCATTCGTTTCCCATAATTAGAATATACGACGCGAGAAACCGGAAAACCGCGCGTTTCCCTCGTTCGCTTTGGCAACGTTCGCGCCTTCGTCGTATCTCGTGGCTTGGCAACTAAGTGATTGCGGATTTTGTCAACAGCCGATATTGACAAAGTCCGCAACCATTTAGTTGCCACAACCCAACACATCTTTGCGTCTTCGATCTCTGGAACCGCGGCGATCCTGCAAAATCTCGTATGCGCGAAGGAGCTGCAAAATGTCAGAAGATCGACGCTAATGCGGTTCGATCGAAGAGCAGATGTTTGAGTTTAGTTAGTCGTTACTCTGTGGAGACTCGGAACAGAAAGTGCGCGAATTGGATAATTAATCGTGGAATCGCGGTAAATGGGGGCAGAAGGCGCGCGTGCGCTTGCGCGTTCCTTTGCGAGTCGCGAGGCCGCGAAGCTGCGATTGGTCGGAATAAAAAATACTAGGCGGCACGAGCGAACGAACACGGATGCAAAGGTTTTTCATCTTACACGCCAGCTACGATGACGACGCGCTATCTATCGACTGCGTGGGTGTTCGTTCTCGCTCTGACAGATTCGAAAACGCATTATTAACACCGACGGCCCTGACTCTATGATTACGCGCATTAATAGCCGGATGGACGAACTTTGCTCACGCTCCGCACTATCATTATCGCAACGCGAAAAAGAGACCGACGCGACGCGACGGCGTGAGTCAAGAGACACGCTCGGACCGACCTGAACGACCAGAGAAAAAGACGAGAAAACCGAGAGTGCAAAAGGGCGGCACTTGAAAAACAATATCAACGACTATCGAATTCCTCCTAATAGTCGATCGAATCGTGTCTCAATCTCAGCTTCGCCGTCCAGCGTCGCATTGTCTGTCGAAGATTCTGCAAAATTTGTATCCAACGTTTTTCTGAACTGCGTGCGTCTCGCTAGGTACAGGCAAAGACGACGAAGAACGCGAGACGAAGGAAATTTGACGAGGATCGATCGACTTCCGTTTCACCAATTTCCCTTCTCTCTTTTTCTTCTCTTTTCTACCGTTTTCGCCGTCTTCTCCTTTTACACGCGATATAACAATACGACGACGAAAGCAGCAGTTTGCGATCGTTGCTGGTTATTTTATCGATGAACGCGCACGAGAGCCCGCATCCATCCTGGTCGAGACGATATGGCATTTAAATATAATGTTTCGCGCGCAAGCGCGCATATCGTACCTCGCTACAAACTCCTTTTCAAATTGCATATCAGGTACGATCGAGTGTTGCGAGTATACCAATCTTCCGACGATGAATAATTCATTGTGTAAATAATTCATAAATCACTATATAAGCTTGCCGGACGGTGAGCCAGAATCGTTCAAAAATTTCCAATGAGATTTTTTTTCATCCATTCTTCCATCATCGAGATCTTCTTTTATCTTCTACCTTCGATATTGTCGTAAAAGGGCTTCGGCTGTTTATCGCGTCAACTTCACCATATAGATCTTGCTTCGTTGAAACATGCAGAATTTCCCCATTTACCAAACAACAGTTTGCCACTTATTCGCGATATTTGCCAATTCGTATCTCGTTGATACTCTTGTTCCGTGTGTAGCGCGCGCGATACTCTGTCATTTGCGACGAATCTTTCCGGTTCTACGTCGCTCTTCGTAATTACTTAATCGCGGTAAAGTGGTAGAATCGGGGGCAAGTTCAACCTGTTTTATCTGCGATCTCGCATCGGTGTACCGCGAACGCTATGCAATAGGAATTCTTTACGCCTCGATAACAAACCCGAGCCACGAGGATGACGCTTAAAAATTCACCTTACGTATTCCATACCGTTTCTTTCGATCCGCGTCGTAACGGAGCCTGACGGGGTACTTCGAAATTCTTCGGGCTGAACTTTCAAAGTGTACGCCCGCCTGATCTCGTTTCTATGCTTATGGAAACATATAGGTAAGTACCTACCTACCTTGTGCCTCGTCCTTCGTCCACTTTCCGAGACATCGTATTTTATCGAACCGGCGTGAAAATGATAAAGCCACTGCTCATGCACGCATCCAGGTGAAAGGAAGAGGAGAAAGAGAGATAGAGGGGGGCGCGAAAGGGGCGTTACATATAGCGATTGTATAGCGACGCATTAAAATATTCGGAATGTTATGCGGTCTGAGCGAGCAGAGTACGAGCAGTCGTCGAAAGCGTGGAGAGCACGGCGAGGCAAGGCAAAGGCAAAGGCAAAGGCAAGTCGAGGCACAGCATGGCCCGCACAGAACGGCGCACGAGGGCGGCGCGCGTTGCGCGTGTACAAATCATGCAAAGAATGACGCGGCATTGGCCCGCTCCCTCCCATCTTCGAGACGAAACTGTGCTGTCTCTACTCCCCTTTCTTTCTTTTCGTCTCCTCTTCTCTCCCTTCGGCTGTGCTATACAGTCGTTATATGCATCATAGAACTGGCATACGAAGGCGTGCAGTGTGGGAGACCTCATGCTGCACAGCCCTCGATGCGGTCGTTGCATATTAACCGAGAACAACGTGCCGCATGCGCTTTCGTGAATCAGCATATCGCAAGTCACCCGCTTGTTTACCTGTTTGCTGCTTGCTTAAGCTACACCGGCTCCGACTGGCCCCAAATATCGTCCTTCCCGACCCATCGCGCTATTTGCTTGTTCGGCTTTCGATTCGCACGAGCCACGATCCGACATTGCCAGGCGAAGACGGAGCATCGTGATGGTGCAAAATCGAGCGCAAACGCGACTGAAACTCTCCACTCGTATTCTCGACTTTGTCCGTCTTCTATTTCCAGCAGGCATCGGACCTGGACACTTTGCTATGTAGACAGGATCTCGACCGACTGCAGAAGCTCGACGAAGATGACCCGGAGAAGGAGCCGAGGGAGTCCTCGGTGCAAATGGAGGACTTCTTCGAGGTTGGTGGGCCGGTGTGTCGACCGCAGGCGAGCTTCGTCTCGTCGAGGAGTCAGCCCGCGGGAAACGACGACGACGTGTTCCTCAGGCCGCCGCTCTGGGAGGATATTACCTCGAGTATACAAAAGCTGGATCCGGAGAACGCCGACATGCTGGGCTCCCAGTCGCACGTCAAAATGGAGACCGACGACGTCTCGTCGCCGGTATTGTCGCCTGTCGAGATCAAAACCGAACCGCTACCTCCGCCACCGACCTTGCACCTCCTCGAAGGACCCGCTTCGAACTCGGTGTCAGGCTACGCGAACGGTCATCCGAACCCTCCAACCGGCCCGCAAGTCGTTCATCACCGGACCGCGCCTGCCGCTTTCAAGACTTTTCCCCCTAACAACAACAACAACAACAATAACAACAACAACAACAACACGAGCGCCAATAACAACAGCACCGGTGCCGCCAACAACGCCAATGGCAACGGTAACAACAACAGCAACAACAACGCCAATGCGAACGGTAACAGCAACAGCAGCAACAATAACGGTACCGGGAACAGCAACAACAATAATAACAACAACGACTCGACGACGACTCACCATGGAGGCGGGAATCAGATCGGTGGCAGCGCGACGTCACCGCTCTACGGCTCGATGACTAGGTTAATGTACATTTCCCCGCTCACGCCGCCGATTTCCGATCCTGGATCTCCGATAGGGGCTCCACCGAGGCGGACGCCGCCTCCACCCTATCCACAGCCGTCCATTATGAATGCTCCTCATAGAATTCAGGCCCCGAGCATCACCACGAAATTCAACAGGCGAAACAATCCCGAGCTGGAAAAGAGACGCGTTCATCACTGTGATTTCATAGGTAAGTGTTGCGTTGCTTTGGTAATCGTCAACGTACTTGTATACGCTTCGTCGAGTCTTTTTATCCGCAGCAGATGTATTGGTAACCGACTCCTAAAGGCGCTTAATGGCACACATACGGTACATAGCGTACGTGTATAATATCATAGTTGTGAGAAGTCTAAACGCGCCGAGCGTGCGAGCTACGGGTACGATCGGATGACGCGATGCTTTCATTGTCAGAGAAACGGTAGCAACGCTCACGGTATTGGTAACTATTTCGTTTTGCAGGTTGTACAAAGGTCTACACGAAGAGTTCGCATTTAAAGGCGCATCAGCGGATACACACAGGTAAGTCGACTGCTTTCGCTGAACGTGCGAGCTTGCCGGATAACGGTTCGAGCTGCGTTTTAGGGGAAAACGGCATGCCGATGGAAAAAAGGAACGAGCGTGGAAATTAGATATGTAGCTCATCCACGCGGAGCGAAACGAAACGTTTGAAAGCGCGCGAGGTCGAGCGCTCGGCGTGGGCAGGGCGCGGTTCTCGCAGCCTCTCCTTCTTTCCAGCCTCTTTCTTCCTTTAACCTTCGTCTTCGTTCGTCTCTCTTGTCCCCTCTGTTTTACCTTATCTATCTTATTCTCGTACACAGTGTATATTCGCTTTCGCAGAGTCTCCGATCTTTCTGTGCGTGCGCGCGGTGTCGCGCAAAGGAATCTCTATCATATGTAAACGTATAAGGAACGCACGAAGCGTGGTATGCGACACTCCGTTTCGTAGACTCGAGCTAGCGACCCACATCCTGTCCGTATCCAAACACACAGCTCGCTAACGCGCTCGTACCTACACCTACGTGTATTTGTACATGGTCGAGCATGAAAGGGGTTTCTGGCTGTCTGCTAAAACCACGCCACGCGCAATCTTCTCCAAAGCTGTTGTTGCGTGATCTCCCGTCGTCGTCGCTTGATCGGGCATCGATGTTTCTGCATCACCGTCGCCTCACGTCGAGTCTGTTTGTTCAACTGTTTTATCGCGTATCAACGAAAAAGCACATGTATAGCGAAATAAAACACGTTCGACGACTCTCGTCCGTTTTCTAAGCGAAATCTGCACGCGTTTCAGTTTCCCGGAAGCTTCTTTCTTCGTAACGTTTGCCCTTAACCGTTTGAGTCGCAGGGCTGTTTGAAAAAACAGGATCGAAATATCAACAACAGCGCGATAGCGAAGAGAAACAAACGGCGCAATAGCGCTCGTCATATTTGTTAGTTTTATGAAATACATCTATATTATTATACAGGGTGGTTGGTAACTGGCGATACAAGCGGAAAGGGGGTGATTCTACGCGAAAAAAGAAGTCGAAAATATAGAATAAACATTTTTCGTTCGAGGCTTTGTTTTCGAGAAAATCGACTTTGAATTTTCGCTCGGTACGCGTGCACTTTATCGCGTCTCGTTACAACGGATCTCACTGTAGATCGTTGTCTCGATGAAAAAATTAAAAAAAAAAGAAATTAAAAAAAAAATGTTTATTCTATATTTTCGACTTCTTTTTTCGCGTAGAATCACCCCCTTTCCGCTTGTACCAACCACCCTGTATATGCGTACTATTAGTTTATAAATATTTCGAGTTTTGTTCGATAAAAATTATTGAGAAGATAACAATGAAATACAAAATACTGTGAGTCGTCCGTTCAAATATACTCGGACTTTTCCATACAAAATCTAAACAGCGCGATCGCGCTGCTTGCGACCCAAACGGTTAAAATCGACGATCCAAACGACCGATTAATACGTCTAATGGAATCTTCGTCATCCTTCTTCATCTACCCCGATATCTACATCGTTTCTCTGCTAACACGCCTTTTCGCGAACGAAACGCAGCAAGTCGCGCGAAACCATCGATCAGAGTATCGAGGGACTTCTAAATTAGCGAATTCCGAGAAATCGACGTTCCAACATAACGATTTGTCGTAAAATACCGATCAAATGGTAAAAAGTCCGCTTTCGAGTACGTTGCTCGACCAGTGAATAGTCAAAATCTCGGCGATAGAGGCGCGTGAGCACGTAACATTAGTTCGAAGCGGGAAAATTGGCGCGCGAATTCGAGGTACGCTCGTCTTCTGTGTAAAC
The DNA here is from genome assembly GCA_930367275.1 of Bombus pratorum. Taxonomy (NCBI): domain Eukaryota; kingdom Metazoa; phylum Arthropoda; class Insecta; order Hymenoptera; family Apidae; genus Bombus; species Bombus pratorum. The sequence continues at coordinate 7,431,877 of OV883983.1, read as the reverse complement.
ACAAACGCGAAAGCGGACGTATGTACGCGCGTACAGAGACGCGTATAGGCTCGCGCGAAGAAGGAAGGACGAGAGAGAGACGGCGAATGCACGCGTGCCTGCTCGACAAGCTATCGCGGAATGCCTGCCAAAGGCGTTCGAACCACGATGTACCACTTTCCAATTGATACGTCGAGGTTTTGCGGTAACTCGTCATCGAGTACGCGAATCTTTCAATCGCGTTTCGAACCACGGAACTCGACTAACGCAGCGAAATTTCGACAATCTCGGCGCGATCAAATCGATCCGAGTACGCGGTTACTTCTACCTTCCCCCTCCCTCCCTCCCCACCCTCGTCCGCATGTCGAATTTTCTGTAGCGCGTCAATTTTCCCGACAGACTCCAGAGAGTAGGTACGGTTTATCCTGGTTTACTTTCGTCGAAATGCCGCGCGTATATCTTGACGTTCTTTCGTCGATTTTCCGATTGGAAGAACAGAGATTTCATAGAAATCGCGATGATCGCGTAGCTTGAGATTCGGAGCAAGTAAAAACAGATCGCGAGACGAGGCAGAAGAAAGGAAAGGCGAGAACGCGATCGGTCGCTGAAATCCGAAAGGTGAATCGCAAGGGGTAAAGCAGTGGCGTAGTTGTCGGATTGGGAGCCTCGGGCACGTGGCTCTCGTCTTGAATGAACGAACGCAACGTCGAACTGCTCGCGCATAGGTCTCGGCGAGCTTGGCTTTCACGGGCGCTTGTCCTCTGGTCCGATGCACCTCGACACACACGCGCGTGTAAATACGCGTACACGTGCGTATGCGTTTCTCTCGTCCCGTCCCGTCCCGTTACCGTCTCATCTCGTCCCGTGGCGTCTGGTCCCGTGCTATCCCGTGCGTCCAGAAAAGAATATCGGCCGATCGCTCGTAAATTATATACCGTTCACGATGGAACGTCTATATTCGAGGATTGTTCGACCGGTCGTGAACGAACAGCGCGTCGCGTCGCGTCCGATTCTTCGATCAACGCGAAGGTATTACGATATTAGTATTCTACTAATGTATTCGAATGCGTTATACCGCGTGTAAGCTGTACACGTTGCGTGCTTGTTAATAGGAAAATTTCGTGCTCGTTCACCGATTTCAGGGTTTCGCGCGAGACAACCTTGAACAATTGTTCGTTCTCGTTCGTTTGCAATATGTGTTATCAAAATTACAGTGTTCTGTACCGCTATAGAACGAGCGAACGAGACGTTCTTAAAGGTGTTCTCAAAGTCATTCTGAAACGATCCGATCGCGCTCTTTGAAAATACCATCTGTCGCAACGAAAATTCTAGTCTCATTGGACGAGGCATGCATAAACTCTGGAAGGTTCGAGAAACTCTCGTAAGACGAGCCACACGTAAGTAAGTACGTGGGATGAAACGTGCGCGTACCGTTCCCCGCGATATTCGCAGCCGATCATTCTACTCGTATAACGTTCTCATCGGTTATATCTCTTGGATAAAGGTTAATTTCCTAGTTTGCCGACAAATGCGGTCATCTTCTTAGCTAGGAAACTGGAGGAGAGTGTGACGATATTCGAAATGATATGGACGCGCGCTGCACTTATACGCGTGGATACGTTCGCTGGAGGTCAGAGTGTTGGTTACACGTTGAATCGTGGAAGGAACACGCAAGCCAACGCAAGGCAACGCGACGCGACTTTACGCGCGTGTATACATACTTACCGACCAAGTACCAATACGTGGACGGTAGAAGCACTCACGCGTATGTAGAGACAACCGATTGGCACGTATGCGAGGCTAAGTCTCACGGTGTAGGGTGCGCGAACACGAGGCGAGCAACATTCCTGCCTCATCCATGCTTTCAACTTTGGCAACCTTCTAGCCTGCGTGTTTGTCCGCTGTGGTTTCGCCGCCTCTAAAACCCGACGATCGGCCTATTGCAGCGAAACGTTCGCGATCGCCGCTTCTAACGGTGTTTCTCGATCGTGAACGAGCGATCGACGAAAATCGAACTTACGAGGAAACGATAAAGAGAAAGAGAAGCAGAACCGCTGCGCGGATATATACGGGTTATACCGTACGAGTTTCGAGAACGAGACCGTTGGGGATCGTGAGACGCTGCGAATGCCAGACACCGTACCGCGGTGAAAGTGATCCGAAATTAACGGGGACGCCTCGAGGTTCGTAGGCGTCGTCGAGCCAACGGGCACACGCGATTCAACGATACCTTCCATCTGGAACGTTATCAACATCGTAAAAATTCGTACCGACCGGGTAGGCACACGGATACGATGAACCGATCGAGTCTCGAGACGATCGCTGTTTCGTTTCCTATTTCCATTTTGTTGCGTAGAAAGTCGCGGCAACGATGCTGCAAAAAGACACATAAAGTAACGCGTCGAGTATCTGCTCTCGAGATGGAGCTCATGCCGTGAGGTGGGAACACGTCTCGTTGAACATCGCTGGGAAAAACACGGTCGTCGGACAAAAACGGAATTGGCGTTAAACTCGTGTTATTCGCTGAAAGCGTGAAAAACTGGACTCAGTCCCAACCACGATCCGAGAGTAATTGATCGAATGACTTAATACGAGTAACTTGTCGATTAGATGACGACACGCGTGCAACGCGTATCGTCCTTGTCATCGTCGTTGTCATCGTCCTTCGATCGCTCTATTTCGTTTCTCTCGATCGCCAGTACATTTTCAACGGTACGATCAATTCTCCATTCGAAGGATAAACGCGCGAACGCAGGGCCAAACGATAAATCGATTGCCACGAATCGCGCAACGAGACTCGTGTCGCCGAAGATGCTACGATACGAAGAGACACGGCACGCGACAGACACGGCTAGACGACGAGAGAAAAAAGCTATTACCGGAAAGCTGGTTCGGGCCTTTTCTCTTCGGCGCAGCCGACGCGGACACGATGTCTCGAAGAAATCGCCGCGGAATTCTCATGAACGAGCAATACCGTGAATGGATGCCGTTCGTGGTGGTAATACCGATTATTGTATGGGAGTCGTGCGTGTGGCTAAGACCGGTTGGGGTCGTCTCCATAGCGAGACCGAGCTGTGTTCCATACGGCAGAACGAGTCACCGGCATGCGTGGGCGTATTTCTCAGCTATCGAGTCTTCTCGCTCGTTATTTTCCGATGCTTACTTCTATTGCCGCCCCAAACGATTTTCTCGATTCCGTGCCGAGATTCCACGTGTCTCCGACCACTTTCAATACGGCCTTACCAAAATGCCTTTTATCGCCTTTCGTCCAATCCTGTTTCGTTTTTTTCTTTGGTCCACTTATCAACGTCGAATTCCGAATTCGTGAACGTTCGGCATAGCTCGCGAGAACTATCACCGGAATGCGCGAAAGCTGTAAAATACTCGAGCGACCAAGAGCGATCGTGGGATCCTTGTCTGCGAGTTCCGAGCACATACCTGTTTGTTGACAACAGACGCGGCTCGGAGAAACTCGTCTAAATAGCGTTTCCCGCGTCAGCCGTGAAAGGACACGTTCCGCCAAGTTAATTAGCACGGGTAATTGGAATGCGAATAAATAGAATGATTATCGGTCGTCCAATCGGCATTTACACGTTTACAATTTACTCGACGGATTCGCTTGCTTTCTTTCCGTTTCGTCGACTATCGGGGAAAAATTGGTCGATCGATGATTAAATGTAGAATCGTATGTAGAAAAGGCAAGTAAGGGTAGGGCGTACGCGAAAGAGGACACGAAGGAGGAAGCGTGGCGCGTTGAATGATATCGATTGAAAGGAAAGAGAAGAAAAGGGGGCGAAAGGGAGACGACGCGATGGGTTGCAAGCGCACGGCGAAGAGAATTCCAGAGATTCGGAGAGAGGAAGCGCGAGGTAAGGGGGCGAGATCGGTCGAGACAGCAGCGGTGGTGCACGATTCGTCGGTAGTTGGGCCAAGGAAAGGGACCTATTAAAGAACAAAGCGGTGCTCTTTGCGACGGCGATAGATGTACGAAGTACCTTAGGCTACGAGAGATGCCGCGTTGACCTTTAACTGTACCCGCATGCCGCAATACGCTCACCTGTATTCTAGCGCAATCCGTTCGCGTTCTCGCTGCGCCGCGCCGATCCTGCTTCTGCTCCTGCTCCTGCTTTTGCTCTTCGCCTCGTCTCGTCCCACCTCGCCTCGCCTCGCCTCGCCTCACCTCACCTCACCTCACCTCACCGCGCCTCGCCTCGCCTCACCTCACCGCGCCTCACCTCGCCTCGCCTCATCGCGCCGCGCCTCTCCTCACCTCACCTCACCGCTGCACCGCGCCCCGCCCTGTCCCAACTGTCTTCACCTCTCTTCATCTGGCCTCGCCTAGCTACAGTTCGTTCTATCTCACCTCACCTAGCTTCGCTTGGTTGCAACCGAGGCAACGGTCCCAAGATGCATACGCTTCGAGTCCAGTTAACTTTTCTCCAGCGCGAAAACCGCGCTTTCCTTCGAACGAAATCCCGCTTCGCCCCGTTAACCCGGAAAGTTACGCTAACCTAACCAATTACATACGCGATAATAATTATACGCGATATTAAAGGGTCCAGTGTTTGAATCTCATCGCGTTAATCTAGCGAATTTTAATCGGTCATTCGCCCAACGGTATAGAAGGTCGTTTTGTGCCACGTTACAAACGCAAACGCAACAAATTCCTTAGACTGCGCCTCTAGCAAAAGTTACGAAGCATCGATACGCATTGTATCCGTTTTTGTTCCAGGTGAAAAACCGTACCAGTGTCAGTGGCCAGAGTGCGAATGGCGATTCGCCAGAAGCGACGAATTAACTCGTCACTATCGAAAGCACACCGGTGCGAAGCCCTTCAAGTGTGCCGTGTGCGAGCGTTCCTTCGCCAGAAGCGATCACCTAGCACTCCACATGAAACGGCATCTTCCGAAGCAGCACGCCAAGTGACCATACCGCTCTTCCGAGATTCCATCTCCGTCTCCGTCTCCGTCTTCGCCTTCGTCTTCGTCGAACGACTCTTCGAGTGTACGCGTTCCTAACTATGTCGATCTCTTCGAGCCTCTCCCAGATTACCAGGAAGAAATTTGCAAACTTAACTCTTTCTTTTAATCCAGCTCGAATTCGAGTATTGGGCCGAAAATCCTTGGAGAGTCTCTATGCGCGTTTCTCTTATTCCTAATTATATTTTCGTTTGAACTGATTTCGCGATATTCCGAATCGTCATCGTTACTTTCTGTTACATTTTCGTGGACAGTGATTGGAAAGTAATCGTATAAACAAACGAGTGTCGTGGCTAACGAAGAATCTTTGATTGAATCTTTAGCTGACTTCAACGATGCGTGAGACGAAGAGAAGGATTTCGATAGTTTCGATCGCTGCTTTTTACGAATGTTAATCGCTTGTCTCGATACACGATAATCGTCGAGATAATAGCTTATTTACCGCTCGTGATTACGAATACGTTACCGTGTTTGTTCGCCCGATACGATGAAAGGCATACACGCAGTTACGATCGTAGTGGCTGGACCACTACCGTTCTACTACGTGTTTTCTGCTGTTTCAAGATAGTCGTTTTTAAATAAATGTTAACGATAAATATAAATTGCATTTAGCGCTGAGACTTTAGATTTCGAAAGTTTCGTCGCATTGCGAAGTTTCGTTCGTTGCCCGAACTACGCCATAGACGTAATAAAAACAAACGAAATGTCAGGTACGTAATTTGCAGATTCGTATATCTATCGACGTTAGAGCGAACATTTCTGTCTCAAATTCTCTTGAAATGCAAGATAAATCTTTAATTGGAAATGTTCATTGGTGTGGACGACTCGTGAATAAAATCGTCTAATTTTAATTCGGCCTGCGTTCTATGGTTGAAAGTTTTCGGCAATTCCACCTGTCGCTAACGTGCACGTTCCGATTAACCACGATATAATTATGTAGATCGTTCTACTTTCGGCCGTATAATTTACAATTTACAGGACTCGTTGATGTGTAAAATATCTTCTTCTTAAAATCCGATATTCGTGCAAAGGTCAACTGAACGCACGTCGTTCAATCGACGAGACGACATTGCAGCAGAAATGTAATTTTTCGAGAAAGTGAGTAATTTTGAGCAACTGTATCGTTAGAATGTTCATCGGTGATAGATATTAAAATTCCGTCTATTTCGTTCGTGCGAGGCGAACGAGTAAATCGAGCAAACGTTCGAACACGGAGCAATCAGACGTGAGAAAGGCTAAATTTTTTGCGAGAACGGCTGCTGCCAGCAGTATAATGGCATCTATTTTGTACTAAGCTAACCACAGTAGCGAGGGAGCCGATTGCAAGAGGACGCGAACGTCGATAATAATGCGCATAGAAAATTCTCCGCTCCGAAGAAAGCGTTAATTTATTTGTTTGTGTACATAATGAGAATATGTCTATAACGAGTTAAGTTGAGAAGTGGTTTGTTCACTGGTGATCTTTTTATCGCGATTTTCCGTCGCTCGCATTCGTTTGCATCGAATCCCCTCCGTTCCGCAACGAGGAGAGTCAATCTAGGTTTTGTCGAACGATCGCTAGATCCATAACCATGCTCTCGATACGACTTACGCGAGAAGAGTCGACTTATTTTAGTGATGCCTTATGTACAAATTCGTTTAGGTACGTTTCGTCTACGTATATGTGTATATTATATGTATGTATATGTATATTGTATACGTGTATAAGTATGTACGTATACACATGTGTATGCATATAAATATAAATATACGTATAATCGTCGAAAACTGTCACGCCGCATTCTTTGCGGCTGAAAGGTCTATGCACTTTTATGTGTGTATACGTGTAAAAAAGCGATGCATATCCAATACGTATGTAGTTAGTGTAATATTATCTGTATAATATGCGATTTAAATATTTGAACCGGTAACTTTCGCGTCGATTCTGCGATTTTATCTTATTTACATTCGCGAAAAATGGTACGCGTAATATATACATACATAGATACGATAGATAACAAAACTACGATTTTCCTTAATCGTGAGTTAAAAACGAAAAAAAGAGATTTTCGCGAAGCAATGTAATATCTTCCCTTTTGTTCCTCGTCGTGTTTTTTTGATCTCTTTATTCTTTTCTTTTTTCCTTCTTTCCTTTCTTTCTTCTTATTCGGCTATCTTAAGTGAAATGTGAAAGGCTAACGCACAACTAGTTGCAAAAACGTACGTATTATAACAATTATTCTATGATTTACCATTTCCTGCTACGGAAACAACTATAAATGTTTGCGTTTAAGTTAAAAATGTCACGTTTCGGTTTCCAATTACTTCCGATAGCCAATTTTGCCTTCCTCTTATATTCGAAAGTACTATTTGAGAAACGACAAATTCACAAACGTATATAAATATTCACGAATCTATGCTATTAATGATGCTAACACTCTTCGAGATAAAGGGTTAAATCTGCTTCGCGACTTTTTAACCCACATTACCTCATTTTTTCGGCACTCCTCTTCCATGTCTGATCTTCGATCAATCCGTTTGCTAGGCCAACATTAATCTTAACACAGATATACCTCATTTACCGAAATAGAAAATTCAAGGCTGTTGTGACGAAATTTCACGCATTTTCCTACACGATTTCCTAGAATTTTGTTCATAATGTTTGTAAATCGCTGTAATTTGTGTGTTGTGTAATTTAAATATATCACGATATATACGTATTATATTATCGCAAATAAACGCGTTTAATTATCCGCATTTATATTCATTATCATATTCAAAGTCTGTTACGATTAAGAATTTCATCGCAGCTATTTCATAAAGTATGTAATAGACAATGATGTAAAAAATTACTTTGCGGCGGAGGTATGTATATACCACTACACTTGATAAGCATCTATTTCTTGCAGCATATACATAAATTCATTTTTTCATTTGCATGCATAGAATAACGGTTTGTTTTTTTTTCACAAACAACGTTTAAATAACGCGCAAGTCAAAACGAATCTTCCACAAAAAATATATTATGTGAAATTTACATCAATCTGCGTAATACAACTATGTAAATTGTATCATCGATAAACAAACCTTTTGGTTGAAATTTTTGATGTGTTATTCGATTCGATTCTAACCTATATTTGATACGAAACTCGATGCTCGGAGTAAGATAAAGGTAATAAGGTACGATACCACTCAATGTGACCATATCTGTATAAATAAAATATGAAAGCCCTAGCGAGAGACGTATATTTCTCATTTGGGAACATTTGAAAGCGCATTGCAAATTTCCCCTAGATTTCTAGTTAGTTGCTGGACGAAAAACTCGCAGAATCTAATCGATGAGAGACCTAATGCAGCTGGTGGCGCCATCTGAAAAACGGTAGAAAGATTAGAAAGTATTGTATTATAGAAAGAAGTAAAACATGGATGTGGATACAGCGAGCGATAATACGTCCATCGATGACAAGATAGACGATTTTTGTGAGAATCCAACGAGAGATGCTCTAACAGAAGGTCTTATGAGTCTTTTGAAACCTACGGTGGATCAATTAGACGAAAGAATTCGCGCTACAAGGTATGTAACGTTTTTTTCTTAAATATGTATTGCGGTATAGATGTAAACATTCGACATGTTATTGATATAATGTTCCAAAGTTTTTCGAAATACTTGAGTATTGCATCGGCGTGTACGATCTTTTGACCTTTTACTTATTTTGAAATTCATTGATTTCCACAGAATATGTCAAATAGAATTAAAACAACGAATTGAATCGTTGACGGAAGAATTGCAGAGGATCAACGAAGTATTGCAGTGTCCACTGGAAACAGATTCTTATGTTAAAAAGTTGATTAACGCTAAACATAAAATCACAATTGTTAGTAACATTTTACAAAGTACGCAAGAGCGATTGAATAAAATTCACCAAGCAGTGGAGAAAAATACAGTAAAAAGGAAAGCTTTATTGGATCGTAGCTCTCCATATGGGAATGCCTCTAATATTTTAAGTACAGAAGAACAAGTGGAAGTAGAAAAAGGGGCTAACGTTTCTAAAGAATATGAATGAGGCACGATAGTACGTGTAAAATAATTGTGATACGTCCCTCTTTAGCTTTGTCTTTAATTTAGAAATATCTAAGAAAGGAACAAATTGTACAAAAATTCTTCTATATATTTTCCATGTATCATGAATACACCGATAGTTAGATTATCGGATAAAGATTTGGAATCAGTTTATGAACCTTCAGAGGATTCCTTCCTCTTGATAGATGCCTTAGAAGCTGATTTAGAGGTCCTAAAAGCTACAAAACCTGTGATGTGTTTAGAGATAGGTAGTGGATCTGGTATTGTAATTACTGCTCTGGCAATGGCATTGAAGAAACACTGCCAGTCTTACCATCTTGCGATCGATATCAATATCGATGCGTGTAAAATTTCAAAGAAAACTGCTGCCGAAAATTTGGTAGAGATAGATATCGTACAGATGGATTTATTAAACTGCATACGTAGCGATAGCGTTTTTGATATCGTGATATTTAATCCACCATATGTGGTGACCAGCGACGATGAAATTTCTAACGAGCAGATTTTGTTCAAAGCTTGGGCAGGTGGTACAAATGGTAGAAAAGTTATGGAACGAGTGTTTTCTAAAATTCCTGATATTCTATCGAACACTGGAATATTTTATCTGTTAGTTATTAAAGAGAACGATCCCGAAAACATTTTACGTACATTTATGGATTTGAACATGGTAGGCAAGATAGTAGCAGAAAGAAAAATCAGGGGAGAGCATTTGTATATATTAAGTTTTACGAAAATAAAATAGCAGTATATGTGTATATATGTATATCTTGTTTGTGTATATGTTTGTACCTGATTGATTAAGGGAATTCCTTTAACGAAAGAAGTGGTTAAAGAGCGTTTCATTTTTCGTTGTTCCATTTTTTATTTCATACGGTCGATAATTATATGACACATAACACGCATGATTCATGAAATTTTGTACAAATTTATAACGTATGAATATAACTCGTCGGTTAAGAACTAAAATCCGAACAGACGATAAAGATGTAAACATAAAGTGAGAGAATTATTTGTTACTACGTATGATTTGTATACATATATTATACTTGCCACATTGTAAAATTATTCTTAATCGTAAAGTTTGTTGTACTTGTTAACGATCGGTCGTATCTCTAACAATGCGAAGGAAAACGACAGTTCAGCGAAACATGAAAACAAACAAAAAATACTATAAGCGTACGACGATTTTCTCGCTATTGTTATATATATACTAATGTATTTGCGTACCATTGTCGAACGGCGTTTATCGTCAAAACACCGTTGTAAATAACAGGCATATTTGACAATTTACAAATACTATGTTGGAAATTTGCCGTCGCTTCGTGTTTAAAATAAAAAACTTAATTTTAGTTTTATTGAAGTACGGCAGTTGGACATCTGAAACTTCGGCACAAGAGAAATATGGCGTGAAATTGACACTACCAGTATTAAAACGAAGCTACGTGATATAACCGATATAAATAAAGCGAAAATACGTGGTTGTTATCCCCCGAGAAATGTCGCAAGGATGCTATACTGCGATAATAAAGTGTTTTTCGCGTCATCGATTCTCTCTTGTGTGCAGTTTGTCATTCTAGATTACGAGCGATGAAGATGAAACCTAATACGAAAGACAGGCACGTTAGGAAGCCGATAGCTTGTAACGAAAGATACGAACGCTAACGGATAGTCGTGATCGTAACGTCAGTCGATCAGCCGTGATCATTTGTAGACACCGAGTGAAATTCCTACGAATAGATGGCTTTCGATCCGTATACTCGTTGCAACTTGACGTAAAGCGTAACTGCACTGATAGTAGTGACGAGAATGGTAGTCAAGAAAAACGAGATCGCGGTATAAAAGCCACTGTGTGTCATGCAAATGTTCATTGAGCTTCTTGCAACTTCCTCAACGACAGATTCCTCGAGCTGTTCCAAAACTTGGTTGCTAGCTTTGCTCAAGTCCTCCACCATGATTACTTTGAAGCCACGAGCGACGCGTATCGGATCCGAGAGTGGCACGGCCGAACTGTTCGATGTCGTGTTTGTCGATGTCGACATTATCGATCGTCGTCGTCTACCCGGTTCGATTTGCTGAAAAGACCAAGCAGTATAACGTTTTGATTTAAACTGATAACGAAATAGGTACGTTACGAGAATATACATAACCGATTATTACGTTTGATTATTACGATTACGTTGTAATGGGATTACCTGATTGGTATTTGAGCATGGTTCGCAATCGGTCTTGCACAATTCCACGTTGCATTCGATGAACAGGTCCATCACATCGGGGAATTTAAAAGCTTGAAAGTACGCGTACGCGATAATCGATGCCCCCGTATTTCCCGTATCGTTCGTCTTTTGGAATGCACCGAATAATTTAGGTTTCAATATACATCCCATTTCGTCCGTCAGTTGTAACGTGTTGGTGGAAGATTCGTCGCGAGCAATACAGTCACGAACCTTAAAGCATACACATCCATCAGTACGATTAAGAACGATAAAAACAGAAAGCGTTTTCGTGCGCATTACGAAACCTGGTCGGTACCTGGAGATCGAAGGCGGGATCTCCTTCTACGGAAACGACCAAAGTCATGGTCTCTCCGATCTTAACGAGGCCATCGGCAGTAGGCGCGAACGGTCCCCTTCCCACTTGTATGTCCAACTTAGCGCTCGCTGTGTCTCCGCTGAACGTTACGATTTCTTGATTCAACATGTCCACGGAGAAGTTAACCGTCAAGGCTTTATTGATGTTTCCTTCCCAGAGGCAACGAACTCTGCGTACCGTGTCCCAAACTTCTTGTATACCTGGTTCGTTCTGAAGGGAACAAAACGAAGAAAGAAACATAGAAGGAAAAGTAAGTGACACGAACGTCATCGAAACGATGATAAGGAAGCTTCGCGTCTACGGATCTACCTGTAAGACGAGTACGTTCTCCAAGTATGCTTGGCCAGCTTGCCCCGCGAAATCGTTGATGAATTGGGTGCCGCAGGAATTTAGATTCAACGTGAACGAATATCGAGTTTGTCCGGAATTCTGTGCCACGTACCTGCAATCTGGATTCGTATAGAATCCCTGCAAACATACATAACGATGAATATCAGGCATCCCGTTGTTTACAGTTTACAGTTAACCATACGTTGCTCACCTTAGAATAAATGACTCCGTCAAAGACGCGGTTGAACTCCATGTTGATAGTCATCATAGTCTTGCCACACTCGACATCGAGAGCGTGAATATGCGGCGGGTGTTTCAAGTCATCGTCTTCCGCGTTTCCCTCGCCCGTTCCAGAAGCGCTCGATTCTACGACAGCGAATGAAATTCGATTACGCTCACGTTATTCCGTGACTCTCGTCGTTTCGCTCTCGCCTCTGTAGTTTCATCGAGAGGAGAAAGCAACAGCCAAAGCTAACCCGAACAAGAGAAGCTCACCTTCTCCGCCAGGGCCGGTAGCAACTCCGGTCGAAGAGGTTCCAGGGGGTTTCACGACATTGGTTCCGCTGGCTGCACTGCCGGTATTTTGAGGAGGAAACGCTCCGCCAGGAGTAGAGGAAGGGTAGCTACTCGGCGAGGAAGGATATCCAGCCGTGCCACTTTGATCGTAGGAACTGGCCCCGGCGCCAGCGGTCGGATAACCGTTGGTTATGGTATATCCATCGTTAAAAGCTGATCCTTGCGCGGATGGCACGTAGGTAGGACTCGGTCTTTGAGTCGAATAGCCATAAGTAGTGGAGAAACCGGATGGCGTGGAGAATCTACCGGGTGCACTGGTGGTGAAGCCTGGTGTCGAGTAACCGTAACTGGTCGAGATCCCAGCGGAAGCGGACGGTTGCTGAGGAGTGGAGCTATACGGCGGGAAAGCGGAAGAGCCAGCGTTCGAATAGGACGGTGTCGTGGTAGGACGAGGATTGTAAGAGGATGGTACGTAGGGTGATTGGTTGTTCGGTGGAAGATACGTCGATCTTTGGGTGGAGAACGGCGATGACTGTACGGTCGACTGACCGGATGATGAATCGACGTTCGGTGACGGTCTCTGGTAAGGATAATTCGTCGCCTGGTTCTGAGTAGGAGTCGTGTAGGTTGGTTGCTGGCTGGTCGAGGGCGCTTGGAAAGGTCGAGGTTTCTCCGGTGGTCTTTGCGTGCTATACGGCGGTAGATATCCTGGAGGATCCGACTGCTGACGAGCTGCAAAACGAACGATCTCGGCTGTGAGAATTCTTGATACATCGGTGTATCGCGCAGATCATTTGAAAAGCCTCGCGATTCGACGTTCAACGACAACCTTTAAGTTCAAATGGTACGAGTCGCTGTATGAAAGTTCGGATCGCGTACCTCGATAGGTCTGCGTTTAGTCTCTCGTACTCGTAACACGCGCCTATTCTTTAATTCTAGATGCGTCGTTACACGTGCTTACGAGCGCAACGCTCCTCGTTATTATATTGGAAATTCGATTAAAATGCCTCTATTAGATGTGAGTTTTGCCGTGTGATTCTTATCGATAATATGCTGTGAAACGGCTAATAAGCGTGCATTAGTGCGGATCCACGTTAAAATGTGGTTAATTGCATTTTCAAAATGACGGTTATTCTTCCGAACGATCTTACTACGATCGTCGAAAGTTTCGCAAGTATCTTTTCAGAGCTTCCGGGTCACTGACTCGTCCAAATATCAGCACCGTTTTCGTTCGCCCTTAAACGCATTTTTAACCTCCTCGGCGTCTTTCTACTTTTACACATGCATAGGTATGTCGAAGGTTTCCGTAGCAAAATGACCTAATTATCATCGACGATTAACAAAATCGTAGAGTTGATTCCTCGCGGAGGTAAAAAGCATGATTGGCGTATTAGAAGACTGAAGAGGTCGAAAGAGGATCGGTGAAAGGGTAAAGACTACTGGAGAACGCATTGCTTTGGAAATTGCATTCTTTGTGTTCTATGGTTTGCCTCTCAAGAGGGTAAGCTCCTTGTGGAGAACGTACGTTTACGTGCGCCCTGTCGGTAGATCCCTTGAATCCACTCTAGGATATTTTGCGCCATCACGTCTGCGGCCGATACCGGGGCAGCTCGCTGGATTCTCGAGTGTGCTAATGGATTTTAAACGATTACTTTGATCAAAACATTCGCAAACTTGTTATCCTACGTTATCGCTTTCTTTCCTCCCGATCTTAATCGTATTCGAGACAGACTCGACGATTCGATCTGTATCTTTCTTACCGACTGCGGATGACGACGTTCTCACGAACAACGCATGTCCCCCTGGCATGTATTCCTGGCACACGGCTACGGCCACGAGACCAGCAACGGTCAGCAACGCTGCGATCTTCTTCATCCTCTTTACCTGTAACCTGTAATCGTTTCTTTGACGACTCGTTTCTTCTCTTTCGTGGAAATATTTCAATGGGAACAAGTATAATCGATAGCGATTCGCCGATCGGAGAAATATCGAACGAGGTCGTTAACGAAGATACGAAATCTTATGTCTTTCGCGTGTACGTTTCAAGGCCGCGAACTCGTTTCCTGCCATACGAGTAAAGACAATGGAGGGTGCAACCGGTTGTTATCCGGTTCGCTTGCCTTTGTGACGCGAAAGACTAACGAGCGCCGCCCTAATTTACAATACGTAGCATGTTATCGCGATTATCGCGCGAAGCATACGACTTTCGCAGACACGACGTCACGTGAACGATAATTTTGTCTGATGCCGTTTGGTCGAATCGACGGTATCTCGGCTCGTTTCCACATAATTCATCGTTTCGACAGAAAGCTTAACGAGAGCATCTCGCAAGGTACAATCGTTAAATAGTTTTCTGGTCCTGAGAAAGGCCGTTTCCACCATTGTTTCGCTCTTCTCACGTACGTGTGCCGGTCTTGCGACGTTTCGTCAGATCAGATTACGAGGAACCGGCAATCTTCTAATCTATCCGTGCTGTAATTCGAGAAATTCGGTCGGAACACGAGTACGACTCGACCCGTGGCTAATCCGCTGTCGTTTGCACGCAAAGGAGAAGCTTTTATACGAAGAGAAGAAGCTTCTTTATTCCATTAGCCTCCGGGTATATCTCAATACTCTGACGCAGTGTTTTGCCGAGTCAAGCGATTCTACGTAACTCTGTCTATTTCGGCGTTTGAAAAAGGTCAGTTTTCTCTTTTTTCTTATTTTGGACGGTATTCAACGACGCAGAGAAAGTAAGCATAATCGGTTCGGATAGGAATCGTTTTCGTGAGGAAATCGGGAACCGTATTACGCGCACGTGTTACGATCGCTAAGGTGACGAAGAGAGGACGTTCACAGCTTCCGTATGCCGGACGTCTCGAAAGGGACGAAACCATTAAGATTAACGGGACGTTTCGTTTTCTCCTCGTGACTCGAATCGACTTGATCGCGCTAATACAAGTCCGTGCTCGGTAGGAAAATTCGAAACACTGTCGCTTTTCACGAGTTACGAGAGGAATACCTGGCTGCATCCCCGGATGCTTTCCATCGATATCTCTCGGATGCGGATTCGATTCGTCGCGGCACGACGGTGAAACCGAATCGTGACGGTACCGTGCATACTCGGCCGATCGATCGTGCGCTCGTCACGCTGATAGCGGACGTGTTCCGATCACGACGCGCTGTTCTTCCCTCAGAAACACCCGCACGATGTCCACCGTTCGTTGCTCGCCGTTCCTTGTTCGTCCTTTCCCGTTTCTCGTTCGGGCAAAGGTTCGAGAAGTGAACCGGCGCGCGGCGAGTCGTCGTGCTTCACCGAGGTGAAAGGTGAAAGTCGCGCTAGCCTCCAGGATAGAACACGCTGCTGATGCTTTTGCACAGTCCGCGTGGTCGTCGTACGGCGTCGCGTTAATGCGATACGCGCGCCGTTTCTTCCTTCCATTTTCGTCGATGAAATCAGATTTTCTATTTCAATTTTCATCCGCATTGGTGTATGCGTACGCGCGGAGACGTAGCGCGTACAAACAGTGCCTTCTCCGCGTCCTATTCATTAAAATACAATCCGCGTGGGAACAGCGTGGAGGGGACTCAACGACGTGTTAGGAATTGCGTTCAAAGTTCGCTAAACGATGCGTCGAGACAACAGAATGTACCGACGATTAGTCGCGAAATTAGTAATACGCGCTAACCGATGAGCCAACCGTGTTTACGAATCGATCGTTAAAACACGTGGTTGATCAACTTTGAACCGGCCGTATTGTACGAGGTTCCTCAGTAAATTAATAACGATGTCTTGGTGATTGTTAATGGTATAATCAATATATTGGAAAATAATACAAAGGAAACGACAGGAGGATAAATTATTTGATTCTGTGGGACGCTGGTCTGATACGCTTCTTCATCGTTCTTTTTTTTTTAATGGAACCTTATGATTTTTGTTCGATATCGTTTTACATCTTAAAAAGGCAAATTCATTGCGTTAAGCGTACCGATCGTTTAATCCGAAATTATTCTAGTTGACATATTTCGAACAAAAATTATTTCTCTGTAATTCGTTTGTTGTGTGGGAATAATGTCTCCAGAATTTGAATACATTTGAATTGAAGATTAATACGATTAAACGATCGGTTCGTCAGGTTAACGAGGCCGGTGAATTTGTTTTTTAAGCTGTAAAAGGGTATCGAACTAAAAGTATAGGGTTTGATCAAAAGAAAAAGAAATCACGAAAGTAACGAAATCTCGAAACATATGAGCACGATAAAAAAACCGAGTCACGCCGTAATAAACGTGCCACAGAACCAATCAATTTGTCTCTCTATCATTTTTTCGTGTTATTAATAATTACAGAGATATCGCTTTGTAACAGATTCACTGAGACACCCTGTATATCGAATGCATAATTGTACAGCATCGCGCGCTAAAGCTATCGCGACCGAGTGGAAAGAAATGGAAAATATATGGTAATGATATGTGTGGGAACGTCCCAATTTGTAAATATTTATATAGAAATTAAAAGAAGAGCGTGTTGCACAAATGAGATTGCGATTATATTAGAATAGAGCGGCGCATGATTCCGTGACTAGCTGATCGATAACGAGCGCGATAGCGATACAGATACACGGATGCGATTGTCCGGTATTCTTATATCTCCGATATAAGTACATCTGACAACGTTGCCCAGCGAAATTTCTATCATTTTTCCGATCCTCGGGTAGTTTTTGTCCCGTTCCGCTGACATTGAAAATAAAAGGAACAAGAAGACGATCGGAGAAAGTTTTTCTGATATTCTCTTTTTTTTTTTCATCCAAGATGATGGAGAATTCGGCTAATGGATCTCGTTATCGGATTCGGACAATCTGGGTATCACGTTTCCCAGGCAAAATATTTCAGGAAATTACGACCGCCATCACCCGTCACGAAACTCGTACACACTCGCCTGATGATTCTTTCATGTCATACCTATTAGCAAGGTAATGGGATATTTGATCGGCCTTTCTCTTTTAACGTGCAAACTTAATATCGTATTATCGCGAACGATTAAAATCGATGACGATGCGTCGAGTGTTTACATACACATCCTCCGCATGTGTGTAAATAATTTAGCAATATCGTTCAGACGCCATATACGGTACGAGCGATACGCGAACAACGCAGCTGACGTTCGGAAGCTGATTCGTCCAATTCTAAACTCGTCTCGCTCGAGAAACCCGGAGAAGCCTGCGGGGTATGCAGCGCGCGGTAATTGCGAGCAACGGTTCACGTTGGTAACGCAGTAGCGCGATTATCATAGGGAAATTTGTCAGGTTTGTAAACAGCGGTTTGTAGAGTTTGCAAAGTTGGTAGGGGCTAAAGTGGTCATTTGTGGCAGCGCGATTGAGCAAGTGTAACGTGCACTTGAGATGCTGTGGTTTCGCTTCTGCGCCTCCACTTTTCGACTGGATGCGCCAGCTTAATAAGATGACGGAACGTTGCTCGTTCATTATCCGCATTTCGTAACGAGCCTCGCGCTAGACACAGGCTGCGCCGACCGAGATCGACCCAACGATCGTTTCTTACGCGTTAACGATACAGCTGATCGACGCACAGTGCACGGAGACCGCCGAATCATCCTCGAAAGCGAATCCTCCAACTTCCCGTTGCGTTAAACCGAGCAGCCTTCTTTTCAAAATACCCGAACGCTTTAGTTTGCACGTCTAAGCGGAAACCATCGGCGCCTCGAAAACAAGCGGTGAAAGCGAGCTACGACGTTTCGAAGAATATCTAGAGAAGCTATAGAAAAAAAATTATTGTAACGCTATCGGATGCTAATCATGCTAACGAGAAGGGACAAGAGCGGAGAGCAGAGAGCGTTTGGAGGTGGTTGCGAGTTGCGAGAGATCTGCTAGTGAAAACTGGCAGTTACGTCCGATAGGTCTGGGTTACGAGGACATCGATTGCCTTACGAGTCGTGAAACGCGATGCGCGCGGGTCTTTGTGTGCACGCGCGCGCAAATTGTTCCTCGTGGTTTCTACTTCGCAATGTCAGCCGGAGGCGGATCGACGACGAGGTCGCGTCGAACAGCCGGTTCGAACCTTTTTCTAAAACCGGTACGCGAAGGCGTATTCGTCTCTAGCTACGGTGTGGCCATCGTGTAATTCGATAGAATTCGGAAACGCTGCAGCAAGTTGAAGCGTTAATCGAATGTCGCAAAAAAGATTTTCCAGATGTCTGACCGAGTCTCTTTAGAAATGACAAATGTTTAGAACGTAACATAGGTTAGGCGTCGAGCGGAACTAGGGAAACTGTCTTCGTGTTCTACGGAAGCATAGGCTCCGTGGTTTCTCGATCGATAACAATTTTCTCGCCGAGTTGCGACAACGTTCGAATCGTGTTTCGCAATTCGAAGATTGTCTGTGATTTTCAGAGGGAACTCTAGCGTCTCACGTTCGCCGTGTTACAACGGTCAAATCGCTGAATCGTTGAAACGAGGTATTGCCGGCTAATTAGGGTAATTACCTTCCGTTGGTTCTTACCGGCAAAAGATGACGTACCGTGAAACCAACGAAAGATGATATAACGGA